>JAWWLR010000158.1:43007197-43019014 GCA_035041075.1 Acraspis erinacei | reverse complement strand
GGGGGGGGGGGGGGGGGCTACAAATTTAACACCAAATGAAAAGTTAAAGAACTTGATTGATTATACAAAATTAGGGAAGTGCTATAAGAGACACTTTAAAGAAACCTTAATTATTTAGCTAAAGAACTGATCTTCACATGAGTCAATATCTGAGAAAACCACCTAATACTAGGTTTTGTTAAGAAATTGGCAAAGAAAATTTTCAAACGAAGCGTTAACAAACCAAAACATGTACAGTTTATACACTGTTATCTTTTTAAACTCCATAACGTATTCCTTTTGGTTTTAAAAAGAAAATTTGAAAATCTTCTTTGATGATTTTGAGCCAAAATCTAAGTCGCCTTATGGGATTTTTTATAGAGAACGGCTCATATGATAATGCTTTTAATTATAGCAAAACAATATGATGAAAATTTATGGATTTTTATTGCTCGTACAAAATTAGGGAATTGCTATAAGAGACACTTTAGAGAAACTTTAATTAATTATCACACCCAACTGATCTTCACATGACCCACTATCTGGGAAAACTACCTAATACTTATATAGGTTTTGGCACGAAATTGTCAAAAATACTTTTCAAAATATGCTTTAACAAAGCAAAACATATATGTTTTAGACAGTGTTAAATTTTAAGGCTGTACAACATATTCCTTTTTGTTTGCAAAAGACATTTGAAAAGTTTTTTTTTTGTGCAATTTTGAGCTAAACCCTAAGTCAACTTTGGTTGCTTTTCTTATAGAGAACGGCTGATATAAGATGGCTTCCAATTAAAATAGAAAACTAATGAAAAGTTTGGGAATTCTATTGGCCAGGAAATGTTAGAGAATTGCTATAAGAGATACTTCAATGTAACTTTAATTAATTACCAAACCCAATTGAAAAAAATGGGATCGTTCATAAAAAATGACAACTTGCTCTTAAATAAATATTATTAAGAAAAAATTCAGAAGTCAGCTCTTACAAATGTTTTTGAAGCCTTAGCTAGCTTTCTTTTAAAACAAAAAATGATTCAATCGGGTCGAAATTGCTCAAAATGACTGTTACCGATATTTTTCGACATTAGGATTATTCTGGGTTCGTGCCTGTCTTTAGTTTATATGACCGTGACCATAATTTATATTTCTATATCAATGAAGATTTCATTATTAACTACATTTATCCAATGTGCCAGACTTTCCCTTATTTAATGAGATTTTGATAACAGTTTCCCATTGGTTGGTGTGTGTTAATTTTTCATGAAAGTAATAAGAGAGACTTTTCTACGTTTCCAGATCTCACAAATAATATTTCTCATCGCCCCTTGTCAGCAGCAATATGGCGTTCGAATTAATTAATTACATTTTCGCTTCCACTTGTCCTAATCCGATTTTTCGCGACCGATTTGTTCCTTTTACTCGGGCTTTTGTTCGCGATTTTTATTGATATTTACTCGCCACTATAATTATCGAAAAACCCGGTTCGCGATCTGGAAAATGAAAGAAAAAAAATATCCTTGGATGTGGTAAATGGACAAGCAGTAATCCAGAACCATTTCAAGATGGGATATTAAAAAAACAGATACAATTATTTCTCAAAAAAAAAAAAAATTGGAAAGATAATTAAATTCCGCGCCAAGTTAGCCCACTTTTTTTATAAATAGGGACTGGAGCGACTGCAGCCGACCAGTATACATTTTTACAATTTTCAAATTTCATTTTAAAGAGAAGATTTTAAGGTTCAGTTTCTGTGCCATTAAAAATTTTATCATTATATTCCTAGACTTTATCAGGACTGGAAGTTGAACCTTGGAAATTGGCCAACATCAGAAATTATCCCGAACTGTCACACTGACTCTCGACCATTAAAATATACTCTAAATAGAACTCATTTGACGCGGAATTTAATCATCTTCCCAACTCTTTCTTATAAATGGTTATGTCCTAATTTGTAAATTAAATTTTTTTCTGGAAAAAGATTCACTCTCTTCTCGCTCCACTGGGAAACGAACCACCGAACTTCCGATTACCGGTCGGGTACTTTCCCATTAAGCTATCAGAAGGATCGAAAGAAGAATACTTTTTCAGAAATATACGTAATCGCAAGACCGGTGTTACATTTATGATACGAGTAATTTAAAGATATCTGTATTATCATCAGAAATAGTTACCACCAATCAGTTTCGAAAATTTCTCACGAGAAGTGCATGTTTTTAGTCGCTAGTTTTTTAGATGCCCTCATACTCCTGGATGGTACTGTATGTGTGCAAACGTTCATGGAGCAAAAAGGGGAGAAATTGTTTCTGGTTTCTTCTGCAATTCGCGCCACCGACTAAGGAGCGAATCTCCACCCCCACACACACACTTTTGCCATGTAAGGTAGCTGCCAGGACCACTCTCATTGGATATAATGTATCGTCCAGATTAGTGGAGCCCCTTATTGTTTTCCGCTCCTGCTAGCCCCCACGGCTCTATGTCTATACCACCCCCGCCCTTTTCTCTCTTCGGACGCCACCTCCGCTTGTTCCTTTCTGCCCCCCGCTGACCCTCCCTGGGACCCGATCCACGACCACCCTTAGTTATAACTTAATTACAAGAAAAGCTGCCCAGACGGCAGCGAGAGAACAAGGAAAGCGCGGACGATATATATTAGATTTCCCGTCATTAGAAACTTCTTCTTGTTGGGAATTATCTGCACTAGTGTGGATGCGAGAAGAACGATCATAAGAGGCAGAGATGGAACTCGGGCTCCAGACATGCTGGATGATAGTTCAATTAACGAAGACACGATCGATTTTCAAAAAGTGGGATGGGTGGTGATTATTATTTAAGGAGTGCGGGGAGGGAACCTAATTGCCTGGGAAATCGTAAATGTTGGCACAGTACATTTTTCAAAATTTAAGTTTTGTGTGTTTTTATAATTAGCTTTTTTCATCTTTTCCATATAGTTCCAATTTCGATTACCATCATTTGTTTTTTTTCTACCCACACTATGGAGTAGGCGATATCAGGAAAGTTCAAAATATTATGTAATTTATTTATCTTGTATTTCAACTTTTAATTCTTTTTCTTGTAGTTTATTTCTTCTGGTCTTGAAAATTCAACTAGAAAATTAACTTTTTAGTGGAAATTCGTATTTCGTTTTTCAAAATTAAACTTAAACCTTTCTAAGTTAAAAATCAACTATTTAAAAAAAAATTCTTTTTAGTTTAAAAATTTATCAGCTTGAATAAAAATTTCATATTTTGGGACAATAATGCAACTTTTTGATTCAAGATTGATCTTCCTTGGTCGAGCATTAAACTTTTTATTGAAAATTCGCCTGTTTTGGTTAATTGAGACTTTTTTCAATTGAAAAATAAAATATTTTTTTTTATAAAATCATTTTCTTTTAATTCATCTCTTTCGTTCAAAATTCATTCTTGAAACTGAAAATTTAACTATTCCAGTATTATGGAAATTCACCTTTCATGATTGAAACTGGAATTTTTGGTTGAAAATTTATTTTTGGGGGTTTAAGAGTCAACAGTTTTAAAAAATATACCAGTTTTTAGATTGAAAATGCAACTATTTCGTTTAAAAGAAAGCGTTTTTAGTTAAACTTGATTCTTGTTTGTTTAAAAGTTCAGCTATTTGGTTTGGAGATTGATCCTCGTATGCAGAAAATTCCAGTATTTTTTGTTAAAAATTCATCTATTTTATTAAAAATTTAATTATTTTGTTTTGTCGATTTAGAAACACATTCGTCCTTCTTTATCGAAGATGCATCTTTTTGGTAAAGATTCGAATGTCTGCTAAAAAAAATTTTTATTTGGTTGAAAATATAAGGATTTTTCGTTAAAGTTTCATATTTTTGGTTTCGAAATTCGACTCTGGTTCAAATTTCATCTTTTTAGGCTGAACTGTTTTGTTAAAAAATCTGCTTTTTTAGATGAAAATTCAACTGTTTTGTGGAAGCTTCTGTATAAAAATTTTTACTAAATCAAAATGCTAGTCTTTAAAGATTAATTGTCAGGGAAAATAAAAAATTGGTCAGAGAAAAATGAAAGCAAAATCAGGAAATTTTGAAAATAAAGTTTTTCGGCCAGCCTAAGATTGTATTATAAACATCAGAGTCCTCGTCGAGATGAAGCTTTACAATAAGCATATACTATAGAAATTTAATCGATGACCATAGACTGCCATATTTTTGGTGCTTATTTTTTAGGATGAAAATCCTGGGAGGAATCATTCTCAACCCGTTGATAAATGCCTATAAACTTATCAATTTGAATAAGAGATATATATTCAAACTGCAACCTATTTCTGAATAGGGCAATAATCTCTATATTTGGTAAGAATGTTGATAGAGGAAGGAATAGGGAGGGGAACTTGCCAGAGGCAACCCTTTCACGAGGGGGTGGGTTTCATAATGGGAAAGGAGATCCGCCACCCCCGCAGCAGGAGTTCGTTGGACAAGTCGGTTGCCATGGAAACGGATGATCAAGTGGGGATGGGAACCAAGGCGGGGGTTGATTTCTTCATAACGGCCGCCATTATCGCACCCCTGACCATGCTCTCCTCATTATGTTCGCCAGTGGAAGAGAATATTCTTGTTTTAAAAATACTCGCGGCTCTTCCTTAATGGCGCCGTTTGTAATTGGAAAAAGTCTCGAGCAAGTATTGGAACTCTTCTTCACTTCTCTTTCCATACTCTCTCATTTCCATCCCCCCTTTTCTTCTACCAAGTTTACGATCAATCAGCTTGATGCTATTTTCATATAATTGATACTTTTCTGAAAAGTTTTCTTCCAGAGATGGATTTTAATCAAATTTTATCGTAATAAAATAAAAAGAAGGATTTGTTTGGTTTATAATATTGACATAACGATGACGGAGCGCAAAAAGTTTTAAGTCAATAATTTATTTCGATAATGTATTTTGATACTTTATGCCAATTATTTATACCGATACCTTATCCGAATTCTTTATGCCATTTTTTTTGCTGATACTTCACGTTAATGTTTTATGCCAATTCATTAAAATAATAAATTCACACAAATAAAATATTGTGGCTTAATGGACAATAATTTATGGATTTAAGAATTTGGAGCCTAAAATAAAAAAAGACTCTTGAAAGATTCGATTGTTCTTACTAACGAAAGTCGACTCTATTACATCGCCCTGTGAAGCACTTATGCTCACCCTCGTCCATTTCCTCTACTTACGATTTTCACCTACTTAGAAAACCAACCCTCTCTTCACTATCTGTAGTTGTGTGTTTTTTCTATACAGGGACTATTAATAGCTCGTCTTTGAAAGTTCCTATGTCTCTTCCTTATGTAAGTGTACTTTATGATGTCACAATACCTGCACAGTTTTACAGTGATTTAACGAAATTGTTCGCTAAAATCTTTTCAAATTGCTTCAAAAAACCAGGGGGGGGGGGGTTATTCACTGATAAATCTGGAAATGCTGAAACTATGTATGCGGCTGTCTGTATCGGATTCGTTAAGAGTTCCAAAATTTCCTTGAGATTGCTGGGGGTGCCGCGATTTCCAAAACTTGTCGCAACCGGAACTCTCCTGAAGAGATCAGATTCACCTGAATTTGGCGTCGTTCGGATGCAGTCGCTATTTGTTCATCTCACCAAAATGGTGGGTGAATGCTCGACACTTAGTGAAACAGTTCCCAAATTTCGTTGAGATTGCTGGGAGTGCCGAGATTTCCAAAACTTGCGGCGAGCGGAACTCGCCTGAACAGATCAGACTCGGCTGAACTAAGCGGCGGTGTGTAATTTCTAGGAGTTCCTCAACGCCAATTAAAAAACTTTTGAATAATTAGCGGATAAAAAAATACATCAAAGTCCAGAGACTGGAAGTATATTATTAGCAAAGCTGGGTAAAGTAAGGGATATAAATAAAAAAGTAGAAAGGATAGTAACAGTCTATTTTCTCTTGATTGAACCAAATAGAAAGAGAATACAATTAAGACAGAGGGGCATGTCCAGAGGGTTGCAGCACAGAGCCAATAAAAGGGGTTGATCCCTCGCCAGAGAGAACCCCTTCCCATTCAGGACATGTCATCAATTTCAAATCATTTTTCTCCTATTCTACCATTTTTTTTACTATTTTCCTTTTCCTGTCCTCTTGGACTGGAGAGCTGGTGTATCACTCTTTTTCACTTCATCCCCAACAAATTCGAAAGACTCGCCATCTGGAAAGGGCGGACACTCGCCCCTTGGACAGCAATTATTTCGGAATCCATCAGTTTTTCGGGTGGATTAGGGCAGTTTGTGCGCGATTAGTAAAGTCGATAATGATCGATCGATATCGATGAAAGCGTCTCTACGTATTTAGAGTCACCTAATTGGAGGGATGGTGCTGCCCCCTTTTCTAGTTTCTTTATTAAATTTCTTCTATCATTGTTTTTAATCTTTTTAAGATAAACAGTGCCAGTTGAAAAACGTGCGCACCTAGTTATTACATTTTTAGCCCCCACCCTTCCATAAACGATATATATATATATATATATATATATATATAAATTGTTTTTGTCTTCTATTAAACCTCTTCAGGTGTTGTTAACAAAAAAGTAAAGTAATGCAAAATTTTTAATCGATATTACTAGAAATATTATTATTAGAAATCATTAAATATTATTAAATATTACTAGAGAAAAATTAGAATCATTACAAAATTTATTTATAAGTTTTTAAAATAATTTTAAAATTTTTTGGCGAAATTGCACATTTTCAAAGGTTTTAAAATAAAGTTTTGAATCTTTCAGGGTTTTAAAAGGTTTAAAAATAATAAAAAATTCTAAAGGTTCCTGGGAAAATTTAAGATTATTTTTTAATTTAAAATTAATTTTAAAAGAATATTCTTAAATATTTTTAATGTTTTTTTTAATGTTTCATTTTTGTCGAATGTTAAAACAGTTTGAAGAAAAATCCGCATCATTTCAAAAGATAAATATTCTATAAGGCTTAGAAGTTTTTAAAAGATTAAAAAAGAATTAAAAACTTGAAAAGATTTCCAAAATTTCTACACCAAATGTAGAGTTTTGAAGACGCGGAAAAAATTTTCAAAGATTTTTAGCAATTTGTTAAGGTATTAAGACAATAAAAAACCTTTTGTAAGATTCCTGAGAAAAATTATGATTTTTTATTTTGAAAAAAGTTTTTAAACAAAATTTACAGGACTTTCAGGAAATTCAATAATTTTGAAAACTATTGGGACTGCTACCATTTAAAATTAAAACCTTTTTAATTTAAATACCAAATATGAAAGTTTTTTTTTCTGAATTAATCGATTTCATTGAAAATTCGGCTTTGTCCATAGAAAAATATTCTTAACTTAAAAATTCATTTATTCGGTTGAAAATTAAACTATTTGATATAAAATTAACGTTTTTCTTAAAAATTCTTATTTCCTGTTAAAAAATTTAAATTTTTTGTTAAAAATACATATTTTTTGGATGAATTAAAGTGTCTTTGATTACAAATTTTTTTATTTAAATATTGAAACTTGTTGAAGATTTAAGATTTTTTACCATTACTAAAATATCATCATCTTTAGTTGAAAATCCATCTCGTTGGATGAAAATATAACTATTTTGTTCAAAATATATCTTTTTGGTTAAAAATTAATATATTTTGGTTGAGGATTAAATTATTTTGTTAAAGATTCGTCTTTTGGTAGAAATTTTTCTGTTGAAACTTTGATTTTAGATCTCAGAAATCTTCAAAAATCTTTGTGAATTTCCTTAAGAATCTAAGTGAAAATATATTTATATAACCTCAAAAACAAATAAATAAACAACTTTAGAAAAAATTTTCTAAATAAAAAATCCAAAATGCCCAGCGAGGATAAATTCTAGGAATTTTCATCAAAACGACTCAAATCGTAGATATGAATTTTCCATTCTACTTCACGCGAGAGCACCACCAAACGAGCTCCTTCAGATGAAAAGATAGAATTAAATATTCCTCGCTGGACAGGCCTGTCTGAAGGTATTTGACTACATTTGCTAGTGTGTAAACCAGCACTGAAAATAAGAACAATTTGACCATAGTTGGGTGGGACTGACGTTATAGCCCAACTACTTAAGAATACAAAATTGGATGATGAATCAAAAAATGAAGGATCGAAAATGGAATTAATAATGAAGGTGTGGAAGGCAATCAATGAGAATGAGGTACTTAACGAGAGTAATTTACTGAAGGCCTTGCACTTGAGGAATGAAATTAATATTCATTGGATGCAAATTTGGGGCGTGTGCTTGCGCCGTGAGAAGAGAGTGAGAGTAATAACTGATATTCGCGTTAATTGGCACAATAATCGCCGGAGTGCGCATTGAAAATTGCGCAGTAACCCCCGAACGTCCTGACAATTAAACTTGATATGCGAAAGATCCTGGCAGCCCGCGTACAACCGCTGCTCATAATTACGCTGTAATTAGAGAAGTTTGTCGGCAATTAACTTGGCGAATATCATCGTGTCGTGTCGTACAGCCATTCCACTTTGATCCCGCTGCCCGATTCGGATAACAGCACGAATTTCCCTTTAGAGGGCACTCAGCAATTTGATTGTTAATGCAAATTGCGGTCATTTGCATTACGCTCTCACGCCATTTAAATGTGACAAACGTACAGCTAATTCAACTCCTCTTTATAACTTTTGGATTGATTGATTTTACAGCTTTTTACAATGGGGCAGAATCCTCAAAATGTGGCCAAATATCTCAAATTAAATCTTTCCGTTTTTCCCTTCAAATAATATCGCATGTTTCCGTTTTTCAGATTAATATTCAAAGTAAAAGACATAATTTCAAACCAACTAAATCAGAGCCTATAAAATGTTTTAAATTGTGGACCAGACACCTTTTATATGTATATATAAGAGGGGAAATAGGTGATTAATGATTTAAAAAAAAATTAATATGGTTAATCTATTTGGTTTAATTTGAAACACATGAAATTCCTACAATTTTCAATACAATAAGTTTTAACTAAAAAAGATTTTCTTGCAAACAAAAATCCAATAGTTTAATTTGCCGTTCAAATAAAAAATGGAATTCCTGCCAAGAGATATAATTGTTCAAACCAAAATACAAGTTTCAGCCGGGAAAGGTCAATTTTCAACAAAAACTGGAATAGTTCAATTTTCAATTTAGAAAATTAATTTTCAACCATACTGAAAAAGAAATTTACACAATAATTATTGTTTAAAACAAAGAGATGAATCTTCAATCAGAAAAATTAATGTTTGACAAATTAGTTTTTAACCAACTAATCGATCAATTCAGAGTAAAAAATTCAGTATTAAATTTAATATTAAATTTCTAAAAAAAAAGTTAAATTTTCAACTCAAAAAAATTTTTTTGGTCAATAAGAAAATAACATTTCAACCAAGCTGTGGAATTTTCTACAAAACAGTTAAAAAGAAATAAAATTTTAATTAAAAGTATCAATCTTCTGAAGAAAAACAATTCTTATCGCTTCTCCAGATAATACTCCCCTTGCCTTAAATCTCTATATATTTTAAAACTATTTTCCCTACTTTCCTTCACTCACACCTCATGTCCCCTACTTACCTTCTCGCATTTTTCCTCACTTCCTATACCGCTTCTGACTTGCCCTCATACACTCACACTCATTTCTAATAATTTTCCTCACTTCCCCTCACTTACACTTACTTCTCCTAATTTAGTTTTTATCATTTACACTTGTGCCTCTCCTCGCTTTCCAAGCTAATACTCCCATTCCTCTACTTCCCTCCTCAGCTTCACTTACTTCTCCTACTTCCATCCCTATTTTCGCCTGCATGCTCTCACTAGACTTCCACTAGTGCCTAATTTTTCCTACTTCCCGCCCATTATTCACACTTACCTACTCTTTGTTCTCTTTTCTCATCTCTTATTCTTGATTTCATTACCTTCCTATATAATATTCCCCTTCCCCTGCTTAACTCCCCCACCTGTTACTTCCTTTCCTCTACTCACACTCATTTCTATTAATGATTTCTACTTTCCCATAGTTGCACTTACTTCTCCTACTTCCTCTACATAATTTGTCCTACTTCCCCTCCTGACATTTCCCCTTTCTTCCTCAATTCCTCTACTCTCCCTCACACATTTTTTCTTACTTCCCCTAACTCCCCTCCTATCAGTTACCCTAACCTCACCTTCTTTCCCTTCCCTCATTTGCCCATAATTCCTCTCATAATTTCCCATATCACCCCTTCTTTAGCTTTCCTCATTTTCCCTCACTTCTCCTACTTACCCTCACTAATTTCCCCGAACCGCCCTTTTCTTTCCCTTCTCTTATTTTCTCCTTTCTTTCCCTACCTCCTTTCCCGAAACTATGAGGGTTTCTGACAGGGATTACAAAACTCTTAAAAAAAGTTGAAAATTCTGAAAAGTTTAACAGGATGAACGCTTCTACAGGTCTGGAGGTTAAATGTCTAAACTAAAGGGTTAAAGCTAGCATCTCTAGCTTTAACCCTTTAGTTTAGACAGTAATTTAAATGTAGCTAAACAACAGAAGTCGTGTGAAAATCTAAATTGCAGGGCATTATTTATTATTATTCATAGAGTCGTACACACTCGAGTGTATAACCTGCCTCGTTGAAGAAACGTGGTTTCCATATCGGCGATTCGGTTGCATATGGGGTGGGCTCTTAAAAATTGATGCGAGGGCGGCTCGCAGCCACGCAAACTAGATTCAAAGCCTCATATCGTATTCATGGTGGGCCGAGGGAGGAACGAGAAAAAAAGAGAGAGAATCG
This sequence comes from Acraspis erinacei, assembly GCA_035041075.1. Classification (NCBI taxonomy): domain Eukaryota; kingdom Metazoa; phylum Arthropoda; class Insecta; order Hymenoptera; family Cynipidae; genus Acraspis; species Acraspis erinacei. The sequence goes on along the minus strand of JAWWLR010000158.1, from coordinate 43,008,267 downwards.
GTACATAGGGTATATCGACTCGTATGATTACAATATATTACACGATCGACAGGATTGGCTTTATTGTAGCATCGGACAGCAGGGCATGCATATACCATTGCACGCCCTACATTTTCCTCTAACAAATCACCAAACTTAATATTTTAGGTACCTTCTTAAAACCTTCTACTACGTTTTCCATCAAATTATTTTTAAAAAATTAGTCCCATAAGTGTAGAAAATTTCGGCGATATGAGAAAAAATCTGCCTGAGCCCGGATTTGAACCTGAGAGGCATGTGCGCCACCATACCATTTATTCAAAAATGTTATTTAAAAAAATCGAAGAAAAATTAGAAAAAATAGATACAACCTATTTTGGACACTGTTTTAACTTAAACGGTGATTACTACATAAAAAGATGATTTACGAATCACGATCCTGTTTATGGACTAAAAAAATCAGAAAAATTTGCATTATGTTGATCATATCTGGCAGAGATAAGATATGATCTTCTTCGAATTAGGGAAACAAGCGGTAAAATTTTCCGGGACATTAAAGGTAAACAGAGAAGAGTATCTAATTGGAAACGTTGCTTCCATTAAGACGAGTTAAAAAGCATGACGTAAACTCTACCCGGAATGTAGGGAACGTTCACAGGTGCACTGGCACATACAACTAAAATACGCGTTGAACGCCGCCTGTTCATCATTATTTCACGATTACGATCTCATTTCGCCGCAACGAATCGCTCGCTGGCTTTTTTCCTGTGGAAGGTACGAGGCAAATCAAGGGGCCGTGGGCACGAGTTCTTAATCAAGTATTTTTCGCCAATTCGCGATCTTTAGAACCTTGAAATTTTCACTCTCGCTCTCTCAGCTATCATATTTATGAATTATGATCTTAGCAGGCCGCGGACTCATTAAAGAAGTTAACAGAGAGCCATATACAGGGTGTCCCAGGCTCAAGTTACGGGACTTATATGGCTGTATAGAAATGAAAAAAATAAATCGAAAAATCCTTTGCCAAAAATCAGTTGAAGTTTTAGTTTTTGAGTCATAAAATATTTAAATTGGACCAATCAGGAGCGCAG
>JAWWLR010000158.1:42957366-42973203 GCA_035041075.1 Acraspis erinacei | reverse complement strand
AAAAACTTTGACCTAATTTAGAGATGGCCCCTGATCAGATATCTTAAAAGCAACATATATCTAGAACCATTCATCCAAATCATCAAACTAAAATGAACCCAGGAAAGAAACTGTATAATAGAGATTTTCTTCCCATTGCTGAATAGTACACCATCCTTGCAAAAAAGACCTTTTCGAGCAGGTTCTAGAACGTCAACTTCTCAGGTGGTATTGTGTCTTTTTATCACCTGACGAACATGGAGTCATGACCCCCTCGATGTCTCTCGGACCAGGTCCGAAGTTCCTCGAGGGGTGGAGAAGCCAAAAGCGACACCCAAAATGTAACGCAACCATCATTGGAACCAGCTGCCTCCGTCCATGGCAGAATGGACCGGGCAACGATTTGTGAGTGAATGCGTGGGTGATGGATAGACGCTTACCGTGTCACTCTTGCAAACGTTAAACGGGCCCTTTTTCAATATCCCTCGAATCTCATGATGGACCCCTATTATGTTCGCATGTAGGTACCATACCCATTTCGCCTGCCTTGCATAAGCGTGGGTGCCCTATATGATGCTCCCCTTGCATCACATCATAAAGCGAAGATAGGCCTGATGATTTACCACGCTACTGATCCAGATCTTTAGAATATAAAATTCTAAATCTCGATACAGATTCACCGATATGGGACCCTGGGAAATTTTTCCTTCTTTTCAGATTTCAAGCTCCTTTCAGGTATTTTGATATAAAGTTCATCTCACAATTGGGCCAGATTGTGTCTGCATCTTTGTTGTATAATTCCATTTGTACAATCTTTAGCTGATTCAAGGTTTTCCAAATTCAATTTGGACAACAACAACACTACGATGAGAGCTCTCTCATTACGAAAATTTATTTTATTTCTGTATTCGATTTTTCTCTTCTGATAAATGAGATCTATTGTCTGATTTCTTAGCTCCGAACACATTCACACCTCAAACCCTGAACTCGCTAGAATTTCATGGTGTGAGTCTAGAAGCTTAAAAATCGAAAGAGTACGTTACAAGAAGACCGTTGGAAGTTAGCTTGTTCCACTTTTTTTCTCATGTTCTCCCAAGATGGCGCGAAAAATCCGTTGACGATTTGAAAATATAGTGCCTAACTTTTTTTCCTTACCCCTTCTCCAAAAGGTCTGGCTTTCTGTCTTCTTCTACGCATTTCTCCTTACACTTTAAAAAAAAAGTTTCTTTGACGTTAAAAAATAACGGTCCTGCACCTTATCTGGTGAAAAGGGTGCGCCTGGGAAATATCAGAACCTGCTAGGATGAATCTATGTACTCGATACAAAAAGGGTAGAAAATAGGGAATCCTGAAAGAGAGATTTCACCCCAAAAAGTTGGTCACCCTTCCAAACCGAAATGACTTCTCACGGAGACGTAATTTTAGCAAAAAAGGAAAAAGGTAAAAAAAGGTAAAAGATGGATAGAAAGTGAAAAAGAAATTACGAGGGGAGAGCATAATTTAGATGCAAATTTGACAAGCAGGGGAATCCTGGTACCTGCGTAGATTTTTAGTGGGGATGGATCTTCTCCCTGATAAGGAGTGGGGAGCGCAACTGAAATTTTATCGCGTATCAGCCAATATGGCGGGCTCTTTCAATTCTTTCGAATGTCGGGACTACCTGACCCCGCAATTTTTTTACGGTTTTCAGGGGAATCTGCGTCAGGTAAAAAAGATTTGGGGAGATCGAGGAGAATCTGACAGGGGCGTTGGCCTCGGAATCCTGAGATCTCCCGGATTTTCGAATTTTTTTCTTTTCTAGCCCTCATCGTCGGTAGTCGTTTCGTTCTCTACCTGCCGACGATATTCCAGCTTTTTTCTACCCAGAAAGTCCCAAGGATGGGAAACTTTGGATGGTCATACGAAAATGCGAAGCGACTTTTTTTGGATCACTGACCCTACTTAGTTGCAACTTTCCCACAGTGCAATGTTTTTTTGCTTTTTTTTCTTCCTGCATTTTAGGACTTTAGGAATGGGATTTCGAAAGTGAATGCAAAATTAGTATAGCGCTCATATTTAAGCTGCAGATTTCAAAAGATTGCTGTAAAATAAATATTTATTTTAGTTAAATTACAGTAGTAAAGCAATTTTCATTTGCTGTTCTGGATTCGTCTTTCAGTTGAAAGTTTTAGTATTTTAAACGGTATGGAAAATTCCGTAATAATCAGTGCCTATTTTATATCATTTTATATCATTTTCGAATTTTAATTCTCCTTGAAATATGTTTTGAATTAATAATTTTGGTATACAACCTCTTGTTAAAGAAACAAGATTTTTATTTCAATAATATTTAAATATTTTAATGGGTATAAATGGTTTTGAGTTTTTATTCGAATTATTCTGTTTCTGTCATTGTATATTTTATTCGTGTTTTTATTCTTTATTAATATTGAAGAGATCAAAATCATGATTTCACTTATATATAATTAAATTTTTTTAAGTTGCACAAAATTTGCAATATCATTCACTGCTGCAGATAATTCTTTATTTTATTACATATTTTAATTAAAGAGTTCGTAATTTTTTCCTAATAATAAAAATTGAACTTTTAGCCGATTTTAAGATTGTTCAATAATAATTTCTAAACTTAGATGCTTTTCAATTCGACACTTTTAATTGTCAAGCTTTAACATTTGTTCTGAATTGTCTATAAATTCAAATTATCAAACCTTAATATATTCCGATTTGCGATAAACGTAAATTATTTTGTTTTTTGAACAACACAATTAGAATTCAATATTAAATGCTTCATTCAAATTCAACACTCTAATTCATCATACCATGAGTGAAATTTTACAGGTAAACATGATCTCAAAATGACTCAAGAACTCTACATTGAAGATGTAATGACATTAATAAACATGTTTTTCGAAGTGGGATGAGGCCTAAAATATTTCGGAAAGTTTTCCAAATTTTAAGAAATATTCAACACCAAAATTGGGACATTTTTCCCCAAATACACCATTATAAAAGTTTCCCATAAATGTTGGGAACTATTCCGCACGGATATTGGGGAATTTTCCCCAAAATATCCAGAGGAAAATTAACAAACTTTGAAATAATTAGCTTCACCACAATTGTGGGTAAAATTCCCCAAAAAATTGTTTAGTGCAGTTATCATTCTCATGTCTTCCTTTTATATCCTTATGAAAGAAACCATTGGCTATTAGTACTGAAATTTGTTATATAAAAAAAATAATTGAAATTATACCTTCAAAAAGTCTCTCCCCCTCCCAATGAATCAAAATACATTTCCTTGCCCTTTCAGATTAAACGCGCGTCGTAAATCCAGCTGCAAAAAGGGTCTTTGGTCGCGGTGTATCGAAATAATTAGAATTAAAAACCGTTATGCGCGACTGCTTTACACGTGCAGTTTTGGCGAACACATGCAACCAACAAAACGATCCGTAAGCGTAAACCATAAGCTCGTTTTCTCAATCGATAAATCGGTTCCATTGACGATTATGTATGGAATCTCAGAACGAAGGTCACATTAAACTTTCAAAAATGAGGAGAGAGTGAGAGAGAGGGAGAGAGAAAGGGGTCTTTATAATAAAAGGGGTGGCGAGGGAGGCCGTCATAAGATACGATGATGGATGCCCGAAGGGTTGATTTGCAAGGTAGGGGGGCCGCACCGAAGAGCAAAGGGTTTTCTCCCCCATCCAATGGAGGCAGCGGGCTGGTGGAGAGCGGCCAATAGCTGGCCTCTTCCTTCCTGCGTTGGTGGGGGTAGTTTGCCCTTAGGGCCGCTGAAGCGTTGCATCACTCTGACATTCACTCCGTGTCGGCCTCTCCGTCAGGATTCAGAGAGAGCGGCAAGTGCTCCGGACATTTTCATTTCTTTACCTACCGCCGCGGTAGGGGTAATCAAATTTAAATCATCATGAATATTCATTGATTGAATATTTTTGAATAAATTTTACTAATCGAGTATTCATTTATTAGAAGTTATTTATTATTTTTTAAGATCAGTTTTCATCGCGATTCGAAACAATCGGGACTTGGTTTAGTGAACAATAAAAAATGGTTCGAAGTTTGAAGAACTGACAGTGACTTCTAGTGAGTGAGAGAAATTAGATTAGATATTTTGTGAAAGTGATCAGAGTTTTTTTCTCTTGGAGAGGAAAAGACGATTTCGGATTTCCATGCTGGATTTAGCGAGTATCAATGTGAGGGTGAATAGTGAGAGATCGGTGTGTAGTGACTCGAAAATGGTATTTTTGGAAGACCCCAGAATGATTTTTACTGATATGAGACTTCATGCTACGAGCACCCCTACTACCACCCCAACTCGATATCATCATCACCATGATCATCATCATCATCATCGGAAATATAGAGCGCAAAACAACAACGACTGTAGGATTTATTTTTGTTATATATATTTTTAAAACTATTTTCTTTATTTAATAATCCTAAACAGTTTTAAAATTTCCTAGTTTTAAAAAATTTTTCAATCACAAAGTTTCAAGTTAAAAACGCTTAAAATATTTTTAAACAGTGGTTAATTTCAAATGTTAATTATTTCTAATATCTAAGTTGGATCCGCATAAACACTTAGAATGTTCATTTCTGATCACTTTGAATATAAAAACGTATATTAATTGTTTCAAAAAGTTTCAGTTTTATTTGAAAATTTTCACGATATCAAACATTTTTCCATTAAAATTTCTTTACTCTTCTGTGGTTTGAATTTAAAATTCCTGAAGCAGCAATCTGAATTGATCTCTTATATAGGTTTTTATTGTTGAAATAAAATTAAAATATCTGAGTTTTTAAAAGTATCCACAATCAAACTTCCGTTGTTACTCGACCAGCTGTTTAGGATTAACAAAAATCTTGAAAACTTGATTCGCGGATCTGCAAAAAAGAACGGCGATCCTTCTGCTGAAAAAATAATAGGATAATAAAAGAGTGAATTATTCCGCAGAAATTATTTTCGCTAATTTTGGAATTACGTGAAGAAATTATAGTCCAAATTCTCTAGCCGAATAAAAATTCGTACTTTCTATTTAGTTTGAATACGATTTATGTGTAATTTTTAATTTTTTTATACACATTATTGGAATTTGAAAAAAGTTCTGGCCGTACTCAATAAGAAATATTACATACTAAAATATGTCTAACTATATTTCTATGTAGCTTAGTAATAATACCCTATGTGATACGAAAAACTTTTTGATTCAGCAATAATTAATAGCAAATAAAAACAATTTTTTCCTGTGATATCCCAAAAAAATGTTAAAATTATTCTTTTTCTTTGTTACAGATGCCGATTTGCATGGGGAAGTTGATGGTCCTGAGCTTAGTGGTGATGATAGGAGCATCGCCAGTGATGTTCAGGATGGACTCGAACCACATTTGGACCATGATTCCATGGACTCTGATAGGGGGGCCCTCAATCTGGTTTGTAAAAATTATTAATACAATAAAACATTATAAGAAGTGCAAAGCAAACTTTTAAATAAGTTAAAAAACTATTGAACTTCGTGCTTGACCTTTCTGTAATTAAACAATTATTTTTTACTCGAGCTTCAGTTTATACTTTATAGACGCGCAGTTCGTGCGATGGCAAAAGTCATATTAAATGATTAACCTCCGCGCATGCAAAATTTATCACGAAGGGGATAATTAATTCTCGCTAAGAGAAACATTCCTGCGAGCCACTCTAGGGTTAATCCTAAACATGTCAAGCAACCATGCAAGCTGCAGGTGTTTAAAGTTCACAAATTGCTGGTTTGTAGATAATTGACTCCTTGAAATAAACGGAAGACTTGCAGTCTCACTTTATTCAGTAAAAAGAACGAACTCTAGGATTAATAACCGACGGAGAAATAGTAAAGTATTAACTTATTTCTGAAGAATTACTTGTTTGTAGAAATGTATAGACAAATAATGGTACTGATTTTTTTAAGGCTCCTGAGCAACAGAAGTTTATCTTCTAGATCATTAGATCACTCCTTGTTTGAAGATTTCCGCTACAGGTGTTTCAGAATTATAAACCCTAGTAACTAATTAGCGTCCAACAGGTGATGAGGACCCTTTTATAAGGGCTGATTAACATAGCTTCAGGTTCTGGCGCATAGTCAAATGGTTGGGTGTTCAGTTTATCTCTATTGTTTCCCTTCATTAGCATTTAAATGGCTTGAACAATTAATTCGATAACTACTCCCTCTAATTACTTTCAATGCGATTGTATCAAACATTCGTCTGCGACATCAATTTTGTGATTATTTTTTCAATCTCCACATTTCGCAAATCCCCACGGAATACAAACATGGTTCAAACAAGATGAGGTCTCGCTACCAGTCCTCCTAAAGAAACATCCATCCAGATCAAAAAGTCCGGCACATCCTATTTCGACTTCTTGCCTTCACCCTCGAGTGGCATAAAAAGTGCACGAGTTCAATATTTGAGGAATAAATAAAAGCGACTAGTTAGTAAGGGTTGGCTCAAAAGGTTTTATAAAACATAAAAGCTTATACGATGAACCAGGAGTGACCAATATCCTGACCAGGCCGAGTGTAAACACTGCTTTGTTCGACAGCGTTTACTTTACGATATTAGGGAGGGTGGTTCTTCCGATTTCCGATCTTTCCTCGCCTTTCCACGCAATGCGAATCCTCATCCACTAAAAGTTAAAGGGCCTCTCTAAAAAATGGTCTCAAATAATATGATGTAATTACTTTATAGAAATGCCTGATTAATAAATCAATCTAAAAATGTTGCAGGTTACGGATGTTTCTCATAGAAACAGCAGCAGCGGTACCAGTGGTAGCGCATCCTCGCCCAGTTCCGGGGTGAGTAGTCAGCTGACTGGAAGTCATGCAGGCAACACCGGAAATTCGCAAGCAGCTTTAGCGGCCCAACTCGTTGGCCAACAACTCCTTATGCATGGATCTCTGGGCGCCTTGAGTCCCCAGGAAATACAAGCTTTGGCTTCGACTCTACAACAACAACAGCAATCTCTGCAACAGCAACTTCAGCAGTTCGCCATGTTCCAACAAGCAAATCCGGCAGCGGCTGCGGGACAACTTCCTGCACAGGCGCAATTCTTCCTTCAGAATCAGGTTCGTAATCGCCTCCTTCAAACTCTTACCATCTTTCCTAGACTTGAAATCTCCCGAGCGGAAGTTCTCGAGGGCGGACTTGGGATCCATTCTTCCCGCTCAGCTACTTTAAGAAATTAGATTTTCGCTTGAAGATGCATCTTCAACAGTGTTCTCCGCTCAGAACATCGTATCTGATCGTCCTTTTGATATCAGATTATTCCCCTTTGAAGAAGTGTTGAGTTCACTTTCAGGTTCATCTTTAGCTTGAACGAAACAATTCTGAATATAGTGTGAATCTACCAGTGAACGTCACCTGAAATCCGCCCCATCGGTTTCTTATTAAAGCTTTTCTTAAAGAACCCTTGATAACACAGAGAAACATATATCATTTCTATATCCAAAAACGATTTAACTTCATTCCCGTCTTTGAAATGCATTCAAAGGTCTTCATTTGAAAAATGATAATTTGTGCATCCATCAGAGAATTTATTATCGCACTCTTCTTGGAATGATTCATTGAGAGGATCCTCTTTTTGCCTAAGAAATTCATATTCTTCTGAAAAAAACGCCCGATTGTGTACACCCGATACATATATGCTATCGACAGGCTCGCTGGCATAATGCGGAGATCCGTGGATTGAATAGGTTTGGTTACATTTACGAAGCGATGAATGGCACGCATGTATGGACAGAGCAGAGGCAAATGCAATAGGGGAAGAAGTAACAAAACGACTTTGCGTCTAGCAGATTTAATGGGAGCCCTCCTTCGACCTGGGGCCCTGCGCATCTTTTCAAAGGTATGGTATTCCGATGCGATTCGTTAAGGGAAACCTACGGCACCTTGCCGCGGGCTCCCTTTGTTACCTAACACGTGGCTAGGGTGAAGAGTTTTTTTCATATATTTCTTTCTTTCTTCCTCACGATTCTCGCTTGTGCGGCCTGTCTTGAATTTTCGAAGAGACACACGACCTCCTCAAGATTTCAACCCTTTTCATCAACACGCGCTCAACCTGTTTCAGAAAGTTCGGTAATATTCTCTACAATTCTCTACGTCTTCCGGTTTCGAATTTCTTTTTACAAGGCCAATCTTTTGTGGGTGGATCTTTATCGATACGTCTTACATCATTCTATTAGGAATTACATCTTAAATAATAGTAAACATGTAGTTTAAAACCTACAGATAATTTTTTTTATCTTAAATATAAATTGAAAATTGTAACTAACGCCCTGAAAATAAAATCTTCTCGAAGAAACGCCCCTTATCAAGAATGGATCACTTCAGATAAATTAATCGCTGTGTTCCGTGATAATTTGATGAAAAGGCAAATGTGTGAAATGAATCCGCATTCGATTTACCTGTGAAAGCGTGTCGACACAATAAGGTCCTTGCCATTAGCAAACACGCGACCATTGGAAGACGGCAACCCTTTTTTCGGCTAAGGCATATGCAAGGGACCTTATTATTCACGCAATAACCTGTCGCCGAACCCGCACGTGGCTAAATGTAAAGCACTTGAATGGGGCGTCTACATAAATAAGCATAAAGTATGTTGGTATGGTGACACGCGACCTGACCAAGATCAGAAACCCTTTTCCGAAAAGGGTGCCTGCAGGAGTCAGAACCCCAACTCACTCTCGTATTCGAAAGCATGTTTAAGAAAGGGTGAAGATAATCGATCAGAACTCTTGCCTAGCTAATCCTTGTTCACCTGCTAGAAGCGTGGCACATGAGATGTTTCAATTAGAATCATCAGTTTCGAAGTAATCTGTATTTGTGATCTTACATCCACTGTTTCCTACACAATATCCCAATTCCAAAAATTACAAGATACAAAATGTTGGAATTTGTTTATTAAATGTTGACATCTTGCAGGGGCTGTTGCAGAGCGGTGGCTACCCTCAGAGACCAAGTCATCCGCGCTCACAGTCCATGCAGGTACAAATTTCCCTACAGGGCGTTTAGAATGCTTTTTAAACTATATGCGATTCCCTCCCTGAGTAGAATAAACAGGAGCATGAAGAAAGGAGCATTTGTGTTTTGTAGATTAGTTCACCCAGCCTGAGATACCAAGTTTCATTTCCTGCATATGCTCTAATACCCTAAAAGTGATTTGAAAAAATTAAGATCATTCCTCTAATGATGTATTTCTTCGCAGGTACAACAGGCGGTTGCACAAGCGGCACAGCAGCTGCAGGCGCTACAGAAGCAACAGGCTCTTCAGGGTGGAGGTGGACTTGTAGGGAGGAGTTTAGCTCAACAGAGGTCGCCACCACCTCCAGGAACACCACCAGCTGTGAAACCACCCCCTACGAGACTGGAACCTTCGCCTGAGGAAACAACAGACCTCGAAGAACTCGAACAGTTTGCTAAAACGTTTAAGCAACGGAGAATCAAACTGGGATTCACCCAAGGCGATGTGGGTCTTGCGATGGGGAAACTCTATGGAAATGACTTCTCGCAGACGACAATATCGAGGTAGGTTTAAATGTTCCTTTTCCCTGAATTTTATATCAATAAAAGAATGTTTGCTGACAATAAATTTGTCTTTCAGGTTTGAGGCTTTAAATCTCTCCTTCAAAAACATGTGCAAACTAAAGCCTCTTCTCCAGAAGTGGTTGGAAGATGCGGACAATTCCCTGAACAACCCCAACTCCTTATCGAATCCGATGACGACGCCTGAAGCAATTGGAAGACGGCGGAAGAAGAGAACTTCGATAGAAACAAGTGTTCGGTTAGCATTAGAGAAGGCCTTTGGTCAAAATCCAAAACCAACTTCTGAGGAAATCACCATGTTGGCTGATAGTCTTGCAATGGAGAAGGAGGTTGTCAGAGTCTGGTTTTGCAATAGGTCAGTTGGTGATGATTTCAGAATCTGTTTTAGGAAATGAGGACTTGATAAACGGGTTTTAGAATTTGCTAAGAATTTCTTTTTTTTGCAGGCGGCAGAAGGAAAAGAGGATCAACCCACCGTCGACAATGGGTAGTCCGACGATGACGTCGCCATCTCCATCTGTATTTGCATCCCTAGCAAGTAGTATGTCCGGGAGTCCACTGGCCCTGACGACGCATTCTTCCGGAATGGGTCACGCGCATCCCCATCCAGGGTCCCTTGGTTCACCTATGCCCCTGGCTTTGGTGGCTTCTGCTGGTGGCAATTACCATCCTCTAACCGGGAAGTCTCACGAGTGACACAAGCCAGCGACCCAACAAGGGGACGCTCTCTATCATCACCATCATCAGCAACATCAGCATCACCATCATCAGCGACGATTGTGCAATCTCCCAGAGTTCTACCACTAATATTGATTCCAGAAAAAGTGTAGGGTGTGATTGGCGTTGAGAATATTCGAACACTGAGTCAACTTTTTCTGTTATCACTGGTAGGAAAATTAGGCATTCGATTCAGTGAATTTAGAGAGAGGAGCTTTCTCTCCTGGTGAAAGTAAGTACCAAAAATCGGCCGAGGGATGGGTCAGTGAAAAGTGTGTAAAACTTTGAAGTTACAGATTTCCGAATTTTTTAATTTTGTGACGTAAGTCTGTTGTTTTCACGAGTTTTGACCAGATCTTGGCAAGAATGTGAAGAACTATGTACATAGGTAGTAAAGTTTTATTGTTGTAAATGCCATTTCTGTCGAAGGGAGATTTTTCAAAAGGTCCAAAGAAAATCGTCTTCTGTAGAACGATGTCGTCGAACTTTGGCAACGACGATGTTCCGCTTTTTATTCCTCGTTCTCGGCTTCATCTCGAGAACAGACGACCAAGTATCATACCATGTCACAGAGTTTTTATAGGACAATCGCGTATCGTTGTAGGAAGACGACTTTTTAACTACAGCATCTGGCAATAGGAAAAAGGAATGATACAGGAATGTTGGAACTCTTTTGGATTTCTTTGATATTTCATCTGTAAGGTATTGCGATCAAAATTACCTATCAGTATTACGTACTACTCCCCAAATAATCCTAGCAAAAGTAACACGCAATTTAATATTATTAAGTGTACCCAATAACGTAAGAAATTTCCACACTCAGAAAAAAGTTTTGTTGAATTAAAGAAATTCTAGTCTTGATATTCGATCAAAGAAAAATTTGTTTGATTATAATAAATTTTTATAAATTTTATTTAAAGAAATATTTCGTTACTTTTAGAGAAAAATTTCTTTAAATTAAAGGAATATATATTGTTTAATTTGACCTTTATATTTCTTTAAATGAAATAACCGTTTTGGTTGAAACAAGAGAATAGGTTAGTTCAAAATGAAAATACATTTTCTTTGAATCCAATAATGAATTATAAATAAATGGGCCTCCTCATGAACCAGTGGTAACGTGAGAAATATTGAATACTTCTGGATCCCGTTTTTGTCATTCCGTTTTGAATCACCACAGAAATAGAAATTATCTTAAATTGAATCCCTTTCTATACCTAGTGCCGAAAAATATTTCTCTGAATACCAAAAAGCAACAAAGAAATAGAACAATTGTAAACCCTTTTAATTTAGCAAATTTTTCTACATTTATTTGCTGCTTTTCGAATAATAATGAGGCAAAAATCTTTTTAAAACATAGCATCGGCCGATGGGCTTTGAAAGGGATTGAAGTATTATTAATTTCGCCACCTAAGGAGGATTAAAAAACGAAGGACAGAAAAGGCATTCTTAGAGATTCAACATTTGTAATACCTTTTAATGAAAGGCTTCTTACCGGGCTATTTGTTCACCTTAGGAAAAAAGTTTATATTAATATTCGTGTCTGTGTAAATAAAATTTATTCTTTCCCAGTTTACAATTTCTCATGAATGTTTCAGATAAAAGCTAAATTGTGACGAAATTATGCACAGAAGTAATAAAAATTTACATAAAAGCGAGGTTAGGTCGTGGAGTATAAAATTATATATACTCACGGTAAAAATTTGTTATACTTTCTGCAAATCCCCACGATGCAAGGATGTCGCAAACTTATTTTTCACACATTCTAACGATTTAAATGATTACCAAGAGCCATCCACCTCCACGTTTTCGAAAAAATATGACACGATGTGTCCACGAGCAATATGCATTTCCGAAAGACGCGCCAACGTATTGGGAATGGTTAAACTGCGATAGGCCACCTGGTGACGAAAATCCGAACCTGAAAGAATAGGTACGATTTTAAAGATGCATTTTAATTTGTGCATACACGTGTTTTACCCATTTTTTTGTAGAGTTTAAAGTATTTTTTGGATAATAAAAATAAGTCTTTATCGGAAGCAAAGGGTTTTAGGTGGAATTTAAATACTAAACAGTGAAAAAAACGCAATTTTTGCTAGAAATATTTTTCTAAAAAGACAATTATTGATCTAATTATTTTGATTTTCAAAAGATTATAAAGTAAAATGGACTTATTTTGAAGCAATAATGAACTGAAATTACATTTTTATTAATTTATACATGAAATATTTATTATTTAAAAATCTGATCTAAAAGTTAGGTTAGAATTCGTATTTAAATTCCAATAATGTATTTTTCGTACTCTTTGCGTAATGTGGATAAAATTTGTCGCTACATACATTAATTAAAGTTTATTTACCCCTGTGAAAAAGTTATATATGATTTATATATATTGGACAAACCACTGATGTTCTTCATTGTTTTTGTACAGAAAAAATGATAAAACAAATTAAAAATATCATTGTCTTGTCCACTATATCTAAACTATATATAACTTTTTCATCTGGATAAGCTTACAATGCATTGCAACTTACATAAAATAGTGATATAATTGTTTTGTTTAAAAAAACACTTTTTGGTAAAAATCTGTTTTTTCACTGTATAAGATGGAATGTCTATCCCAAACTATTTGTTTTGATGGAGACTTGTTTTTAGTATTGAATCATTTCTTTATACTTCACAAAACAATCGTATACAAATTTGTATGCAAAAATGAAAAAATATCTTTAAAAATGTACCATCTCTGATAGTACCTACTCTTACTAATTCCACTTTTCGGTACCAGGTGGCGAAATGGTAGACCACCATTCCCAATAATGTTCAAACTGTTTTCTCTACGCAATCGCGTGGCGCATTAGTAATGTGGATAAGAGAATCTTTCTTTGATTCAAACAAATAATTTGTTTATTTCAAATTACCTACCCTTAATACATTATTTCATTCATTGTTGCTACTAACTTTTTTAAATCAATCGACTTTTATTTTAAATCAAACAAATAAATTCTCTTTTGTTATAAAAATATTTGTATGTTAAATAAATTTAAAAAACTAGGCAACAATTTTTTTTTTAATTTGATAAGAATTTTTTCTGGGTGTGCAGACATAAAGACTTTGTGACAATTTCGGAGAACTATTGTTCTGAGTTTTGGATTAACTCGTTCGTTCCCAAAGTTTTTTTGTTTGATGAAGAATTTTGTCCGATAAGTTATGAACGGGAACGAAAGAGTTGATAAGTTGGATAGAAACTCTGAAAAATAGTAGTTTTAATTATGGAAAGAGAAATTCATTTTGTTTGGGCCAGAGTGATAGGCAGGGTTTTGTATATTCCGAGGCTAGCAACGAACTCTTTTTCGACACGACTGTGTAAATAAATTTAGTACGCCTCTCACGAAATCTTACATATCTGTGTCATAAAATTGTAAATATTTTTTCCAGTGTAAAGGAAGAGTGTTTCGTGCAAAATATAGTGCGATCAGTGATCATAGTGTGCATTGCAAAAGTCGAAAAAATTATTACAATGTTTTTCATTCGCCATGAATATCAAACTAAAAAATAAACCAAATTTGACTTGTACAGACGCGAATTACGAAACTATTCTTCTTGATTTTTGTTTGCGAATGAAGAATAATGTGTTCATCATTCCTGATGTGAAAAATTTCCTAGAAATTGTTCATACATCTAGTCTGAAGAAGGCTATGATCATGCAAGAGATACACTGAGCAGGATATAAATGTATTTATAAATATCTATACATAGCGAATATATCATATAGTGATAAGCACGCGAATCGTATGTACGTATAAATAAATAAAAATGCATATATATAAATACACACGAGTGAGGAAGTGGAATGTAAATAGTAGGAAAGATAGGGAATCGATTTTTCCGTCGATTGACTCGCATCGAGGATAACGATGCATCTATCGATGATTATTATCGTCGTCGATAATGTACATTTTTGTGAGATTTTTCTAACTATATAAACGACTTGACGCGTGTACAATTATTAGAGACGTATTATTCGTGGTCTATTGTTGTATTGGACGGTTCTTCTTTCAGCATCGAATTCCAGAGACGTGGACCAAGCTGTAGTGAAACCCGTATTTAAAAATCATAAAGTTCCTAAACGAAGCACCCATTGCGGTGCGAATTGTGCGTGTTTTGAAAATTGATAAAAAAATCAAAATACGTACAAAAATATGGAGAGGGACTCTGGAGCACTTAAATTATAGACTAACGGATAATTTTGCTTGATTGAGCCAAGTTTTGTAGATAGGGAAAAGAATGTGTAGAATCCAGAAATCACCCTCGCGTCCCTCTTTCATCTTTTGTTCTTCGTGTAATACACGGCGTACATAGAAACATTATCATAGCAATTATTATATTATATTATTAATAATATTATTTCATTATATTTTAACTTTTATTATTTGAAAATAAAATGCTACGGAGATTTCAGTTGGATCATTAATTTTGCTTAGTCTTTTATTTTTGTCCTTTCCTTCCTTTCCCCATTTTTTATTTTTCCTCGCTCCTCTCTTTGTTATGTTTAGAGATCTTTTTTGTTATTTAGTAGCGAAGTTTTGTTGGTGCGTGTAAAATTGTTAGAACGAATTTGATTGAATTTACTCATTTAGGTACATAATCAATGTGATTATTGGATTGTAAATATTGATTACGTTTCCTGGTTGTTTTTTTGTGATTTGAATGTTTTTTTATACTCTGCCACCGTCCTGCCATGCCCAAATTGTAAATATCAAATAATCGAGTAGTGAAGTTAAACATTTGACAATGTAATCAGGTGTACGAATTTAGCAATAATGAAAAGAATCGTTATGAGAAAAAAAGAAAAATAAGTTTCGTCTAGAGTCGATTATACCTTGAGTGAAATGAATAATAAAATTATGTCTTTTGAGCGGTTTAGCTTTAGCGAACTTATAAAGATCGATGTAATTCATATTAGAAGACGTGATGCGCGTTTAAGTGGATTTACGTATTTGGAATCCAAAGTCAGAGGTGGTTCGGAAAATTAAATTTCCAAACGAAATAAAAGAGCACGGTATTATAGTTCCTGCAGTCGTACGACAAAGAATGCAAAACTTCCTACATAGAAATGTTTAAATATTTTCTACTAAGAATTACGATGTTAACGAATTAGAAAAAAAGTCGCTGATATGCGATTTTAGGGGTAAAAAGGTCAAGATGGGTTTCTACGCTTTTTGCGTAGAATTTTAATAAGGATAAGGTAAATATGAGTTTTGGACAATTTCCATAAATATTTCGCAAGGATTATGAACTGTAAGGGATATGATTTTTAAGGAAGGCGAGATGTATAAACAAAACCATATCAATCGCAAAGAGTTAATGTTAACAATTAGGTACACCAATATTATTTAACATTATATAATTAGTATTATATCGTAATTGTATAATAAACTGCGTCATAGATAACATCAAAATATCGTCTACTAATATCTTTTCCCTACACGAATTTCTATTTATTTTCTTATTATTATAGAGTTATTAATTAAATAGAAAATCGTTAAATGACATGTT
>JAWWLR010000158.1:42920020-42933523 GCA_035041075.1 Acraspis erinacei | reverse complement strand
ACACATTTGAATACCCTTGGGTGCCTAACACCCAGTATGCTCTTTATGTAATTTTACGGAAGTGTGCCCTTCAAGGGTTAAATTCGGCTGTAAGAATTTGCACCAAAATTTCGGCACGAATAGCCGAATTTTCTGACACATTTCAAAAACTATTTTAAATTTCGAAAAATTTGAAACCACTTCTAGATTTCTTAAGATTTGGAAATAAAATTTGAAAGCGTTTCAATGATGCTTAAACTATTTTGAATAACAATAATTTAATTTCTGATTTAAGAACTCCTAAGTTAAAAAAATATATTGTTCAATTTGTAGTGTTTCTTAATTGTCTTACTTGAAATAATATAATTAAATTTTTTTTTAAAGTTCATGGCCTGATTCTTTAATTTAGAGTATTGAAAATTTTAACGTGGATTTATGTTTTTAGAAATTAATCTGAATCTTTGAACTCCATAATTTACAAAAGTTTCAAATTTTTCAATTTACTTGAATTTTATTTATTTTTGAATTGAAAAACTTTTAAACTTCAATTTTTAAAGTTTGAAATTCGACAGTTCCACTTTAAATGCTTTAAATTGTTGTTTATTGTTTATCACTTTAAATGGGAAAATGTTGAGAATATAGTTTGAATTTTTTTAAATCCATTGACCATGAATTCAATCATCATCGCAAATTGTCTGTGACAAAATATCGCTCTTGACATTCTGTATCGCCGACATTAGTTTCAGAAAATAATAAATTTTGACAATTTACAGGATAAAAATGGTTTATTTAATTATCAAAGTTAAACAAGAACTATTATTCTTGAAATTCATCCACTGTATCATTTATCCAAAAAAAAATAATTTTTCATGATTTACAGGCAATACAAATTGTTTAAACAATTGAAAATTAGTTAAAAGATACTTAGAAACTTTTTACTTATCAAAGACAAAATAATACATGTTAAAAAAGTTTTTAAAAATACCGTCTTTAGCATGGATTTTACAGTTCTTACAAAAAAGTACAAAAAACTAAAACCATTTTTACAGGAAATTTCAAAAAATAAATACAATAAATTACAAGTGTCATTACATGAAATTAGAATTTTTTCTATTATTCTGACGAATCTTATATATTTTTGAAAAATGTAGTAAAAATATAGTAGTAGTATTAAACAATAATTAATTCCGTACAGGAAATATTTTGCCTGGAAAATATTTTTTGTAGGAAAACAATAAAATTATTTAACTATATTAAATTCGGTGTAAAAACAAATATTTGGTGTTGGAAAAATATGATCAGTATACATTGTATATAATATATATTTTTTATATCAATAAAGCAACTATTCTGAAAATTTTTCTGATAGCTTAGCAACAGTTAAAAATTTTAAAAAAATGTTTGTAAACAAATAAGTAAGTGAAAATAGATTAATTAAGAATGGCAGTGATTCGTCAATTGATTCGCATCAAATTTCAACGATTAATATACAAAAAACGATTTTTAATTGATTTCATGAAAGATAATAAATAATTAGTTATTTTATAAAAAGCCGTTACACATGTTAATTACTAAATAACAGACTGCTAATATATTCCTGGAAGAAAGGCAACTTTTTTCTTTAAATATTCCTAAGATAATAAACATTTGTTTTTGACATTTGTTAAACATGTGAAAATGATTGATTACCATGCAAGCTCTCTTGAGGGTTTTTCCTTTATAAATAACAAAAAATGCATTTGTTGATTAGATTTGTTTAAAAAATTATCAATTGTTATCAATCAATAGCGTAAAGCATAAAAAAACAGATTGCTGATGCTTTAAAGAAACGCAATTGTTTTCTTAAAAATGCCTAACATGATAATATTTTGTTTAGACAATTGTTATTATATTTAGACGAAATTTTTAAAAACTTTTTTTCCATCTTTTTTTGACAAAGTATGAGTATTTAGATTCTAAAGATTGAAAATGCGAATTAACAAACACGGTCAAAAATTTTGGTCAAAAGTGTGATATTTTTCATTCTAATATAGTTATATTTAGTTTTTCCTGATAAAACACAGCTTGTTTATTTTTCCTAATTTTTCTTCAAAAAAATATTATTTTTTTGTTTAAGGATTCAACTATCTTGTCAAAAATGAAATTTTTTGTTCAAAATTCAATTGTTTTATAAAAAATATCTTCTTTTTGAATTGAAAATTCAACAATGTGGATACATTTTTTTTCTTTCTTGACTCACAAATTTATGTTGTTGATAATACTTTTCTTGTGAGGTTCAAAGTTGAAATACTTTATTTAAAATTCATTTGTTTGGCTAAGAATTTATCATTTATTTAACTTGAAAATACATCTCTTCGGTTGATCATGGTACTACTTTATTACAAAATCTTTTTTTATTTTAAATTAAATTTTTTTAAAATTTAAATTCCATTATAATGTTCTTATTGGTTAAAATGTCAAATATCATATTTATCGTTGAGAATTCATCGTTTTTTGTACAAAAGTTATCTTTCTTGATTGAAAAAGAAATTTTGGTTAAAAATTTATATGTTCTGTTTGAAAATGCTACTGACTTCTGAATTCATTTTTGGGTTGAAAATTCAACTGATTTGTTTAAAACTCATCTATTTTGCCAAGAGTTGAACTATTTGTTTAAAATTGCATGTTTTGTTGAAAATTCAATAGCTGGTTGAAAATTCATCTTTTGCGCTACAAAAAATCTTTTTTTGCTGGAAATTTTAGGCGTTTCGTATTGCATTTAATATGATGTCTTACAATAATTTCATTTGAAAGAATGAAGTCCCCTTTTTTGTGAAAAATTGCCCTATTTCCCCTTTTTTGAGACCATTTTGGGCTGTGAAATTTCAACAAAGCATTTGTTTAATTAATTTAATTTCTTCACGCATACTCACCACTAGAAACTGTCATCAAGGCAAGAATTAAGCACATCATCTTGGCAGTATATAAAAATATACCAGAAACAAACAGAGAGTAAGACTTTTAACATAAAAATTAAGTGTCTCTTTTTTTTGGTACTGATATCTGATGCTGATGTAAGCCCATTTATACCAAAAAAAATTTATCATTTATCTTCAAGGCTACGTCGGAATGAAAAATATTTGTTCTCTTGAAGGTTTTATTGCTAGGCTCTAAATTCACCCTGAAAATAGATCGTTTGACTAGAATTTAACATTCCAATAATAAGCTTATTTTTAAAATTTTAAATATAATTTTTAATTTATATAAAGAAATGAAATAATAAATTTAAATTAACTAATCCATTAACCCTCCTAAATTAAAATTAAAGTCATTTATTATAAATTATAATTATAACAACAATAAAATATTTAATATAAGAGAGGACAACCCTTAAATGTCGGAAAATCGAAAACAAAATTTTTGTTTGAAAAATAGATGAGGACCCAGAAAATGTTTATTTAACCAATTAATTAATTTCAATTTTTTTAAATCAATAGATAAATAAAAATATAATATATAAATAAAATAAAAAAGTAAGAATTGGTTTTTTGTAAATAATTCATTGTTTTTCTTTCTTTAGATTGAATAAATTATTATTTTTTAAACTATTTCCTTCATTTTTTGAATAAAATAAAGTACTGGCTAAAAATTAAGAAATAATTGATTTAATCTCATTATTTTGAACCAATGAAATATCTTTAACAGGGTGTCCAGTGGGAAGCTATAATAAAATTCCAGTATAATTCCAGCAGGATTTTTGAAAATTTCTGTGCAAATTTGATTAAAAAATGTTATCCTTATGTAAATTATTTTCGTGGTAATATATTTTATTCCTCAAAAAATGTAAACAAAATAGGTGTTTGTAAATAATATATTATATGATCAAACCGAACTGAATATTTCAACTCTTATTCTCTGTCGTCTTTTTTCAAATAAAAAAAGATCCAATCAAATTAAAGAATTAAATTTTAAATGCTACTTTAACAGTAACACGAGATTTTTTTCTGATACACTTCATGACTTTCTGCTAATGATAGTTTTGTTCAAAAATGGGATTTCTCTAGAAAATAAAAACAGTAAATGCAGAAAATTTTGTAATATACTGATTAAAATGCTTTACAAATATATTTTTATCTAGCTGAAAAACGTATAAAGTAATCTTGTTTTCAATATAGGGGAAAGCTAAAGAGCTAAAAAGAATACAAAATATTTTTCGATTATTTTTATAAGATAAAATTCCAAGGAATTACAAAGATTTTTCAAAACTAGGTAAAAGAAAGTAATTGAAAAAAATTGATCTCTAGGCATATCAAATTATATTAACGAATTTTTATCAACAAAATCCTCAATATATCAGAAATGTCTTTTATAGCGTAATATATAAACATTAATTTTGGGGAAAACTGTTCTAGTTTACCAAAACAATAAATAATAAATAAATAATTTTGTACTATTTTGTAGAAAATGTAGGAAAAGTGCGGTTATTTAAAAATCAAAGAAAGTTGCCATCCTTCTTCGTATATGAGACATTAAAAAAATTTCCGCTTAAAAATAAAATCCCTTAAATTTTCCGCACAAAAATTTTCCGTTTATGTAAATTACACTCAGAATCGAATATATTAGGTAAATTGAGTACAAATTCAACACTTCTCTTCAAAATTAGCTATGGAACATATGAATAAATAAATATTTATTAAAATATCACCCTCATAAGTCTGTTTTATAGGGTCCCAAAAAACCCAATAAGTAAAAAATTCGGTTTTAAGAATTTTTAGCTCTAATTATGATTTTTGTTCGGCTCTTTAAATACAATTTATTTTTAATACATGAAATATCACTTTTCCCTGATGATCAGATATTTACATGAATTCTTTAAACAATTTTTTTTAGCAGATTTCTCTTAGAATAGAGTTAGAAAGTAGTTTTTCCGAATTTTGCAACTTATTTTCAACTCTTTAGTCAGGTCAAGGCCATAATCAATTAAATCTAACATCAAGAATTATTTAAACAATTTAATATTACTTATAATAATATTCTCTTAGAATAATGGTACAAAGTTGTATTTTCTAAAATTTTCCACTAATTTTTCCAATAATGTTAGAGAGCTGCCTTTTTTAATTATCCACTTTTGGTTCACTCTTTAATTAGCAGAAGTTAGTAATTAATTCAAATTAAAAAATATATTTATTTAAGAAATTTATTACCACTTTAAATAATATTCTTTCCGAAAAATGCTAAAATGTTGCGGTTTTTTCTGACATTTTTCACTTCTTGTCAACATTTGACTTAGATCGAGGTAATAATTATTGTAATTTAACAAACCTATCTGCTTAAAATAATTATTATTGTTTATAACCACCTTTTATATTAATACTAGATACTTGCGTTTCTTATAAAATTTTAAACTTTTTTGTACTTTTTATTTAGCGAGATAGTAATAATTAATAAAAACTGACAAATATAATTCTTTAAAAAAGGTTCTCAGTAACTAATTTAAGGAAAATTTACATTTAATATGATCCATATAGACATTTTAAAGAACATTTTAAATCTGTTTTGCTATAGAAAAATGTATTTAAAGTATCTGCCCGCTGCGCGGGCACATTCTTGTAGTGCGCTAAGCGCTCGGTCTTTCTATGTACCCCACATTTGTGCGCAAGCCTTTTAAATTAAAGGTCCAAGAATCGACAACTGTCATTTGGTTATTGTGAATTCTCTTTTGTTAAAGCTCCTTCGGCTTTAACGAACATTATGTTCAACTCTATCAGTATATGGTTAACTATATCAATACAAATCTCCTTTTTAATGGTTAATTTAATATTTCTTTCCAATTTTGCATTAAATTTTATTACTATTACTATTGTCGTTTTTCGAAAAATTTAATTTTTCAATCTTATTTTTTACGATTAAAACAAAAATTGCGTGCCCTATCAAAAATTATTCAAGACAAATTCTAATGAGTTTTAGCTACTTTTGAAAGAGGAACTTTTGTCTATTTTTTCATAGCTTATGTTGTTTGTCCAGAATTTTAATTTTTTACATTCTCATAATTTATGGTTGAGAAAGTATTAGAATTGTCGGAAATTTGACACCATAGTTTTTCAACGGATCTCCACGTTTCCAGACCCCCTGAATCCGAAAATCAAGTTTTTACGATGGCGTCTGTCTGTCCGGCCGTCCTTCCGGCCATCCGTCCGTCCGTAAACACGATAACTCTCGAAAAAATGAAAATTATATGTACGGATATTTATAGTATCAGAAAAGACGAACAATTTATCATAATGACCTTTTTTGGATGAAAAGAATATTTTCAGAGTTACAGAATTTTCAAATTTTTTAAAATAAATCGAAAATCAAAATTTTAAGATTAAAAACACACGATATGAAAAGAAGTCAAGAGAAGAAAAAAATTTCTTTTTTTATAACCCTTCAAGATTGTCACAAAAACTTCTTGGATTTTCATGAAAAATCGAAAATTAAAATTTTGAGTGCACACAAAATAATGAAAATAAAAAATTCAATATTTTGGTAAAAATATGCGGGATACGAAAAAAGATGAATCAACAAAAATTCTGATAACAAAAAAGATATATAAATTCTCATTAATCACTTCTTGATAGAACGCGTACTTTTTGTTTTGTTTTAACAAGTTACAAAAAAAAAATGATTTAACAAAAATTATTTGGCCGAAAAAGAGATACAAATTTGTTATGAATCACTTTTTGATAGGAGACGTAGTTTTGGTTTTTATTTTTAATGTTATTTTTTACGACTAAAAACAAAATCTATGCATCCTATCGAAAAGTGAATAATGACAAATGTGTAGATATTTTCAGGGCGCGCAATTTTATTTAATTCAATTTTTTTCATATCTTGAATAAATTGGCCGTAAAATGGAATTTTTTAGTTTTCATTATTTTTTTTATAATAAAAATTTGAATTTTCAAACTTTTCGACAAAATTCACAAATTTGTTATGATAATCTTGTCGGTCTTTAAAAAATAAACGTTTTTCTTCTCTTGTCATTTTTCATATTATACGATGTTTAGCTTAAAATTTCCATTTTTTTATTTTTTTATTTTAAAAATGCTATAACTGTGAAAATTTTCATTTTATCGGAAAAAGTGATAAAGATAAATTGATTAAGTTTCCAATCACTATAAATAACGGTACATAGAATTTTTAAATCTTGAAAAAAATAGTCTCAAATATTTTGAAAATGTGCTTACTTTTTGAATTTTCATCCAAAATAGTTGGTTTACGAACTTGTTCTTTCTTTTTAGGCAAAAAAATTGTGTCATAGCAAAATCCAATCTGATCAATTTTTCGAAAGTTATCGGGTCTACATAATACAGACTACAGACAGACACCTTCTTAAAGATAATTTTTTCTGACTCACAAGGTCTCAATGCTTTATTTTTTGTTAAAACTAAATTGTTAAAGCGAACTAAAAATATATTGTTTAAGCGAACTGTGTTTATTAATTTGCATTAACTATTACCTCACTAAGTTAAAAGTTGACAAAATTGGAAAATTTTAGAAAAGCCCTCAAGTATCTAGCATTACTAGATGAGATGTTAATTATAGACAAAAATAATTTTTTTAAGCAATTAGTTTCGTTGAATTGAATTAATTTTCACCTTTTTCCAATGTTTCTAAGAGAATATTATTATAAAAAATGATAAATTATTTTTATCGCCTTTTTTTATAGTCACGCTCGAACAGAAAAGTTGAAAGATTAAAAAACCCGCGAATTTTTAACTCTATTTGAAGAAAAAATTGACTGTAACATTAATAGATTGTTTAAAAAATAAATTTTGACCTCTTATTATCAGTAAAAAGTAGCATTTTATGTATTATAAACGATTTGTACAAAATAATCCGCAAAAAATCAATATTAGGGAAAAAACCGAAAACCGAATTAACTTAAATATTTGAATTTTTGATTCACCCTACTGGACACTGTTTAAATGCAACAAAAGTGTGAGTTTATATGCATTTATTAAGGGTTGTATTGTTTATTAATTATAGAAATTTATAAAAAAAATAAAATGTTAAAAATAAAAATGTTGAATGTACTTACAAATGCGCTTTCCTAAAATTTTTAGCTTTATTGAAACAATGACGACTGGAGTATGATAACCTATTTACAATATTTGCTGCTTTAAAGTGGAAAAATAATAATAATTCACGCACACAATCTATTTCGCTTTACAAGTTCATAATTTTGTATCAAAAACAAGTTGATTGTAATGAAAAAAAATGTTAAAATTTTTTAGTTTATAATTAAATGCAAGCAATAGCTATTTATTTTACCATCAGTTGAACTTAAATTTAAATCACAGCCATGCTAAAATAAATAGTCATAAATGGAACTGGATTTTTTAATTTTCAGTATTGTAAATGTTATTTTTAAACGTTTTTTAGATATGATTAAACTTAAATTCTATGTATGAATTTTGAATTATTCTTATATTTCGAATTCTGTCAAATCAAGAAAAGGATAACCAGAAATGATAATTCACTAAAGTTTAAAAATAAATGGTATAGCGGTGCACAAAGAATTATGGAATCTTTTGTTGAAACGCTAGTTTTTGTCAAACAGACCGGAAACTTTTGAATTCTGTTTGTATTTTTTGTAAAAGGACTCCAATTTTTCTAAGAAGTTTCAAAGTATTAAACAAAATTTCTAAAGCTTATTTGCAGAAGAAAAAATTATTTAAAACTCCATAAAAATGACTATATGGAAAATACGTTTTCTTTTCATTTTTGTTTGGCTTTGAATTGTCATTTTATTCTGATGAAATTTAACACGTGTTTCCCATCAGAATAAAAAACGTTTTTGTACATTTTACTTAGAATCGTCAATATTTTTTTTTATTATGTTACAAATGTATAAATATTTTTTTAATATCAACCCCCTAAGTCTGATTTACACAGACTAAAAATATTATTTCTTTTTTTTTAAATACAAATTGTATTTAATACATCAAAATACTTTTTTCTACCGATAATACGATTTTTGCATGAATTGCTTAAACAATATATTATTGTTTTTAACAATTTTCTCTTCGAAAGTCACGGTTTTTTCCGAATTTTTATAATTATTTGTAACTTTGCATCAAGATTATTTATAATAATATTTTCTTAGAATGATGCTAGAAAGTTGTCATTTATTCTACAATTTTCCACTTTTTATCTACCTTTCAATTAGAGTAAGGTAATTATTAATTTAAGTTAAAAAATTTTTTAAACAATTTCTTATAATTTTTAATGACGTTCTGTGTTTAATAAGGCTAGAAAGTTGCGGGGTTTGTCTGACATTTTTAACTTTCTGGCTGCTCTTCACTTAGATTGCGGAATTAATTAAATATAACAAAACATATTTGTTTAACCAAATGGTTATTGCTTTTTATGAAATTTTTATGTTTTTTTAACTTTTTATTTAGCGAGATAATAATTAATGCAAGTTAACAAACATTATTGTTTCAAGAAATGTGATCAGTAACTTCTTCAGCTAAAATTTACATTCAATATGATCCATGTAGAAAATTTGAAGAAAATTTCAAATGTCTGTTTTATTTTAGAAAAATGTATTCACAATATAAAAAGAAATAGTTTGAAGAATGATTCTTGGTATTGTTTAATTATTATTTGTTCAAAACTGAAAAGCTACAGCAAAGTTCAAAATTAAAGAAAAATCGAATTTTTCGAAAAAAAAGTCTGAGAGAAGATAGTTAGAAACATTGAGGGATGGCCAATTGTTTTTCGAATTATCATGCAAATCGTCTGGAAATTTTCTTGAATCCACAAAAACATCAATATAATTAAAAAAAAATATTTAGAGGTAGCGCAAGCCCCATGAAGTTTAAACACACGTATTTCCCATAATAAGACGTTTTTGTAAATTTTATTTAAAATCGTCAATGTTAGGTAAAACGAGTTGAAACTTAACATTTTTCTTCACAATTAGCTACAGAGTACAAATAAATAATTTAATTTTAAATATCACCCTCATATGTCTGTTTCATAAGGTCTCAAAACACCCCATAAGTTAAAAATTGGGTTTTGCTACTTTCTGTACTAATTATAATTTTTTTGAGTTTTAAAAACTAAAAATTGTTTCTCATAAATTAAATATAATACTTTGCACTGATTATGAGATGTTTACATAAATTGTTTAAACAATTTAGTATTGCTTTTCTCTGAGTTTCACTTATTAAGGAAATAATTATTACAAATTAACAAACATAATTATTTAATCAATTGATTATTGTTCGCAATTATCTTCTTTGACGTAATGATAGGAATTTGAACTTTCTTCTAGAATATTCAGTTTTGTTGTGAATTTTTAGCTATGAACAAATAATACGTAAACAGCAACAAAAATCAGTTTCTAAATAGTATTGTATTTTTTCAAAGTGAATTATTTTTAATTTTTTGTAAATGTTTTTATTCTTAAAAATATTGATTTAAACAAAAAGCTGTCTACAGCAGTGATAAAAACAAAGAATAGAATAATTAGAAGTATAAAATAATTAATTGATGTTAACATCTCACAATACACTGAAACCGCAGTTATATCCTCTCGCGCTTATATCCCTGCATAACTCCCATTTATATCCGCTCGGCATCCACCACCTCGCAGTACCACGTGACAAACAAGCCAATGAGTGCGCAGGGGCGCCATTCGCCCTATGCTGAGCAGCATTTGTGGGATCCCCTTCCGGGAGGATATAAGTGAATGTTTACGTTCTCGGACAGCTGATATAACCGCGGTTCCAGTGTGTTTAATTTTTATTTATTATTTCTTCATAACTAAACAGTCAAAGCAAAATTAAACATTTCATAAAAAGCACAACCTTCGAGCACTTATCTGAAAGAAGATAGTTTTAAATAATTATAAATGGTTTTAACAACTACGTTGTTTACTTAAATTAATCATTACTTCTCTCTAATTGAGATATGGAAAAAAGTTAAAAATTTCAACAAGAGAAACGGTAACTATTTAGAATTAATATAGAAGAAGATAGCTGTAAATATTGATAAATTATTTAAACAATTATGCTTTTAATTTGCATTCATTAACACTGCATACTAAGAAAAAGTTGACAAAAAGTGGAAAATTTCATACAATGCACGTAAATATCTGATTATCAATAGAAAGTAAAATTTTATGTATTATAAAAATTATTGTTAAAAAACCACAAAGCAATCATAATTGGTGTCAGAAACTCGCAAGACCCAACATTTCGCTTATGGTTGTTTTGGGAATCTATAAAACTGACGATTATGAATAAAATTTACAAAAATTAATTTTTTTCTCATTAGAAATACGTGTCAGACTTCATGGGGGTTTGCAGATTTTCTAAATATAAATTTTTTCAAAAAAGCGCATTTCTTGATTTTTTAAATTTAAATAAATTTGAGGGCCACATGCAGGAAAATTCACGAAAAAAATTATAATGAATTTTTTTACTACCATATTGTCATCAAACCGAATAAAAATTTGTTTTATTGAGGTATGTTGAAATATAATTTAATGAAATTTTACTATTATTACTGGGGAAATTGGATAAATTTAAGTAGAGAAAAGAGAGCCACAGGAAATTAGTAGGAAAAGATTAATTCGATTAGGCGAAATATTGATTAATTCGATTGTGGAGAACAGTTGGGGATCCAGGGGGGGGGGGCATTTAGGCCTCCCCCCGAAACTTTTGGCCTTTCGTATTAAAGGCCGACGCCGCTAAACTATGCATGGGATACATCAATATTTTGACCCCCCTGTAATATTTTTCTGGGACCGCCCCTGGTGGAGAACATCTAATTGCTTTGTCAATGCATATGAATTTATTAAGGGTTGTATTGTATAATAATTACCAAAAAAATAAATAAATAAAAACTGGAAAAATAAAAAAGGTAAATGCAAAAACTGTTTTTTTTTTAAAAACATTTCCTGCTTTATTGAAAAAATGACGACTCGAGCATCATAACCTATTTAAAAGTTTTGCTGTTTTAAAATGAAAAAAAACATTACTTCCGTGAAAAACAATCCTTGAATTTATACGCACTCATGAAAACAAGCGCATCATTTTATATCGAAAACAAGCTGGTGGAAATGAAAATGAAACTATTTAAATTTTATAATTAATTATTAAATTTAAGCAATAGATATTCATTTTCACATTAGTTGAACTCAAATTGAAATCACCCTTATATTGAAATATTCACAAATTGAAGTTAACTTTTAAGTTATTTTGTTTCTTTGTACTAAGTATTTTTACAAATAATAAATAATGAAAACTAAACTATTTACGATTAGAATATTTCGATTTTTATATTCAATTATAATTACTAAATGTATGGAACATTCTTGCATAATAATTCTTATTATGCAAGAGTTTTTCTTTCTTTCCTCTTTTTTATTTTTGTCGGAAATTTTTGTTTTTAAACATTTTTCCAGATTACAATTGGAGCATTTATTCTTGGTTTATATATATATATATATATATAGATGAAAGTGTATTAGATGCTGAGAGAATGATGCAAGAAGACTTGAAACGCCTCGAGCTCTTGAAATTAATATGGGGTTTTAAATGAGAAAAGTTCGATCTATGAAAAAATGTAAACAATTAGTACTTGTTATAAACTTTTTATGAATTAAAGTTCAATAATTTCTTAAGAAATTTTTAAGCAATGATTTCCCCACAATTACTTTAAATTTGACACCCCTCCTAAAACCTCTTGTATTGTTCCCTTAAAATGTTCCAAAAATTAAAAATATAAGTTTTATACAAATTTGATGCTGAAGATAATATTTTTTTAATTATTTAAAATCTTAATAATCATAATACTATTCTTTTCCAGTGATTCGTGAATTTTAATACGAATATTTTTTGTTTAAAATATTTTTCAAATTAACAATTTGAATAATTATTAAAATTATTAAAATAATAAACATTTGAATAATTCATAATTTTGCCATTTTTCTATCCAACCGTGAAAATTTAGCATTTTCTGGAATTATTTACATAAAAAACGAATGTTGAGAGCAGTATTTTTTTTGTTTACGATATTTGAAAAATTATTTAAGAAAATTTCATTTGCCTAAAATTTTTTTCCACCTTTAAATAGTGAACATTTATTATTTTCTGAAATTAAGAACGCAGTTTTCTGGGTTCTTGAAAGCACCAAAAACCAATTTCAAAAAATCACCCCTGCTAAAAATAAAACTACCCGCTATGTAAAAACTCAAATTCAGAAAAAACAAACAACACCAGAATTTTGGGCTTATTTTGGTCTCCCGAATGCACGAAACAAAAATCCAAAAACTACCCCCCATTTTCAAAAAACCACCCACTTGCACAAAATAAAATTTGCAGAACACAAAATGCACCTGTTTTTGGGCTTATTTAGGGCTCTCGAAAGCACCACACCAAAATCCAGAAAAACCACCGCTATATATAAAAACAGCAACAAATTAGTAAAAACTTAAACCTCGATGTTGGCATTTTTGAAAAGCCCAAAAATTGGAGTGGGTATTTT
>JAWWLR010000158.1:42862607-42876040 GCA_035041075.1 Acraspis erinacei | reverse complement strand
TCCCAATGCGTGTCCCGCGACACGTTCTTAGTTTTTCAAAAGAAATGCATGGTACTTCCAGCTTTACGTAAAGCTAGCAATACCATTGTAGGAATATTGGTTATATACAATTTTTTATTTCGCAGGAATTTAGGGCTCATTTAAGGCTTTTGCACGATGTCTGGTAAAATTTTTCAAAAACAACCCCTAACCTAAAAAATGAATATGCATTAATCTTAAAAACAGGTCCATCAGAATTAAACGCTCATTTTAGACTCTCCAACGCCCCCAAAATCAATTTTCCACAACCATCCCTTACCATAGGAACACTACCCCTTACTCAAAAGTGCTGATAAAGTGCACTAAATATGGACTAATCATAAAAATGAGTACGTCAGAATTGAAGGCTCATGTTAGTGTCTCCAACGCCTCCAAATTCAATTTTCTAGAACCATCCCTTAACATAAAAACGCTATCCCTTACTGAAAAGTGTTGATGAAGTTCACTAAATATGCACTAGTCGTAAACGTGTGTACATCAAAATCGAAGGCGTATTTCAGGCTCTCCAGCATCCCACATTTTTTTTCAAATCCATCCCTTAACATTGGAAAACTACCCCTTACTTAAATGTGCTGATAATGTGGAAGTGAAAGCATTTTATTAGTTTTTAATATTTTCTAGTCGTCAGAAAACACTAAATTCTTTTCCAAAAACTACCTCTAATACTCGAAAACTACCCTTGAAATGAATGCGACATTAAACTAAGAGTGAGGTACATCAGGTTATTTAATACCTAATGCATGCTACTGCCAGATTTACGTAAAGTCAGCAGTACAATGGTAGAAATATTGACTATATCAAATTTTTTCCTTAACAGGAATTGAGGGCTCATTTAAGGTTCTTGCATGACCCCTAGCTCAATTTTTTAAAAACAACCCCTTTTATAAAAAACTACCCTAAACAATAAATATTTGCACTAATTTTGAAAGTGAATACATTAGAATTAACGGCTCATTTTAAGCTCTCCAACATCTCCAAAATAATTTTCTAAAACCACTCCTTAACCTAAAGAACTACCCCTTTCAGGCATTTGTTTAAATAATTGAAAATTAATGAACCAATGTTTATCAATATTCCACTAGACAAATTCAAATAATTGTAAGAAAAAAAGATGATAATAGAGTTTCAAAATGATCAATTTCATGAAGAATTGACATTTTTGGTTTCAAGGGTAGTTTGCAGGGACTCGTGGGGTTTTTTTATTTAGGGTGTCAAAACCATATGTCAGATATATAGAATTCTTTGTTGGAAAATTCTCTACACGCCTCTATACTTGCCCGTCACATTTTCCCAAACCCTAAAAAATCATTCCAAAAACTCAAAAAAGTGATTTTTCTCTATGCATTTTACATGGGAAACTTCAAGCCAAAACCGGCACCTGTTAAAATACAAATTTAAAAAAATTATGATGAACAAGCTTATAAAAGTTGAAATAAATTTACTTATAATTTTCTGACTAAAATCGAAGAAGTAAAAATAGGAAACATTTTACATATTAAACTCTACAGGACATAAAAATGACTGGAGCAAGTGTTAAAACCATTTTTTTTAATGAAGAAAAAACACGCATCAATGTATTTCCGTTCCAGAACGGTTTGGTGAACATGACCGTTGAAATTTCTCAAATGTGATTTTCTGGGCACCCTAATAGTTATAAAGAATTACGTTGTTGCATTGCATTGATTTTACCCTTCAATTAAGTGAATAGAGTGCAAAAAGTAGTATATTTCAGAAAAAACCATAACTATCGAAAATTATTCGAAGAGAATATTATTATAAATAAAAATAAATTGTTTAGCCTGTAGCTTCTGTTAAGTTTAATAAATTACCTCACTCTAACTGAAAAGTGGAACATTAGTTGAAAAATTCGGAAACACCGCGTCTTTTTTACTTTATTGTCAGAGAAAATTATCAACAACAATAATAAGTTGTTTAAAAAAATGTATGTAAACATTTAATTAGTAGTAAAAAGTAGTATTTGATGTTATAAAACCAATTTGTATTAAAAAAAAACGCCGAAAAATCATAATTGGTGCCAGAAACTTGCAAAACCCCTTATGCATTTTGTTGATCCTACAGACTTATGGGGATGATATTTAAAAAAAGTATTCTTATATGGAAAATACGTGTTAATCTGATGAGGTTTGCTAAATCTTTAAATATTATTAAACCACCCTACTGAAACCCCTGTTTAAATAGAATAAAATTTTGTTTAAACAAGGCCTCTCACAATCTAAATTAATGAAAATTCAATAATATTACTGGTGAAATTCTACTGTATTTCTGTTCGAGAAAACGGAGCCTCTAAAAATTAGTAGAAAATTACTAATTCAATTCGGCGAAATATTTATTAATTCGATAGGGGAGAACATCTAATTGCTCTGTCCATCTAGATGAATTTATTGAGGCCTGTGTTCTATATTAATTAGAAAAACTTGTAAACAATAAGGAGATGTGAAAAATAAAAAAGTTGAATCTAGAAACGCAATTTTCTAAAATTTCCAGTTTTATTGAAACAACTAAAATAAAACATTGTGACATTTTGTAAGTAGGCTACGTCGTCTCAAACATCAGAACCTACTTACAAGTTTTACTGCTTCAAATTGGAAAAACAGTTGTTATTTACACAACTGGTTTATTTAACCTTGAATTATTTTGGTGAAAAAAACCTTGAATTCATAGGCACTAACGAAAACATCTGCTCCAATTTCTATCAAAAACAATCTTAGGACAATGAAAAAAATAACTGTTCCAATGATTCAAATATGAGTTGACCGCAGGAACAAGAAAATGCTATTAAGAAATTTAACGAACCATTTTTAAATATAAAATTTAGAAGCATTTTACAACATGTCAGTGTCAATAGAAATTAAATTTTCGTTTTAAATATGCTGAAACAGAACCTTCAAAAACAAATACGAAAAAGCGCAAATTCAGCTTCCCTGACGCTACTATTTCTTTAAAAAACTGAGTTTACAGTAGCAGATATACAATTTTCTGACCCATAACTTTAGTTCTTTTTGTAGTTCCAAAAAAGAATTTTAGCTTTTAAAAAGTCCTACAAAATTTCCTTTAACTAGATTTTGACAGAACTAGTCGTTTTAAATTTTTCTATTAAAATTGCAATGCAAATATAAAAAAAATATCACGCCTAAAGACACGAGTTACCTACAAAGTCTCAAAAATGACTTGTAGCTTTTCAAAATAGCTACAAATGTAGTAGACCCATTTTTTGATAGGACTCGACATTTTTATTTTACCCTTTAAGGTGCTATATGAGATAGCTTAGAAAATAAATAAACATTTAAGAATGTGTGTCAAAAATCGCACGGAAAGCGTAAGTTCCACTATGAGAATGTGTACTTCAAAGATTACATAGTAAAGAAGAAACATTTTTAACGTAATCTTCATAAATGCATTTAATAAATAGTTTTTAAATAATTGTAAATAGTAAAAAGGAAACCTTTAGCTTCAGAGATATTATTAATTGTGTTACAAGTTGTAATGATAATGCAAAATTCTACAACAGCAACAACAAACACAATTTTATTTTGATAAAGACTTTTTTTCATAACGAAAATTAGTTATTTTGATCTTACAGTTTTCTTACTGATAACATCTTGATAAAATTTTCTTCAGTTACGCTAAATTTTGTGCCGCATATTGTAAACCAATTTGAAAAGAAGAACATATTTTTCCTTATACCAATACATTGAAATTTCAAGTGACCTACTTTTGCATAGCTTCCGCTACTTCGTGGTAGCATTTGTTATGTCTGGATCAAGACAAATTAAAAAGAAACAAATATCTGTTATACCCATGTTTTCTAAAATGATGGCTGACCTATTAATGTTTCAATTTTCTGCGCTTTAAAGGTTACCGTCTCCAAAATCACCGATATAAATGGATCGATCTCAACATATGGACATACAGTGCGAAAAGAGGCATGAACATTGCCATTTGAACTAAGTCTTACTCTTGTGTTTTGGTATATTTTTATATACGTCCATGATGAAGTTTTTAATCCTTGCTGTGTTGGCTCTTTCTATCGGTGAGTGAGAAATTATATGAAGTAAATCATATAAAACCTCTGATTAATTAAGTCTGTACATGATTGTACTATATGTACATTAAAATAGTTCTGGATTCGCAATTACGGTTGCTTCCACTTTTTTTTGTGTTATGGTTTCATGGTGCTCATTTGATGAGAACTTTGCTTCCTCATAGAGAATGTCAAAATAAAAGAAAACCTGAATAGATAAATAAAAATGTTTCGAACTTTGCATTAGGCAAATAAAAAAAGAAATCTAACAAGAAATATTTTATATTTCAAATAAGCTAATACGACATTTTTTCGAAATTGTTACAAATACAAAGCTTTCTCGATGAGAAATCAAAATTGCATGATTGGAAAAATCTGTATTAAATTTAATAAAAATGTATATGAAGTCATTTGCATAAAGGTTAGTTGAAATTTAATATACATATTATATTAAATTTAATAAACAGGTCGGAATAGCAGCGTGTTTGAAAATTCAAAGTTTTTATGATAAAATTTATGATTAAAGTGCATCGTATAGGTCGAACTTTTACCAAAATTTGCCCTGAATTGTTGAAATTTAATAGAGTACAGTTGATTGTAAATTAGGTCTGTTTTTTACTTGCGTAATTATACATTTCGATTTGAAATCCAATTTAGATTTTGAATAACTGGAAAAAGGTATCATGTTTTATTATTAAAAATTAAGCACGCTCTTAATGACTATTTCATATGCTTAAGAAATTTAGTTTAATATACTTTTTTATTTTAAATGTAATAATATTTTGAAGAGTGTATTATTACTTTTACAATGAAATTTCTTTAATATGAGATGATTGATTTTAGACCAGAGTATCGATTGTTTTATATACATATATACAAAAATTTATAGGCCTCTCAGAAGCTGAAGGAAATTCCAAAGAAAAGGGGCCCACCATATCAACAATAAGAGAAATATTTGGTTTGACTCTGCCAGAATTGAAGGCCAGATGTGATGCCAAAGACAAAGCTTTATGGAATGAAGTTTTGGATGCTTTGAAACTTAATATGGATCTTGGAGAAGATTTAGTAACTGATATAGCGACTAGAGCAGCACAAAAAATTAATGCTACTCCCGTGGAATACGAAGATCTCATTGAAACTCGTTGTGAGACAAATACTGCTATCGTCAATGTAAAAACTTATACCACCCTCAAAATCGAACAATGCTTGAATGAAAAAGAAATTCCGGAAGATTCTAGAGTTGCAGAAATGCTGATAAAGTCTATTTCTAGAACTTGTGCCGAAGTAAAATTGCTGTAAGTTTATTTAATAATTGACACGAATTTCATATTCTTAGATACATTATAGTTTTTTAATTTGTATTTGATATAAGATATGATTACTTTGATTTAATATTGCGTTAATTTCAGAGCAATGGAGAAAAATTCCAGGAAATTACTAAAATGACTGACAGCAGTACAAAAGGAAAATATTTATGACGACTTCTGATGAATTATTACTTATTTATTATTATTATCAAGTTATAACGATGTTTTATTATATCAAAACTACGTATAATATTAAATAAAAAGTTATTAGTATCAGAAATTTGCTTGCATTTATATAACGATTTTCCCCTTTCGTTATTCTTAATTTTCTAAATATTAGTTAAATAAATAACGGAAAACTTGTAATTTTTCAAAAAGTCAAAAAATTTATTTTTATTGTTTATCTTACTTAGAATGAGTTAATAATAATTAATGCGAATTATAGTTTCGGTTTCTTCTAAAATTTTTAACTTGTTACTCACTTTTTACTTCGTAAAGTAATGAATAATAATAATAATATCATTCTAAGACAAAATTGATAAAAAAGTAATAAATTGATGTTCACAGATCAGTAAAAATTAGTATTTAATTCATTGCAAATAATTATTATTTTAAAAAACCGCAAAGAAATCATAAGTGGCGCCAGAAACTCACAAAACCCAATTTTTTACTTATTTACAAAATCGACTCTTATTCAAAATATAATTAGCAGACCGCAATAATCATTTGAGCATAAATCGGATAATTTAAGGTGAGAGAAACATAGTGGGTCGCAACAAATTCGTTGTATTTTTTCAGAAATGGTTGAATTTTTAAATTCCGAAGATGCATTTCGGACAGAAGAACATTAAATATCAAACAACATAGATGAACTTTAAATGAGAAAATTTATGGTTGGTATTTCAACAAAACACAGTTTTAATTTTACACGAAAACGAAAGAAAGATGATTTTTTCATCAACAAAATGTATTTTATATCGTACAGTTTAATCCAACAAAGCAACACAATATTTAATTTTTCGGCCGAAAAGCTGACTTTAACAAAATAATTTATTTTGCAAACAAAAAGGACCAAGAAAGATTTAAATGAAAGAAAAAAAGTTGAATTAATTTAAAAAATACGAATTTTCAGCATAAAAGGCACATTTTCTATAAAAAGAGGATCTTTTAACAACATAATAAAAGTTTCAACCAAACAATATAATTTTTAAAACAAATAAATGATTTCCGAAGCAGATATATAATAGTAGATTTATCAATCAAAAATAATTCAGATTACCCCAAAAAATAAGCATCTAAAACATTTTTCCCTTTGGAAGCAAAATAATATTATGCTACGCAGATTCAACCTAAAGAAATTTAGCGTTCGAAACATAAAACTGTTTTTTAAAAGTGTGCATATTATTCAAAGCAAAGAAAATATCTTTTGCAGGTTTTCTGCGTACTAACTAGAAAAAAACGAACCAAATAGTAGCGTCGTTCCAAAAAAGTAGCCAAAAATATAAAATGCAAAAAGAGTGTAAGGGCCTACTATGGTTTAAAAATATAAAATGCATTGTATTAGAAATTGCAGGAAAACTTACTTTAAATTTATTCTTCCCTCTTTTCATAATTTTCAAAAGTCGAACTTTCGTTGAGCAAACAGTAATTATTTATCTTCTCTACATTGAAGAATATCTACAGCCGCCACATGTGCAATGTCAAGAAAGTTCTCCGGCTCATTTTAAAACTCTATTTCTTTGAAGAATTGTGTTTGACTTTTGTCTCCACGCACTGTATTTTTCTTAACTTTGAACCACTTTTCATATAAGCACTTGATTTGAACAATAATTCTTTTTTATTTAGTTGGAATGCCAACTTCGATTCAAAATGCAATACAGTTTTTGCCAGCAGATGTAACACTGTCCCGAACAGTTTTCTTAAATAAATTATGATGGTGAGAAAACACACTGAACACTTCTTTTTTCGACGATAACTGTCGACCATAGAAATCTGCGCTCATCTGCCCTACTGAATTTATCAGCCCACCTTGAAACTTTTTTGCCATAATTTATAAGAGCTCATTTTTTTATTTATGTATCGAAGCGATCACTTGTACAGTTTGCGAAGGAATAACGCCAACATCAAAATCAGTTGCAATTGACCGCAGGGACTCAAGAAATATTAGGGCCAATGGAAATTCCGTTCCAGCTACCTGGAAACGATTCTCCCACCACACGGTTTCTCCTCACTCAGTTCAAGTCTGCTTTTTTTTTGTTTAAATTGATACTCTCCCCAATGAAAGATGCATACCAGAGGTTTTCTGAGAAAAATGAGGAAGACGTATTTTTGACCCATTTTCGAGCAAAATGCATTTTAAAAATTGCGAACTGATGCTCCTCGAGCCGGTGTAACAGTATTTCGATGTTTCGGGAGCTCCCTGGTAAAGCGCTTGGCTGACAGGCGGAAGGTTCTGCATTCGATTCCCGCTATTATCCGTACTTCTTTCTTTGATCAAAATACTGGTTTATTCCATTTTTTATTAAAATTTAATATAAGTATGCTATTTAATGATTATTTATTCCTTATTTTCAATAAAAACTTTGTTTATCATATTTTTGTTATCACTCATTTGGGTGATTGTGCATTTTATGAAAATTATTTATACTTCAATAGTTTCTAGTATGTATATTTTTAAATTAAAGTAGGAAAAAACTGTTTCAAATGAAAATTTCAATCATAAATATGAAATACAAGTGGATACAATAACTCATTTCACAAATATTTTGTACCTTTTTCGTATGTAGCGTCGTTTGGTTTCAAAATTTGAATGCTATGGTGTCAAATTTCGGGAAATTCTAATATGTTTACAATAAGAAGTGATGAGAATTAAAAAAATTATTAAAAATTAGGAACTCTTTTTCGGGTAAACAAGTTTTGTTAAATCCTTTTTTTCTTAACTTCAGTCATTTTTCCAAACATTCTTTTTTTTATTATTTCAATGTTGGTTTACAAGAATAAAACAAAAAGTACGCATGCTATCAAGAAGTGATTAGTAACGAAATTATATATTTTTTTTTAGGACCACAATTTTTGTTAATTAATCTTTTTTGGTATCCTGCATAGTTGGACCAAAAAATGAAAGTTTTGATTTTTCATTATTTTTTTGTGGAATAAAAATGAGAATTTTCGATTTCCCGAGGAAATACAAAATTTTTTATAATAATCTTGTAGGGCCTTCAAAAAGCAATGTTTTTCTAACCATGACATTTTTCATATCACTCCCTGTATGGCTTAAAATTTTGATTTTCTATTGATTTAAAAAATTTTGAAAATGCTATAACTAGGAGAATATGCTTTTTATTGAAAAAAGTTATTATTATAAATTGTTCGTCTTTTTGAGTACTATAAATATCCGTACATATAATTTTCAAAGTCAGAAAAAAATTGTCTCAACAATTTTCAAAATGCGCTCACTTCTTGAATTTTTATCCAAAATGACTGGTTAACGAACTCGTCCTTTCTTTCAGGACCTGAAAAAAGTGTGCCAAAGATCGATTGGATTCATTCATTTTTTCGAGAGTTATCGTGTTCACGGATGGACGGCCGGGTAGACACACAGACGCCATTGTAAAAAGTTGATTTTCGGATTCAGGGGTTCTCGAAACGTGGAAACCCGTTGAAAAATTGTGGTGTCAAATTTCCGACAATTCTAATACTTTCTCAATTATAAATGATGAGAATGTAAAAACGTAAATACTAGAAACTGATAATGAATAAAGAACTTTAATAAAATACATAATTGTCCAAACCAGTGAGAATAAAAATACGACAAACAGAGTTTTTACTGAAAACAAGGAATAAATAATCATCAAACTGCATGATTATATTAAAAGTTTTTCAAAAATAGAATGAACAAGCATTTATATAAATAAAAAAGTGCGGATTGCGAGAATCGAACGCGCAACCTTGTGGCTATCAGCCTAGGGCTTTACCAGGGAGCTACCAACGCTTTGAAGTAATATTGCATCGGCTAGATGACCATGTGTTCGCAATTTTTAAAATGCATTTTTCTCGTAAACGGGTCAAAATTGCGTCTTCTTGATTTTTCCCAGAAAACCTCTAGTATGTACCTTTCATTGAGGAGAGTATCAATTTAAACTAAAAAACAGCAGACCTAAAGGTCCCAGGTGAACTACTGCCGTCGAATCTGGTCAGCGGGAGTCCTTTGTACCTAATGAGGATTAAAATGCGGAATTCAACATTTTTATAAATTTGCACTCGGTAATTTGTTAATATTATATACGAAATATGATAATTGTAATGATTTCAAAGATATTTTATTTGACTTGAAAAGTTGAAAATTAAAGAATACAGGTTCAAGCTTATGTGAAATATTATGAAAAATTGATGAGTATATTTTACTCAAATCCACAGGAGCAGCATTAATGTATTGGTGCAGTATTTTACTTAGTTTGGCAAATTCGGGAAGCTAAAATTTGGCCGTATTTGAAAACTTATTAACTAACATTATAAATTTGGTTTACACTCAAACAATCGCATTTCTGAAAATGATCTTGAAATACTTTTTATGAAACACACATGACTTCAACCCTTTTCGGCGCTTATGAAGTGGGACTAAGGCTCTACTTTTTACTCCCTAGAGAGTAAAAGTGAGGTCCAAGGTGAATAATGAAAATTATACATCTATGAGCTTGCCCACTCACCGTAAGAACTGTAAGGAAATTTTTGTAGTAGATAATAGAATCTTGGGGTAATTTATGGAAAGTTACCAGAAATTAACGAAAAATTTAATAAATTTTCGGAAATTTATAAAAATGTTTAAAATTGAATTTTTGGTTAATTACCGAAAATTTTCATAATTTTCCTGATATCGATAAAAATGTTCAAAATTGAAATTTGAGAAATTTATGGCAAGTTACCGTAATTACTTGCAAAATTACCATTATTGACAGAAAATTTATAAAAATGTTTAAAAATGAATCTTGGGTAATTTATGATATGTTAGAATAAATTACTAAACAATTGCATAAATTTCCGAAAATTTATCAAAATGTTTAAAATTGAATTTTGGGTCATTTATGTTAAGTTGCCATATTTACCTGTGAAATTATGATAAACGACCGAAAATTTCCGGCAGTCTGTAAACATGTTAAAAATTGAATTTTGGGTAATTTGTGGTAAGTTAACATATTTGCCTGTAAAATTAACATAAATGATCGAAAATTTCCATAAATTTCCGGAAATTTATAGACATTTTTAATTCGAATTTTGGGTGATTTATGGCAAGTCATCATAAATGACCCTTAAAATTACCGCAAATTTGCCATAATTTGCCGTAACTTGGCATAAACGTTTACATTTGTATTTTTAACAAAGAATTATTTTTTAATCGAACAGCCTATTTTTCAATCAAAAAGATTAATTTTTAACAAAATACATGAATTTTCACCAAAATATTTAAAATTAAAGAATTTTTAACCAGAGATATGAATTTTAGGCCAAACATGGAATAGTTCAATTTTTGGTTAAAAAAATTAGTTTTGAACTAAAAAAATGTTGAGCCAATTATAAATATGGAAAAAGTTCGAGTAAGCCTTAATGCATATTCAGAAGACTTGAAAATATTGAAAAATAATTTTAAACTTGAAAAGTTTCTAAATATATTTTCAAAACTTTCCAAATTTTCAAAATAGAATCTGGAACATTTTGAAGCAATTTCTTCTATTTTGCCGAATTTAAAAAAATTATAGAAATAGTTCGAGTTCCAAGATATTCAAAAATATTGCATTGAAATTGCATTGAAACTTAAGTTAAAAACTTAAGTTAAAAAACTTAATTTGCAACAAAAAAAAACATAATTTTATTTTAAGACTAAAAAAATGTTTATTAAATTATTATTTTGGAAAAAATCAGGCAAGTTTAAGCAGAGCAGATATTCATAAGTTTTGAAAAGATTTGAAAATAATTAAAAACTTGAGGAGCTTTCAAAACATTTCAAACGAAACGTAGATTTTAAATTAAAATTACTAGGAAAATTAAAAAATAATTTTGGTTGAAAAATTAATATAAAAAAACATTTATAAAAAATTCAAACATTTAAAAAATAAAATCCGGAAGATATAGTTTAAAAGAATATCTGTAAATATTTCAGAACAATTTTCGTTACTTCAAGTTTTGGTGATTAAATTTGCAAAATTATAGTCCGAAAAGATTTTCTTTTTGACAACTCGAAGTTTTCTCTGTGTGATGAAATGCAATATGTAATTATTTTATTTCGAGAATCTTCAATTGAAAATAAAATTGTACAATTTTTATCGCTTTGGATTACAAAGTATAAAATTTGAAATCCTCTATAATGAAATTGCCCAATTTGTCAAATTTTTAAAAATTTCTGAACAAAAAATCTAATATGAAACACTTCTGATTAATATTATTTAATAATTTATCACTGGATAATTTCTTTAATATACAAAGTATTACTTACAAAGTTGACTAATCCAAAAGAGTTTGATTTGGAAAGTTTTCAAATAAAAATCGTTCAATATATTTAAATACATTTCAAACTCTTTTCATTCTAAATAATTAATAAACTATTATTTTTTAACAATTTTTATAACATGATTTTTATAAATTGGTTCAATAATGGATTTTTAAACTGTGAATATTTTAATATGAGGACATGAAAATACAGAGAGATGAATGCGCACTTGACGTGTGTGTTTTTACTGCTAGTTCAATAATATAATAATAAAAAAGACAATTAATTTCATCATATAATTCTTCATCAGTTACAAGTAATTTAGAAAGTTATTTATAATTTTTTACTCGATTCATATTATCAATATTAAAGGAAATCTTCAATTGTATTTGCTTGTAGTTAAGTATAAGAAATCAATTGGGATCGAAGATATTAACTGATTCATATATATATATTTTTTTAATTTTCTCGTCATAAGCTAACAGAATTAATGAATCCAATTAAATTTTGATGCAATAATATTCAAAAAAATTTATTATTCTCTGCTGAATCTTTAAATACCATTAAAAAAGACGTCTTTTTAATTTGCCCAAATTAGTGGAGAACATCTAATTTCTCTGTGAATGTAGATGAATTTATTAAGGCTTGCATTTTATATTAATGAGGGAAATTAAAAAAAATAAAATTTAAAAGATAAACAAGTTACATATAAGAACACAATATTCTAGCATTTACAACTTTATTGATACAATTGCAACCAAATATTATTACCCTTTGTAAGTAGGCTACGTCGTATCGAGCATCATAACCTAGTTATTACTAGTTTAACTGCTTCGAAATTGGAAGAAAAATAATTATTTACACACCTGATTTAACTGACCTTACATTATTTTGGTTAAAACCCCTAGAATTCATACGCACTCATGAAAACATGTGCTCC
Organism: Acraspis erinacei; assembly: GCA_035041075.1. Lineage (NCBI taxonomy): Eukaryota > Metazoa > Arthropoda > Insecta > Hymenoptera > Cynipidae > Acraspis > Acraspis erinacei. The sequence goes on along the minus strand of JAWWLR010000158.1, from coordinate 42,863,231 downwards.
AGTTTTTATATCGAATTTATTTATATCGAAATTTATATCGAGAACAATCATAGGGCATAATAAAAAAAATTACTTCTGCAATTACCCATATATCCCAGACGTAAAAATTAGACATAGTTTATATATAGTGTGAAGTTTTATATATAATATTCATTTGTTTTATATATTTTTTGTGTATAATAAATGAATATTATATGTATACAGAATATATATAAACTATATATAATATTTCCGCCTGCGATGATTTGACCACAGATACTCCAAAATGCATTTTGTAACTAGTAATTGGCATACAGAAAAAATAGAAGATAAACTTTACATCGATTTCCGATGAAAGATTCGCTGTAATAAAAATTAAATTTACAGGATAAGCTTCAACCAAATATCGGTTAAACTTTCTTTTGTTTTTCGATCATAACACATGTGTTTTGAAAAACACGAAGTTGTCTGAATAAAATTTTATCACTTAAAAAAATTTCCTGCAAAAAATTTTATGATTACTTTATTCTGTGCAATATAGATGAAACTTTCTTCTTAAATATGCTGTAAAAATAACTTCAAACATAAAAATGAAAACAAAAATAATCAGAGTATATTTTTCCATATACTCCCAGGCGGAAATAT
>JAWWLR010000158.1:42702284-42719657 GCA_035041075.1 Acraspis erinacei | reverse complement strand
CAACGCCGGGCACTGGCATAATACATGCAAAGATGTTTCATCATCTCTGCCGCACCTCCTGCACTCTGTCGAGAGGTGTAACAAGGTGTCATAAGGTAACCCATCTTGTGTATATAATAGTTCAAGTGGTTATGCACAGAGAGCATCTGCACCACTGTCCTTCCGTCTTTCTTTGGCAAACCCAGGATTTCCCCGGCTCTGTTCACTCTGCACGTACAGCCCAAAATGGATTTTGCCTGTCGGAAACCCTGGGTCCGCTCCCAGTATTTTCGATGCTTTGCGCGGGTCTAGCTTTTGATAGCAAGAGCAATGCAGTAAGACGTTAGTCCCAGTACTGGTTCTGGTCCTCTGTATTCACTTACCGCACCGCATCTTGCCAGCTGGTCCGCCTTCTCGTTGCCCTTAATCCCTGTGTGTCTAGGGACCCGTATGAGAGCCACTTTCTTTCTTCTACAAGTTGGTTCAATGCCTTTTTGCATCCCCACACCAGTTCTGATGTTATATCTGGGTTTCCTACTACAGTTAATGTCGCTTGGCTGTCCGAGCAGATCGTAACCTGTCTTCCAGCAGCGTTCTCTTCTAATAGTGTTTCAGCACAGCGAAGGATGGCAAGGACCTCAGCCTGAAAGACAGTAGCATATCTCCCAAGCGGGACAACCACTTCCCTCCTCTTTGCACTATCGTAGATTCCTGCTCCTGAGCCTCCCTCTCCCATGGAGCCATCCGTATACCAGATTTCCCCTTGGAGGAATGGGTTACCATTTCATTTCCACGCATCCCTACTTGGAATGCAGACGCAGAAAGCCCTGGCAAAATTTAAACACTTTGTTATTCTGTCTTGCCTCATCTCAAGAATCGGCAGTGAGCTGATGTCACTCGGGAGCTTAGTGTGTCCAGTCCTCCGTGTCCATCTATTTACTCTCAACACGCGGCACATCGCGTATGCCGCTTTTGCAATTATCGCGAGGTGTAGGGGTTCTTCACAGAGCATGAAGCCTAGCGCCACTGTGGGCGTAGTCCTCATTGGTCCCGTCAAACCCCTAAACGCTAGCGTTTGTAGTCCTCGGAGCCTGTCCTGCATCGTTTTAAATTCTGCCTGTGGTCACCAGACCACAGCCGCGTGAAGAAGCCTTGATTTAAGGATAGCAGAGTAGAGTCATACAAGCATTTTAGGCCCACTGCTCAAGTCAGTCCAAAAGCTCTCCTTCATTTCCAGAAAGTCATGACGAATTTTCTGCATTGGGTCTCCAGGTACTTTATTTATTTACCGAGAACCCTGAGCTGTCACACCAGAGCTCCAGGATGCGCAACGCCGACCTTGTAAGGCCCATCAATATTTTCAGATGAGCTCCCCTAACTAGGATTACAAAGTCATCCGCGTATCCCTGAGTATAATACCCCTCTTTATTAAGCCCACGAAGCAGACCATCCACTACCATTCAACACAGGAAGGGCGACAGAACACCCCCCTACGGTCATCCCCGTGGCGCTACTCCTTTAACTAGGCCTGCACCCCATCTGGTTTCGAGTCTCCTTTGGCGTAGCATGCCACCTATCCAGCTTACCAGCTGGCTTGGCACACAACACCTCAAAGACTCTCGACAGATGACCTCTGGAAGAGTATTACTGAAGGCACCCTCTATATCCAACAACATACCCACAGCAAACCCCTTTTGTTCCAATTGCTGCTCCAATTTTGCTACAACAGCATCGAGTGCCGTTTCTACCGAGCGTACTGCCTGAAAAGCAGGCTGCCCTCCGTGCAGCGGTGAGGTCAAAAGTACCTCATCCATAATGTATCTCTCGACGAGCCTCTCCAAAGTCTTTAGTATAACAGACGTTAGGCTAATCGGTCTAAAGTCTTTTATAGCAGTTTAGCCCTCCTTCCCAGGTTTGCGAATAAAGGCCACTCTACGGTCCTTCCATGCCGATGGCACATGCTTTAGTGCGATGCTTGGCCTAAATAACTTCGTCAGTAGAGGAATAAAAAATTCCAGGCCTTTTTGTAAAAGCGCTGGATAGATGCCATCCGCCCCTGGTGATTTAAAAGGGCAGAAGTCCTTTAAGGACCATTCCACCTTTTTGCTGTCTACAAGCTTTGAGGCGAAATTCCAATCGGCCCTCCTCAACTCTTGGCCCACGTCTTCCTCATTCAGGTTAGTTTGTATTAGTTGAAAACCCGGGAAGGGAACTTCCATCAGGTCATTCAGCGTTGCTTTTTCGTCTTCGGCAAACTCGCCATTTTCGAACCTTATTAGCCCAAGGCGAGCTTCCGGGTTTTTCAATAGGATCTTGTGGAGCCTTGCTGTTTCCGGAATATCTTTCGATTCATCACAGAAGCCCCTCCAGTCTTTCTGTTTATACCTTCTGATATTTTTATTGTATTCACACTGAGCCGTCTTATAGATGTCCCAGTCCCAAGACAACTTGGTTCTATTTGCTGTATTGCACAAAGATCTTGTCTTTTTCAGAGTTTCTCAAGGTGTGTGTTCCACCATTCTGCTCCTTCCCTAGACTTAATTGTGCTTGTAGGGCAATTGTTTTCATACGATTTGGTCAGAGCCCTTCCCAGAAAATCCGCGGGGTGCTCTAACTCATCAATGCTGCCATAATTCGTGGGAAATTCCACTAGCCTTCCTCTGAGTTCCTCTTTATAAGAGTCCCAGAGTGTATTTCTAGGGTTTCTAATTTTAGAAACCTCTGCTTTTCTTAGTTTTAACCGAAACAACATATATTTGTGGTCCGAAAGAGACTCTTCATCAGAGACCCTCCATTCCGCTACCCTGCTCCTCAGCCGCTCCGAGCATAGAGTCAGATCGAGAACCTCACTCCTGCTTTTGACCTGGAATGTGGGTGTATCACCTCGATTCAGAATCTCCATGTCAGTGTTCGCCAGATATTCGATTAAATATCTTCCTCTGCGATTGATATTCGTGCTCCCCCACACCGTATAGTGAGAGTTCGGATCACAACCCAACAGCAGAGCGATCCCGCGCTTTTGCAGTGTTGGATTAGGATCTCCACCTCTCTAGGAGGCGGGGATCCATCGACATCGCCAGGGAAATAAGCCGAAGCAATTACTATCTCCAGTCTTTCTGAGCCTCACCTTTATAACGGTGATTTCCCTAGACAAGAGTTTAGGCACCAAAATCGCATCCATACCCTTGACAGCTATGCATCCCCTTGGCGTTTTTTCGAGCGGCCCCTTATAAATGGAGCCACACCCTGACAAGCCACTAATCCTTTTCCGGTATACCCAGGGTTCTTGGATTAGGGCAAGCACTTTCTGCATCACTGACATGCGTCTGGCTAGAACCGCCGAGGCGCCTTTGCTGTGATGCAAATTTATCTGCATCATGGAGATTCCCGTCTAAGCCATTTGAAGGCAAAGCCGAGGAATCCCCTAATGCTTCTGGGTTCCCTGTGCATCCCTTTTGGGTTACCCTAAAGGTAACTATACCGGCTACCAAATATGGTCGGTAGTTTAGAGCTACAAGAGCTCGGATCGCCGATTCAGGAAGACCGACTACCAGAATCCAGGCGCGCCCCTTCTGTCTAGACCCCTGCCAGTCGGAAAACACCCTACATTATTCCGTCCTCAGAGTCGGGTTTTGGATCCAGCAGCCTCGTTGCCTTGGCTGCTGCTTGAGAGACGCACCTGGCGCTCTCTTCTTCTGAGCGCCGTAACGGGGTTTCTTCCTTACGGAGAGCACCGTGAGCTGTTCTTCGATCGTGACGTCATAATTGTCATCAGCCTCATTGTTTCTCACCGCTGCCAGTGGATTGCCCCCTACGAGGCCTTCCACTTTCTGCGGTGGTTTTGAAGGGAGCCCCGGAACGGAGCCCTCATTCGTTTTTAAGTTAGTTTTCTTATTTGCTGACATAAAAGTCCCATGAGAAGGTAGGGAAAAAGAAAATACGCCCTGCAGAGCCCTGCATGCAGAGGGCATGTCTAAATACTATGGGATTCGACCTGTTGTCCCAAAGTCCCCGTTAAGACACCTCCTTTATGGCCCTACCCTGTCCACCTCTATAGAGTGGACAGGCCACGGTGTTCAAGGATTTGTTGACCCTGGTGCCATGCAGCCCTCGACACGACGATCACATCTTGGCTGCGGGAGCATGAGAACTCGCGCTCTCGATATTCCAGGGGGTTTTGCCAGTACCCCCTGGAAGGACCGCTCCTTAGTTTAGATGCCACCAACCGGAGTCCGTCAGATCCCCAAAATAGTTACAACTCACGATGCAGCTCCTATGGTTCACCTATTCCGGACTATAGTCCGGTGAGACCCGTGAGCCCTCCAACCAGCTGCAAGGTCTTGCGATCCACAGGGAGAGATATATTTGCCATAAATACATTAGTTTTGTGAACGTCTTCTTTGAATTATAAGTATATGTCTTAATTCTCAAACTAGATGCGCTTTATATATGAAAAAGTTTTTATAGATGTATTTTTGCAAGAAAATTTCAGATAAATAGTTTCCTGAATAAAATATTTTTTTAAATTCAGCCTACTAAGTTTTTCTAAAAAATATTTTGAGAGAATATTAAATTCTAGAAATTATAACTAATAATTTAGATGCATTCAAATTATTTGTTTACTACCACCAAATGTAAATATGTAAACTAGGGTGAAGAATTTTATTAGGGAAATAATGGGTTGTAAAACTGAACATGCAGATTAGCTAAGTTGTCTCTTTTTATTAAATAAATTTTTGAACAAAAAAGTTTTAATTTGGCATTCACAATTTTCGATAAAAATTTTTCATATGGCGAGAAGCTTTGTTAGTGATAGCAAAATTTAATTTCCTTCTCTGAGCGCCTGCATAAAGTCTACAAAATCTTCTAGTGTATTCTGTTGTTTGTGCTTTGTAGTAATACTCTCTAGCTGGACGCCACTGATCTTTCTTAGACCAGACTGGTCTCGGCACGTCTACACTTCCGGAATCTTTAAAAAAACCACTGCCCTTGTCATCAATTACCTCTGCGCCTTTTCGAGGTTCAACAAAAACGTTCTTTTCTGAAAAAATTCGAGCTTCAGAACTAATGGTAAAGCCTATGCGACAATGTTGAATATAATTGTTGTAAACATGGAACTTCCCATAGCGCATCAAACCCGGCGCTCGGGCATTAATATCGTTAAAGTAATTGAACATCATGGTTAGTTGAGGTAAATTCTTGTATTGTGCAGTTCTAGTTGGATTATCCTTTGGATAACCAAGTATTAAACCATAATTATGATGTAAAAACTTACAATGACTAACTGTCACGTAATTAACAGCTTCAACTGCGACAAGTTTTCCTAAATCGTTCACGTCTACATTTCCTCCGTCAAAGGTGCAATGATCTACCCAATAACGGATACCAAATTCTAATATTAATTGCGTATCACTGTTGTCAATATTTCTTGGGTCATGTTTGAAATACAAATTTTGAAAGATGATGTTGCTTGAGTTTTTAGCTGTATGGAAGTATACGTTGTTGAGAACATTTCCTTGGTAAGAACCAATTATAGACTTATTGGATCCAAGGAAAATAGTCTCTTTCTTAGGTGCATAAATATTCGCCACTATGATTAAACTTTGAGGCATAGCGTTACGGACTTGTGTCTTCAATTCCTCCAGATTTCTTATAAAATACACTTTTCCCTCCGCACCTCCTTGAGTGCCACCTTTTCTTGCGAAGCCCGTCATGCCCAGTAATTTTGTATTTGGATATCTAATTCCTCCTGCAGCTCCTGTATTATATCTTCGAGCTCTTCCTACAGTACCTCCTGTAGAATATCTTGAAGCACTTCCTACAGCTCTTCCTGTAGAATATCTTGAAGAACGTCCTACTGCACCACCTGTAGAATATCTTAGAGAACTTCCTACAGCACCTCCTGTAGAATATTTTAGAGAACTTCTTACAGCACCTCCTGTAGAATATCTTCTAGAACCCCCTACAGCACCTCCTACATTACTACCTACAGCACCTCCCATATTACTACCTGCAGCACCTCCTACACCACTTACTGCTCCATAGTCTAAAGTATCTATGGAAGAATATCCTGTAGCATTTCCTGCAGCATGTCTTAGAAAAGATACCTGGAAAGAATTAAATATTATACAGATTAAAATTTAAAAACTTTAAATGACATTAAAACCAAATTAAAAATACTATTTAACTCCCAATAATCAAGTAGATGTGCAGAATTCCTGAAAACGAATGCAAGAATCAATGGATCAAACTTTTAAAACCACCGTAATATATTTCTATTTTAATTTGAAAAAGGGACCAAAGTTTCAAAAAAAAAACACCAACCAACGTTTCGGCACATACGTACCCTTACCAAGACAAGAGAAATTTTAGCAGGCAGGAAAAACCACGCAATAACGTAGACTCTCCCTAATACCTGAGACTCAATAAACTTGGTTCTCCCTGTACCTGAGAATCAACAGTTGTGATTATCCCTGATACCCGAGAATGAATAGAATTCATTCCCTCTGATACCTGAAAATGAATAGACTTTATTCTGCCTGATACAAGTAGCAACATCAACAAAACCACGATGCTCCCAGATACCGGAGAATCAGTATATTAATTCTTCGCAATCAGGGAAAAAGTATTGTAGTTTTGTTGCTGTTTCCACCTCCTCAATTTTTTCATGACGTCAGAGGGTTTCTGTATGAGTGCCGAAACGTTGTAGTCCAGTCAATGTAGATTTTTTCCCTGCGTAAAATAGTAGCACCTTGAAAATTTGACAGATGGTTCCTTATGCCATCCTATAAGATATATGTAAAGAGTAACAGCTAAAAAGCTGTGCTCCCCACTCCCATTCTCCCCTAAAATGGCGTTAAAATGGCGAAATTCGTGTTTTTTTCATTTAATAATGGTTTGCACAAAAAGAACGAATAGCACAATGAAAATTTATTAATCAATTTTGAAGAGTATGAAATTCTCTATATTACTAAGCATTTAAAAAAAATTAACTTCATTATGTTACTTGAATATTTATTATGAAGTAATATTTTCCTTAAAAGTTCAATAATAATTCATTCAACGGCAAACAATAAATTTTTTGGAATGTGAATACTTCTCCCTCTTTTGTTATTGCTGCGATCGTCAATCCAGCAATCGCTCATCGGTTTTCGCCACTGTAGTTGATACTCAAAAAGAGCCCGATTCTCTGAACCAATGTAGTTCGACAATATGTGGGAAAGACGAAAATATACACTCACGACAAAAACGTACTTTGTATCGTGACATTACCTAATGCACTTTTGCATTCCATTGATTGTTATAGTTATTACATTCAACTAGCAGCTATGTAAAATAAAAAGAGGCGAAAAAAATGAAAAAATTTGTGCCGATGTATTATTTTATCGATAAATTGTCATAAAAAAGCTAGGGCAAGGTGATGAAGCGAGCCAATAATTTGAAACGCACATTTTCCATGATTGGTCCTCGGACGCGCGGCATTGCCGTTCCGCGGAGAGGTCTTTTTCACTTGCTTCTGCCCCGTGATAAGGGTTCACATCGAATGTCTCGGGGATACGTGGAAAGGCTGAAAGCAGTTTTAGCACTTCAACAAATTTGACATCTTAATGTTAATTAGAAGCGGAGATATAAATTGTTTACAAAATTGAATTCTCTGCTCCTAATTGTTATAAACAATTGAACTCTTAGTAAAAATGTCTTTAAAAGTACATGCACCAATGTGTGATTGCTGGATTGACGCTCGCAGCAATGACAAAAAAGGGAGTTTTCTTAATTAACAATGTAATATTTAAGAAACAACAATATCGATGTGATCCAAAAAATGAGTGAACAAACTTCAATAATGAAGGTTTCCTTACCGGATATACACATTCCAAAAAACTTATTTTTTTCCGTTGAATTAATTATTGAATTTTTAAGGAGAATCTTTCTTAATAAGCAATTTGCATGTAAAATAATTAAGTTAATTTTTTCGAAATGCTTAGTACTATAGGGAATTGTATGCTCTCCAACAATGATTTACGACTTTGCAATGTGCGATTTGTTCTTTTTGTGCAAACCATGATTAAATGCTAAAAAACACGACTTTCGCCATTTGAACGCCATTGGGGGGGGGGGGCATAGCTTTTCAGCTGCTATTTTTTATTTTCACAATCTTATTCTAATGAGTAGGTATAGTAGATCAAAATACGAATAATTTATCCTCATTACTTTTTTTTTTTGATCAAATAAAAATGATCAAAGTTATAGTATTTTCCAAATCCAAAAAACCAAACGAAAATCAACATTTGAAACCAAACAAAGCTTGATATGGGAAAAAGTCATGAAAGGAAAAACGTTACGTTATCAAGGCCCTACAAGTCGGTCTAAACAATTTTTCGAATTTTGATTTAAAAAAAATTGAAACTTCAAATTTTGATGCCACAAAAAATAATGAGTTGTTACATTCTCATCCTAATTAGAACAATGTTCTAAGCAATTTTTCGGAGGTGTTTCATGCGTGTGTGTGTGTGAGGAGTTTGTAGATGTGTTTGTTGATGTTACACATTTTTATGAACATGGTAACTTGAAAATGTTTACAAATAAATTGTAGAAATTTGGAGCACTTATTTTCAACTAATATCTTGAAACTGACAGAAATATTTCTGCACATATTTATTACATTTTTTTACCATTAAATAATATTTTTTAAATCGGTTTTTTATAGTAAATTTTTTTTCATTAACATAATGCAAATTTGATGCAAGAATATGAGAGATTTATTTTTTCGCGGCTCATCGAGTCACCTATATATAATATTAATACATTTTCTTAAATACTAAGAAAGTTATGGTCATTAATAGTGCATTAAAAATCGATTTTTATAGTAAAATATTTTTTATACATAATATTTTATTATATTTATTAAAAACTTTGTTATACATAATAAATTTGTTTCGACAAAAATAAAAAAGAGTAAAAAAAATGAGAAGACAATCTCCCAAATACCCTTGAATCCCCTTATTAAGAGGATTTGGTAGGTTGCCTTTTGATTTTTCTTTCCTCTTTTTTATTTTTGCCAAACATTTTTTCTCTTTTCTATGTTAGGAAATTTCTTTTAAAGAGGATTTTTTAAAATTAAAATAGGCATATTTCATGGTGGTTTGTTTAAATTTGGTTGCTGGATTCTTGGTTTTATTTTAAGGAATTCTATAAATTCTAAAAATATTCCATTTTCCACATAATAGATGAAAATGAACTAAATAGTTCAATTTTCAAGTAAAAATATACAATTTTCAACCAAGGAATAATTAAAACACAAATTATAAATGATTAAATAATGATACGATTATTAGGACAGAATCAGCCGATGATTTTCAAAGAATGTTGAGTAAATTAAAAAAGATTATTTTACAATCAAAAAGTTAAATATTCAGTTAGGAAAATTGTTTATAAGAAAAAGAGAATAAATTTTGAACGCAACAGAAAATCCTCAACGCCAACCGACAATTTCAATCAAATAGTTGAATTTTCAAACAAAAAAGAATGAATTTCGACCAATAGAGATCACGCAGTTAGATTTTTTATGAAAAAAAATAATTTGTAACGAAAATTGAAATAGATGAGGTAAGAAAAACAATTTTAAACGAAAAATGTTGTAGTTGATATTGCTACCAATATCTGAAATGTTTCATCATAAACAGCCGAAGTAAAAAAATGAATTTTCAACCAATTAGTTGAGTTTTCAACCAAAACAGTCTAATTCTCCAGCAAATAGATGCATTTTTACCATAAAAAATGAACTTGGAAACCAAAATTTCTTCCCTTTCAACTCAATAAATATAATAAAAGGAAAAAAGCCTCTTCCAATTCAGAAAAAGTTGAACGCGAAAAATTGTTCCCTTAAACTCAATGAAAATTTTAGGAATTAAAAATTGTCCTTACAATTAACAAAATATTGAAAATCAAAATTTCCTCTCTTCAGACTCAATAAAAATGTAAATTAATGTTTCCTGTTCGAATTCAGTAAAAGAATTTCTTTTGCAAATACTCTCAAAGTTGAAATTTAGCACTGATATTTTAACGATGCAAGGATTTATATTTCAAAAAATTTAGTTTGGAATTGTTTATGTTTAAAAGCTTCATTTATGATTCATAAAATTCAGTGAAAAGTCAAATATTTTCTAAATATTAAAAATTTTTCTTCTTCTTAATAAATTTTTTTTTTAAATTGATTTGGTTAAGAATGGGAATTTTAGACTTAAATAATTTTTGTAGGATTTGAAATTGAATAGAAGCATTGGCTTATGAATTAGTTACTAAGAAATTATTTGGTACTTAAAAGTAGTTTATAAAGTTTCAATCGAAGGTTTAAATTTGTTTAGCTAATAGGACTTTTGAATTGATAATGCTTAATTTTCCAATTTAAAATCTGTAAATTGCTTATCTTGAAAAGGATTCAAAATCACCTTGTAAAATAGGTCAGATTTAAAATTAATTTATTTTTATACTTGACCAACTTAACACCTTGTTTAACAAAATATTTCCAATTCGAGAGTTCTTAACTTTTCTGGCTTAATTAATAATTTTTTATGTTAATTTCCCTTTCTACTGGTCCAATCAATATTATTAGAATATAGATTATTCTTAGGATTGTAGGAAAAAATGTGGTTCAGCTCTGGCATAGTTATTATAATAAAATAAAAAATGAAATATATAATAATTAGTATTAATATTGACGATTTTATATAACGGGAAAGATTTTTTCTAAAGGAATCTGTATTATCATCAGACGTAGTTGCTATCGATCAGCTTAATTGGAAAAGGATCTAACCGTCAATCGAAAATCCTGTGATTCGATTCCCAATGGAGCGAACTGAGATATTTTTTCAGAAAAATTTAATTTTTAGATTGATTCTGATTTAAAATAATTGAATTGAATAATAAATGAACAATTAAGATTGGATTTTAATTTGGGACTGAAACACTGATTGACAAGGTTTCAAGGGGATTGAAAAATTGCTTTGGATTTTTTCGGATTAATTAGAATTGATTCAAAATTGCCAAAAAATTTCAAAGATTATTACAAAATATATCACATTACGAAAAAAAGCCCGCTCATGCGCATTCTCGGTCTTGTAGAGTTAAAAGCGCGATATCATGGCATGTGTACTGCGTTCTAATTTAATGTAATTATTTATGTAAATTGGGAATATGTACCAGCATGTGTTCAGTAGTGATAGGCTTCCACCTTATCTAGAACTAGCCAGAATGTTTTTTTCTGCTGATGCACGATATTTCACATGAAAGTCATGTTAAAAATTAAAATTTTTATTAAGAAATTACTAAAAGAGACCTATCAGAAATTGATATACTTTTTAGGCATGCAAGAATAGTTTAGTTTAAAATTTTTATTTTTTGAACGTTACAAAATTAAAAATATTTTTTTTTGGCTAAAATGAAGAAATTTAGGGGTTGGCGTTTGGAAAATTAATGGCAACACTTTTTTTAGGTACGCTATACTCAACTGAAGATTTCAATCCACGCATCATTGCTTTTTTTGCAACCAAATTAATAAAATAGTAAAAAAAGTGTAGATTTTCAAGAAAATTATATAAATTACAGAATGAATTGTGTAATCTTACCAGAATTAAAGTGAATGTAAACTGCATTCCTCCCTTCATTGAGTACGCACTTTGCTCAATTAAACACCAGAAATGAATTTTTCAATGTGCAATCCATTCAGGAAATTTCGATTTAACTACTCATTCTTGTCATGCTCATCGCGTTTTCTTATAAGCACATAAGATTAAATAGCTTACTTAAAATTATGACGAAATTTGTTTACGAAAAAATTAATTCAGGAAGTATAAGCGTACTGCTTTGTTGATATAGCACTTCAGTGCAGATATTTGTCTAGTACATTTGAGGAGGAGCGACTTCAAACTTCAAATGATCACTTTTTTTAAATTCTGAAGATTTGGTGGTAAAAACATAAAGATTAACATGTAATTTTATGGTGATATGCGCTTGATTATTTGTTTGTTTAGAATCATGCGATTTTCAAATTAAACTATACTAAATTAATAATTATACCAAATTTTTTTATTTTATAGTTTCCATTATTTAAGCTAATATAAATGAAAAGCAAATTGATATCCTAACTTCAAATTAAAAGTGTTCGACACATTGTTTTGAAGTCTGATTATTTTTGTTTAACAAAATTCATTTTCGATAAAGAAAAAAGTAAAAAATGTGAAGTATCAAGTGTTTTAAAGAAGTTTTTCAATTATATATTTTGATTAAAAATTCTGATTTTCAATAAAAAAACACTGGCATAGAGTTTTTTTTAAATGAAAAGTCTTATAATGTCAGAATAACTTGAAATTGATAAAAAATGGAAAATTTTAAATCTGTTTAGAAATCTATAACGATATTCGTTGCAAAACGCAAACCTAACCTACATCTTTTTAACAAATTTTTTATTTTACTTAAAATCCAATAATTTTCTTCATAAAAAATATTTATTTCGGGTATAAAATACGAACATAACATAAATTTGTACAAAAATTGTGAATCTTCTCTGAAGTCTAATGATTTACAGAACTTGAGAATACCTGTCTTCGACGAAAGACTAAAATAAAATAACAAAAAATTATTAGAAATCAAAAGCCTTATTTAAAACGTTTTTTTTTTAAATAACCGATTTTCGAGGAAAGACGTTAACCTTAACATGGATTTTCTACGATTCCAAGAAATTTTTAAAAGATAGAAAATATGTTAAGGGATTTTCGAAAGATTTCAAAGGATTTAAAATGTATTATTTTTTTTAAATATTCCAAAATTTTACATTATTTTTGAAGATACCAAGGGTATTCTGACAGATTTTAAGGAATTTTCAAGAGATACAAATTATCACCATGTGGACGTTTTCTACAGATATGGATTTTAAAGTTGTGTAATTAATTTAAAAAAAACCAAGAGTCATATAAAAAGTCTAAGCAACTCTGAATTCCTCTCGGAAATGTCTCGGTGTGCATTTTTGTTTTGTTTAAAGAATTTATTAAACAATTACGCAATTTGTTATCTTTATGAAATTGTTATAAACAAAGTATGCATCGGATCGACAAACCAAGTGCGCCATTGCATTCCTCTCTAAAATATCTAGATGTCCATTTTTTAAACCCAGTTTTTTAAACAATTAGCCTATTTTTTGTTCAGCGTATTGTTGCAGCGTGTCTATAGATATAGATTTCAAACTGGGGTAATTAATTAGAAAAACTAAGATTCATATCAAAAAATAAAAACAGCTCTGGATTCGTAAACGGAAATAACTTGGTGTGCATTTTTTGTTTAAACAGTTTGTTAAACAAATAGTGTAATTGTTTAACAAATAGTTTAAAAAAATGTACACTGAGATATTTCCGAGGAGAATAAAGAGGTGTTTTTACTTTTTTGATATGACTTTTAGTTTTTTTAATAAATTAAATACAAAGTTTGAAATCCATATCTTGGCAAACTTGGACGTCGGAAAATATTATTCAAAATTCCTAGCAAAAATCACTAACATAATCCAAAATTGTGATTCTTATTTAAATTATAATTACGTTTTTTTAAATGCACATTTATATAATAAAACAACAATTTCCCTCAAAGAAATTTAAAAATTACAACACTTTTTTCAAATCAATTGATTTTTTTATCAAATTTTTAATTGATTGCCAAAAACGTTATTGAAAAAATAATTGGTTGAAAATCGGTAAATATTCCTTAAAATCTAATATTCCTTAAAATTAAAATACAAATTTTTGACGAAATTCTAATTTTAGACTTGGTATTTCTATTTCTGGCATTTTAGTGAGTTGTCAAAAATGGTGTATCTTTAAAATTCAAAAAAGATTGTAATAAAAATATTTATTTGCCGCTGAAAACTTCATATATGATCTAAAAGTGTTAACAATTATTCTAAGCTTCATTACAAATTTTCTTTGAAACACTAATTTCCTGTAGACCATACAAAACAAGTAGCATATTTTCAATAACTTATTAGATATTTTGAAATTTTTTTATTTCACTGACTACAATCTTTATTGAAAATTTGTTGTTACCCAATACAAAAAAAGTTTACGAATTTTCAACCAAATACTTAAATAAACCAAATAAATAAACTTTCAGTTAAATTGGTAAATCTTCAATATAAAATAAATTTTTATCTAATGATTTCAACGTTCATTTAAGTAGTTGAATTTTTAATTAAAAAATATAAATTCTCTACGAACTATTTAATAATTGAGATTTCGAAGAAACAAGATTTCAATTTGAAATAAAAAATAGATGAGTTCAACGAAAAGATGTTTACTAAAAAAAAGGAATGTAATAGTTTACATTTTTACCAAAAATTTCTAATAAAAAGTGGTGGGATTCCAGAAAAGCAGACGAATTTTCAAAAATAAAGGTATTTTCGAACAAAAAAGTTTAATTTTTCAAGTAGAAACGCTTAACTTATAACAAAATATGGAATTGTAAAATAATTATTTAAAAAAATTGATCACTGAATAAGCAGGGCTGTGTAATAAGTCCACTTAAAACCTGAAAACTTCGTAAACATAAGATTGAACAGACTAAAACTACAAATTTTTGAAAATGTATGAAAAATTCCAAATTTATAAGATCTTTTAAACTTTTGAAAAATAAGAATTTATAAAAATTGTAATCAATTTTTAAAATGTTTATAAAATCCAGAGATTTTTAATATTTTCATGAATTTTTGAATTTTCTAAAAACTTTCAAAATTTTGCTAAATTTTCTAAATATATCAAAATTTTGATCTGTTTCAAACATTTTGAATTTTTTTGAAAATTTTGGTAAGTTTCCAAAATTTTAATAAATTTTACTATTATTTTAAATAATTTCCAAAGTTATATATTAAAAAATTATAAAATTTTTGATTAATTTACAAAATTATAAAAAAAATGGTGGGGATGCATGTGCAGTAGATCAGGCTCCTTAACTCAAAATCGTTGCTAATTAGACTATCTATCGAAATGACTAAGATTTACTTTCTGCCCTAGGGCAAAAAGTAGATTATTATAAAGCTTAGAAATGATTTTTGATTGCGGATTGAACTAAAAATGAGGAATTCTAAATGAAAAATTTAACACTTCTATTTTCAATTAAAAGCAATCAAGTTCTAACAGAAACTTAAATGGTTTAATCGTCAGCTACGAAAATTAAGTTTCAAATAAGAAAGATAAATTTGCAAATGAACATGAGATAGCTAAATATTAAGAAAGAAAATTTTATTTTTAAACCACAAAAAAATAGAATAAAAATATAATTTTCGACCAGAACGATTATTCTTTAATAAAATATTTGGATTTTTAACATAATAATTCTTTTTTTAACCAAATTTTTGAATTTATAAACCAAAAATAAATCATTAAGCAATATATAATATTAGACCTTACAATTAAAAATAATCAATACTTTCAGTCTGAAGATTGCTTCTATATTTCACATTGTTAATAATTTGTTTACATTCATTATTGTGTATAAAAAGAAAAAATATTAAACTAAATAGTGTGGCTTTCAATTTTTCGAGAATATTTTCTGAAAAATATAATTTTGATCACTTTGTTTAGTTTCGAACTTTTCAATTGATGCAATTAACAGAGTATAGTATAATGAACAAAGGTTGTATTCATTAATTGATAAAACGAAATTTAAAGAAATTAAATTTGAATACACAGCTAACACAGAAAAGTCTAACAAAATTCTTATTAGTAAATGGGATAGAAATTTATTATTTATTTATTATTTTTATTATTATTTATTTATTATTTATTTATATATTTTTCACAAAAGAAATACTGTTTATTGTGTTAATTGCTTATACTGTGATGGTTTTTATATCGGTCATACTGGTAGACCCTTACTTCGTAGAATCAAAGAACATCAACTTCATAACTTTAATAATGACAATATTACCACATTAGAAGAACATAGCATTGAAACAGGTCATGATTTTGATTTCAAACATCTAAAAGTTTAAGCTCAGGAGAAAAATTTGATTAAACGCCGTACGATTGAATCCTTTTATATCAATAAAGAAACTAAATCTGTTAATCTAAGGTATGATAATTCTAATCTACCTGATTTTTATAGTCTTTTAGCTAAAAAATAAATTTATTTCTCATTACTGACCACATTATAATTCTCATAATTTCAAATCAACATTCAAATTTAGCGCGACTTTATGAATGTTCTTACCCGAACTTTAAGGATGACTTTGTGAACGCTTGATGAAGCTTGTTAGTTGAAAGATTTTCTTCATAGAAGCTTGTTTTTACTTCACAAGTTTTCTCATCAAAAATGAAATATTCAAAACATAATTTTAATGTGATCCTGTTTGGTTCACTCTTAGAAATCCTCCAATGCATTTTTATTAATCCTTTTTTTGGTAAATGCCTAATCACTTTCATTTTAATCTATTTTTCTTTTGATAACATAACCTATTTTATCAATCTTTTCTTTCCCATTTATCTTTGAATTTTCATGTTTTAAAATTCATATTATTGTTGTTTTACAAAATTAATATGACATTAAACAATTTAATTTACTTCATTTTATTCAAAAATGAAGAAAAATTTTATTGATGGATGATGAGGTGGACTCCAAAATTGGGAAAAAAATGGAGTTCTATCTTTGAATTGCCAAGTTTTTCAAATAAATGTTTCAGGTAATGGTTTTTATTTTACCATTTTGTATAATCTTATTTGCTTTTATTTCACTGTTTGTTATTAGTTTTCTTGAACTTTTCTATTCATTGTTTTTTAAAAACATTTTTAAGAGTACATTATTGAATCTAGTCTTGAAAAGGGACCACGTCAGGTTAGAAACATAGCCAATTTTCTAATTTCTACTATCAACTTTGGGGTTTTTATTCAATGACCTTCATTCCAGAAACTTATTCAATTATTAATATAATGTTGTATTAATAATTTTGATAAAATTGTGAGGAAATGCTCTCTAGCGGCGCTATTTTCTAGCGAGAGACCATTTTTCACAATTTTAAATCAATATTTAAAGAAATATTGATGATAGACCATGTAGGCAAAAAAGTTAACATCAAAATACCTAATATAAAAAAAATTAATATAATTGTCTAGCAAAAAAAGTTTCGAAACTACAAATCATACACGGTAAAAAAAATTGAGCGGCGATCGGGATATTATTCCTTAATATCGCTAAACATTTAGCTAAAAAGAAACGAAGGAATTTAGCAAGATCCCTGGATCAATGAAAATGAATATCTTTGACCATTTTCCATATACCAGGGATATCTTATAGTCAACCCCCTAATAAGTATAGCTATAATAGAGATATTAAGAATAGGTGTCTGAAGGAATTATCGAG
>JAWWLR010000158.1:42692035-42702184 GCA_035041075.1 Acraspis erinacei | reverse complement strand
AAAACATCATCCAGATTATTAAACTATTAGTGCAAAATAGGAATTTTCTGTAAAACAGATGGATTTCCAACTCGAAAATACGAATTTCTAATCAAAAAGTTGATTATCCATTTCAGAGTAAAATTCTTAATAAAAAATAGGAAACTTAAAACGAAGACGATTAGTTTTTTTAACAACGAATATGAATTTTAAAATAAATTCTGAATTAAAAGGGATTCATTTTCCACAATCTAGTTAAATTTCACATACCCACAAAAAGTTTCTGCAATCCGAGGGAAACTACATTACCCATTCGTTTTTGAAGTCGCTGAATCTGAAGCCACGATTAGTTTTAGCCCATGCGGTCGTCATTAAGGTCAATTGAAGGCCAAAATATAGGAAACCATTAGATCGGAGAAAGTCGCTGGATCTGAATCCGGGGTCAGTTTGTCTCCATCAGCTCACGATAAACTTCTTGTGAAAGTAAAAATGAAGAAAACCATTGCATCGGAGAAAACATATCGATCTGAGAAAATCTCTACTTTAAGACGTTTTTGGGGTCGCTGATCGTAATCCGGGGTCTGATGGACACCATCAGGGTCGCTAAAAGCAAATTAGTGGTCATTTTTGCACCATCTGGTCGGGATTAAGGTCAAACCAAGGTAAAAATTAAGAAAACTATGGCATTGGAGAACAACTCTACTCTTAGACGTATTTGGGGGCACTGAATCCGAATCCGGGTTTAATGCGACCACATAATTTCGATTCCATTGTCTTTTTCTTCAATATTGACCTTACGATGACCTTTAGCCCGACCTCATGATTTTCTGCTTTTGACTTTCATCATGCTGCGATGGGGTCAAACTCTCTCTGGGTTCCGTTTCAGCGACCCCAAAGACGTCTGACAGTAGAGACTTTATCCGATCCAATGTTTTTCTGCACTTTGGCCTTCACTTTACCTTGATCTTGACCTGTGGGGTTCAAACTGACCCTGGATTGGAATTCAGCGACCTCAACAACTAATGGGTATGTTGGTTTAGATCCGATTGCAAAATTTTTTTGTGTGGCTTTGTTTTCGATCAGTGGGACAAAATTTGACACTTAAATGATGAATCTTCAACAAAAACAAATATTAATTAACAAGATACTTCAACCTCTAACCAAATAATCTAATAGAGGAAAGATAATTTTATGGAAAATAATGTAATAGTAAATATTTTAAATTAAATTTTTTTAAATATTAATTCAAAACAGTCAGATTCAACCAAAAAAGACGAATTGTCAACAAAATAGTTATGCTCTCAAGCCTTGAAGATTAATTTTTAACCAAGCAGCTGCATTTTCTGTAAAAAAAGAAGGTTCAATTTATACTAAAAAGATACATTTGAAGGCATTATATAAAATTTACAATAAAATTTAATTTTACTCGAATATGGTGGAGCTTGTAATCCAGAAAATACAATTTTTAATAAACAAATGAAATTTTCAAACCAGAAAGACTAAAAACATCATTTTTAAAATAGCCCACCTGCAAAAAAACACATTGGAAAATAATTTTAATTACACTCACGGAGAACGTTTACATAATTTAAAAATGAACTTGAAAAGATTCAGTGTATCTGGAACCAAGCCTAATTTGCCGTACCAACGTGAAATTTTAATATTCTTCACATGTTGCGATAACGCAGGTTTTTTTTTATCTGCCAACAAACTTGAATTTTATTATCTTTTCTAACTAAATGATAAATTTAAAAAAAATTATCAATCAAATATTTCAACATTCAACCCGAAAGATGATTATTGAACCAAGCAGATTGATTTAGTTTAAGTGATGACTGAAGAATCTTTTGAAACTAAAATTCCAGACATACTGGATTTGTAAGTAATAATGATGAATTAAAAAAAATAAGTTAATTTGTCTACCAAAGAATAATGAATTTAAAGAAAGTTAATTTTAAACGGAAGTGGTTAATTTTGAATCAAGCAGTTCAAAATTACATCCAAAAGATGCTTTTTGCATCAAGAAAATAAATTATCTAAAAATGGAATAGTTACTTTTTCAACCAAAGAGAGAAATCTGCAACCAAAAAATTATTTTAACTAGTTAAAATGCTATTTTTCACCAAGATAATTAATTTCTTATCAAAAAGGACTGTGTTGACAATTTCGTTGTGCTGGATACTTCATAATGCTGGCAATTTTATTTCAAGCATTTTCAAATTCAGTAATATTTAAATTGTCGGGAATTTTATTATCCAGAACATTTTATTTTCGAAAATATAAAATATTTTAATGTTGCAGAAATTGATTTTAATTTTAGGAAAATTTAAATGCAGCGAAAAATATTAGATTGAAGAGCTGCTGAAAATTTTTAAATTGATTTCTAAAAATAATAAAACATTTCAAATTTCTTTTAAATTTCTAAGAGTCTTAGGTATCTTTTAATATTGCTGAAATTTTCCCTAGCTTTTTCTAAAATCCTGCAATACAACAAAATTTTGTTTTAATTTTTCTAAATACTTTCTCGCCTTATCTAAGATCTTAAAAAATGTCAACTCACAGATAAGACTTATTTTCTTAGCATCAAACCTCATAATCTAATTACAGCTCAAATTTATGCATTTTTCTGAACATTAGTTTTGTTGTTGTTGAGAAATAATATTTTAAACTAAAAAGTTTATCATTTAATTGTTGTTTGAAAATTGACATTTGTAATTGAAAAAATGACCAACATTAATTGGAAATTTATGTTTTATGTAAAACATTTGACTTTTTTGTAGAAAATTAATCTTCTTATTAGAAAATTCATCCTTCTGGGTTAAAAACTCATATGCTAGTAGTAAAATAGTCAGGGGCCCGAATACAAATTAAATCACTCAAAGTGGAACTCTTGAATTTTAAACTTTCTAAATGAGGTTGAAAAAGTTTTTTGATTCCAAATCTTTTTATTCGAATGCTCAATAATTCATAAGTATAATATCGAAGGTACTGAAATTTTCCAATTAAAAACAAGTTTAAATGAAATGCAGATAAACTAAAAAATTTAGAAATGTTAACTTCAATAAATTATAGAGTACCAAGATTCAGACTCGTTTCTAAAAATATAAATCCACGTTATCATTTTTAATGCTCTGAATTAAAGAATCAATCAATGAACTTTGAAATTTACAAAGTTTTGTTATTTTAAGCAATTTTAAGCTGGGAAAATGAAAATTTACAAATAAAATTTTTTTTCAACTCAGCACTCCGCAAACTGGGAGTTAAATTATTTTCATTACAAGTAATTAAAACACCCTTGATAAGCTTTAAAATTTTATTTCCAAATCTTGAGAAATCTAAAAGCTGTTTTAAATTTATTCAAACTTAAAATTATTTTTAAATCTTTTCAACACCTCCAAATGATTTATTAAACAGTAAAGTTAATTTAATAAATGTTTTATATATACAAAATCCTTCAAACGGTTTGAATTTTTAATTGTCCAAGTTTTTAAGTCTGCATTTCGAAATACTTCAAATTAAAACTGTAAGCTTAAAAATAAAAATCTAAAACGAAATATTTTTAAATTAAAGGTTTTTCGAATTACGCATTGTAAAGTAAATTTTATGATAATGGAACAAAATTAAAAAAGTCTGACAATGACTGAAGCAGAAGAAATGTTGAACAGCCGAGGGTACTGCCTGCTTCTTTCATACATTTTCAATTTTTTTATAATTTTGGAAATACTTTGAAAAAATATATAGTTTGAAAACCTTTCTACTGAGCTAAATTGGAGTGAGCAAGGACCGTTCAGGTCTAGAATTCCATAAAAATCTCTCGCCTTTTTCGAGACAAATCAAAATTAAATTTTTTAAATCTTTTTAATATGACAGTTTTTAATATTGTTTTGAATTTTCAAATTCTTTTTATCGGGATAGTTGGAGTTGTTTGAAAGCAAACCCCCTCTGTAAAATACTCAAAATTTATTAGGTTTCACGTATCCCTCGCTGTTTTTAAGATACCTACCAATTTTATTTTATTTTATTTAATAGAAGTTTTATGTAAAATTGCTGAAGGTAATTTTTTCAAAACTTTTTCAACATGTATTATTCTTATTCCATAAGTGACAAGTTTCAAACTATTTTTAAACTAATTTTAAATTATTAAAACAATTATGAGTTATTCAAACCTTTTTTTTACCTGTAAAACGTGAAGTCTTCATTTTTCAGGATAAATGATACAGAATTGTTTATACAATTTACATTTTGAAAATAACTTTCCTTCATTTAGTCGTAAAAAGTTAGTTTTTAAATTAATGTTGCAGTTAATAAATTTTAAGAGTGATGTTTATGATTGAAGAAAATTTTGGATTACTTAAGCAATTGATAATTATTAATTGTTTAAATAATTTTAAAGTTTAAAAATTTAAATGATTATAATCATTCACTTGCTCCGTTTCATAGAAAGGGTGGAACGAATGTTTCATAAAACTGATATTTTGCATTTATAGGGGCATTTTTCAGGGCATTTTCGGGAAATTTTCCGGACAAAATAGAACAGGATTGCGAATTTCAAAATTAAAATTTATTGCTTGGAAATGATTTCTTGTACATCCTATAAGGGGTGCCCAAAGTTTAATTCACAAAATTTTAATAACAAGTACTGCTTTTTACCATTTTTTTAAACGAAATTTTCCCATTTAAAACCCAATGCTAATTTCAAAAGCCCAAGGGTACGGGTTAATATTGACTGATATAAAATATACGGAATTTCTTTTTGCGAAAAACAAACTTTACTGTACTTTAAAGTATACAATTTAGGAATTTCAAAAGTAATATTTCTTGTTTAACATATTTGGAAACTATTTAAATAATTATCATTTATTGCGAGAAATTTTGCCTGAAAATTGTACAAAGTTATTTTTATTGAAATAATGACATAATTAACGAATATAGAGAGTTTTCACATTTCATGAACCTTTAGCATTTATTTAAACAATTTGAATTTGCTTACAAAAATTTTCTGTAATTTTCAATCATTTGAACAATTATTATTACTTACAACAATTTTTTTTCCAGTAAATCGTCAAAGGCTACTATTTTCCAGTATAGATGATGTAGTTGAAAAATGTAAAAAATAATATTTTTCTTAAACACAGTTTTTCATTTTTTAAACAATTTCTATTTATATAATTCTCTGAACCAATTTGTGAAAACCTAATAATTTCTATAATTAATAACACAATAAAAAACGTCAAGAGAAGTAATAAACCATTTACTATGTAAATCGTGAAAAGTTATTATTGCTGATTTTAGTGACGCAGTTAATGAACGTTAAGGATGATCCCTTACTGAAAGGCAGTTTTAAATCATTTAAACAATAAAAATTACATATTGATCAGTATTTTCCTATCTCATCGAAATCGATCTGAATAAATCCATAACATAATTTTTTTAAATTGGTTAAAAAATAAGTGAAATGGCGCAAGTGATTGCAAAATATGTTGCACAAAAATATTGCTTAAATAAAATAATTATTATTTAAAGAATCTTAAATTAGTTAAAAAATACTTACAAACTCGTTACTTATTAAATATGAATACTTACTTTTGGAAAAAAACAACAAAAAACTGTTTTTCTTCAAGAAACTGTTATTTCCCATAGTTTTCGGGGCATTTTCGGACACAATAAAAGCAAATTGAAGAGGGGGGGGGCTTATAATTTAAAGTCAATTTTTAGAATTTTTTTGGGTGATAAATTATTTCAATTAGCATTTTTTCTTCTCTTGCATACTTTTACCGGAAAATATAATTGTTTCTTTCCCATAATATTTTTTATGATAAAAAACTGCGCTTGTTGTAAGATTGCACATTTTTGCACATTTTTGCTGGAAAATGGAACTTATTGTTTTTAAACAGATTTTACACGATAAGAACGATACCTGCTCATTCAGATGAGAATGCAAAAAAGTTTAAAATGTTTGGATAAATAAGAAATTTTGGGTTTAGTCAACTGAAATCGGAAGCTGGTTTTTTGTCCATACAATACAATAAAAATATAATAATCCTCAGTAACTTGTTATACCCAGAATACAAGTTATTTCAAAAAGAAAAACATCCAAATCCGTTAAGAATTGTACTGACGGTCGATTTTTGTTTTCGCTGGATTTTGATTTTGTTATTGAAATAGTGTAAGAGAAAAAAATAGAAATTGTGCATAACATTTTTATTTATTTTTTCAATCCATATATATGTGTACATTTTTCATTTTCATGTACAAAATGACAATTATTTGAAAGAAGCGGATTGGTTTGTTTGGCTAATGAACTGCAATATTTGTTATTAGTTCGTAGTTCCGTTCTACCTTGGACTGTAGACATTTTATTTTCCACTACCAGGGTTTTTACCTTGTTGCTGATTATTATTTTGCCCTTGTGGGGATAAGCCAAATGGGTGCTTTTTTGCCAATCCTGCTTGAATCTGAGCATCTTGAGGTCGTTTTATTGACCCAACATTCATAAAGCTCATTTTTGCTGCAATCATATTGGGGTTTATTGGCTGGTTGTTTCCGTTCTTGCTGGAAGGCCGCGCTGAACTTAATTCTGTAAAAAGAAAACCAAAATTTATGATTTTACAGTTCAATTTAAAAATTTTTTAGTGTTATGTTCAGTTATTTTCAATTAAGAAAATTTTTAAAAGCGTGTAACATTATCACTCTTCTCTAAGCGTGGATTAGTTTTGTGTTGAGTAATATTTTCAATTTAATTTCTGCACTTGGCTGATTTTAAAAAGTGATCTTACATATCTCAAAAATTGTATCAATTTTTGGTAATAATTTTGTTGAATTTCAAACTTATCTCAATCTCCTTTCCAGTAAATTGCAACCAACAAAACGCATTGACTACAACGCTGCTGAGACATTAAACAAACCCTGAACATTTAACAATTAAACTTAAATATTATTTTTACAAAGAAAAAATAAGTAAAACTTATTTTTACAATAAAATTTCCCACTGAAATTTTAAATCATTATAAATAAAACAATAATAATCATGGATCGTGGATCCACCCGAGGGAGCGATGATTACACAAATAGGTCCTCATCTTTAAATAAGGTTTAAGGTCTTTACGAGAAATCACAATTTTCTGATATTTAAATTTCACCACGAACTTTCTGATTCTCCTCAATATTTTCAGTATTTTTTATTGATGAGTCTAAACTTTACTCGCACAACGAGGTCTATAATATTTACATTAAGTGCAGAGTCGTTAATAGCTCCGCTCTATTTATAGATTTAAATTTCAAATAACCTACTGCTTTACATTTTTTAAAGAAGTGAAGTCATTCTTTCTTTGTGGATTCAAAAGCTTTGAGTGTGATACTGCACAGCAAGGTCTCCATCGTTAAATGGAGTGCAAAGTCGTTACAGTGATCACGCACGTCTATATAATTGACTTTTCAAAATTTCCCGAAATCTTATTTAATCCCTAGCCAAAAATGTAATCATGTACAACAAGGTCTCCATCGTTAGATGGAGTACAGCGGCTTTACAAATAGCACACACATTTAATTAATTAATTTAAGAATTTTTTTTCTGTATCCCCTTAAATTTCCTTTAATCTAAAATCAAAACGTAATCATGCACAACAAGGTCTCCATCGTTAGATGCAGTGCAGTGTCGTTACAAACATCACACATATTAAAAAAAAATCTATTTTTTAAAATTCGAACAAACTCACGTTCATTATCCAAATTCCAAAGTGAATGAGGATAATTTCTTCATATATAAAATATATAAAGTGCATTGGTCCCACGCTATACCCACTTATGTGTTATTGACTGATGGTACGTACTTAATGTTCGAATGATTTCGTGAATCATCCTTTTAGACAAGGCGAAAACGGCGCATTTGTAGGAACAAATATTCGCATTCGAGATTTTTGCATATTTCCCTTCGGAATATGCCCCTGAATAAGGATCGAGATCTAGCGGGCCGAAAAAACTGTGCAAATTTGTTTAAACAAACTTTGTTTCTTTAAAAAGTAAAATATGCGTTTTTCGACCCGAAAGAATTTTTCTGAAGTATTCTGGGCCATTCTAAACAATTTTTGTGTCTTGCAATTTTTATTGTAAAATTGTCCGTTTCCGAGTTAGAAATAATTTAATGTTCAAAAAACCGCCAAAATGGCCATTTTTGAATATGAAAAGCAGTATTAAAAAAATTTAATTTTCGATTTTGCCAAAGTTGCTAAATAATCTTTGAACATCTCTTGAAAAAATGCCGCAGAGTAAAAGCTTTGCTTTTGCATGTACGCTTTGCCTACATTTGTGCTTATTTCATAAATAAATATAATTTCTCATAAATTGTTTTAATTATAAGTGGAAAACGTAAGAAAGTTGATAATTCTTAAATAATTAACAAATTTATTTAAGTATATTTTCCAATTCGTCTATACTACAACCATATAAGGGTACACAGGAAGCGCATTTTTAACTATTATTATTATTACTACACCATTAAGCCGTTTCCCTTTCGGGGTAGGCGTGACTCACTCGGCGGGGGAGGGGTTTTAACTATTAAAAAAATAAGATATAGTATGAAATAATCTGTATATACTCTTCGGAATTTTCTGAAGGGATGTTCAAAGATTAATTAGGAACTTTGGCAAACTCGAAAACTAAATTTTTTAATACTGTTTTTCATGTTGAAAAATGGTATTTTTTGCGGTTTTTTAAACATTAAATTATTTATAACTCGGAAATTGTCAACTTTGCACTGTTAACGATAAAAAAATGAAGTTTCTATCGAAAGAGATGAATTTTTAAAGAAGGTAAATTTTTAACTTTAAAAGATTTTTCGATCAAGAAAGGAAAAAATGTAAACCAAAGAGATGAATTTTGAACTAAAATCATGAGGCTTTAATCGACAAAAAAATCAATGTCTTTTTTCTCTTGAAATCTTTCAAAAATCTTAAAAAGCTTCTACTTTGTTTCAAATTCTCAAAAAATCTACATTTTTTAGACTTTCAGAAATCATCTTAAGTATACAATTTTCTTTTAACCATTTCAAAACTGCTAAATATCTCTTAAACTCTCATTTTTTCTGAAATGTTGCAATCATGCTATATTGAACAATTTTGCAAGATCTGCTCAATTTCTCTATTATTTTCGTATCTTCCAAAAACTTTAATAACTCCTGAATATTTTTTTAAATAATTTACTTTTTTCCTGAACAACATTTAAAGTTCTTCTTTTAAAATAAATCTTATGTCATTTTTTAAATTTCTTAGAAATCTTATTGCCGAACCCGCTTTTTTGCCAGTACTGTACTTTTGAAAATAGTGAAAAGTTTTACAAATCACCCTGAGGTATGAAAATTTTAAAGTAGTTCATGTGGCAAAAGTCAAAATATCTGCAAAAAAGTTTTGCTAAAATTTTAAGAACAAAAATAATATTACTGATGATGTCATTTCAAATAAACGCCATTAGTTGTCATGAATAAATTGCAACTTTTTTCGTACTATATCTTCTTACTAATTTTCGAAAATTGTTGAATTTTAATAAGTTAATGGCTCACTTTGTC
Source organism: Acraspis erinacei (assembly GCA_035041075.1). Taxonomy (NCBI): domain Eukaryota; kingdom Metazoa; phylum Arthropoda; class Insecta; order Hymenoptera; family Cynipidae; genus Acraspis; species Acraspis erinacei. The sequence goes on along the minus strand of JAWWLR010000158.1, from coordinate 42,692,646 downwards.
GGAAAAAGAATTCTCTAAAACTGTAAAGTTTCTAATTTAGTTGTTTTTAGTTTTTTTAGGGCTGAATTAAAGTTAATTTTTTGGATATTTTGAGTTCCAAAAATGAGGGTTCAGATAATGGAAGATGCTGAAAGTTAAAGATATTGAGAAAATAAAAACAACACAAAATTATTAAAAAGTCAAAACTAAAATAGGATACTTCTAAAAAATATCCTTTTAGGTTTTACATTCTCATCATAATGAGAAGGTATTGGTTTTGCGTGAAAAATGACTTTCGCGGATTACATCAAATGTCGACGTCTTGAGGCCCTCTGAGTCAGAAAAAACTGTTTTTACATTGGTGACTTTGTCTCTCTGTCGTCGTTGTCGTCGTTGTTGTCGTTGTCGTCGGCTGTATATCGCATAAATTTTGAAAGACTAATCGGATTGAGTTGCAATTTGGCTCACCGTTTCAGGAAGCAAAAAGAAGAATCAAGTTCGTTAACCAGCTATTTTGGATAAAAATGTAAAAAGTTGGAGTATTTTAAAAAAATGTTTGAGACCACTTTTTCATTAAATCTGAAAATTCTATCAACATATCTTTATAAGACGAGAAAATACGAACAATTTAT
>JAWWLR010000158.1:42677309-42689731 GCA_035041075.1 Acraspis erinacei | reverse complement strand
AAATGACATACGATTGGAGGGACAGATTCGAGTGCGAAGCACGAGATACGTGATGAGAATGTCTTCGTTAAAGCCGATGGAGCTTAACAAAAGAGAATTCACAATCACCAAATTACAGTTGTCGATTCGATGACCTTTAGTTTTAGAAAGCATGTGCACAAGTGTGGGGAATATATAAAGAGCGAGCGCGTAGCGCAAGGTAAATAAATTATCGAGCGCGAAGCGCGAGAACCAACACCGCGCGCCCTAGGCGCGCTCAAACTTGCGAGCGAAGCAGGCCGCGCGCGTAGCGCAAGATGAGAATGTGCCCGCACAGCGGGCAGATTTTTTTTATTTTGTTCACTAATAAAGTACAAAATAGAATAATGTCTATTATGTATATTAAAAATCACAACACACATTTATAATTCCTCATGTAGTTGTTAACTGTTTAAACAGTTTTTATCAACTTTTAAGATAAAAAAGGTTCCTCTTTCTCTGTCAAGTTCATTATTCTCATCAGCAGAAAAATTATCTTCAAAAAGTCGTTGAACGGTTACATGAATATATTCCAGAAAATGGGAACAGTTGCACAAAACGGATACCTAATTGGTGCAATCTATGTTGATAGAAATGGTAAAATAAGAATAATAAAATCTAGAATAATAAAAATTCAATAGATTTTGAAAACCATTATTTTTTTTATATAAACGCATTTAGTGAATCACTGATCAGAATTGATATGGGTTTCATATTTCCGCTGATGTAGGGAATGTGGAAAAAATTTATAATCTTGTAAAATAGCAATCATGAACAATGAATATTAAATTATAATTTATAATTACCAATATAATTGAAGAAGACCGCAAGGTTGAAGAGGAGAAAAGCGATGCTCAACTTCATGTTCACTGTGAGAGAAAACAGAAGATAAAGTAAAAATTGTAGATTTCTGGCTGGTATATATACTAGGTTTCCCGGAAATTTTAGGAGGAAACAAATGATATGGCACGTCTGAAAATAGGTTTCTTAAATGAGGACACTTTGGTCTTAAAATATTATACGATAAAAATGAAAAAGTGTAAATAATTTTTCTAGTTAATTGAGAAAATATAGATAAATAGAGAACATTAATTTTTATGTTTAAAAACAACTTAAAAATTTGGTAAACTATTAAGTTTTATAAAACCTGTGAGTTTTATATAAAATATAATATGTATATTTCAAAATGTAACATCGTTACATTTTGCGGAATTTCTGGATAAAATCTATATGAAAAATTTAGTAACTTTAATTAAAAATTCCTAAAATTTTTACTGAATTTCTTCAAATTATGTTAAAATTATGAAACTTCTATCTTCATTTTCCTCAATTATCATCCTTTTGCGAAATTTATCTTCGGTATGGAATAAATTGTCAGAAAAGGAAAAGTGCGAAATGTTGAAAAGTATGGAAAATATCATTTCTGGAACAAAAAATTTCCAAAAAAGAAATTCCCGAAATTTTAAAGGAACAAAAAAAATCGAACTGCGCAAAATGTTTATCGACGAAATTAAAATTGTTCAAAATTACAAGTTATCGCAGCTATAACAATTTAGCCTTACCAAAAGGGCAAAAATACTAAATTCCCAAAATCACGTAATTGCCGAAATTTTAAAACTCGAATATCAAAAATCCCTAAATTAAAAAATTTTCGAACTTAGTAAACTTACGAAAAAAATTATATTTTATATTTTTGTCGGTAAAAATTTTGAGTAATTTTACAGGTATGCATGTATACTTTAAAATTTTAAAGATTTCCTTTTAATTTAAATCTGGGATGTTTGTTTGATATAAAATATTATTCTAATGGATTAAAAAATTGAATAACAATTTTTTCGTAAACCATAAATTTCGGTAATCAAAAATGTCGGAAATTTACTAATTTCAAAAAAGTACTAATTTCGTGATGTTGAAATCCGCGAAATTTAAAAATTCTGATAATTCAAAATATCTGAATTTTTCTAGTGTCTGTCAGGCTTGCATCTATTCTAATTTAAAATTATAAAATTATTAATTTTAAATTTTAATATGTTGAGCTTTAATGTTTTAATTAAAAACATTTTTAATCATTTTTTTTACTTTTTATGCCAACCATTTAAAAAAATTCCGCATTTAATTTTTCTCTGGGATTAAAATAGAAAAATTCGGTTGATCTCGTAAACATCCGCATGTTTGACAATAACAAGATAGTAAAATTCAATTTGACAGACAAGTACAGGAAGCCAGGGTTATTGCAATGTAAGATGAATTTTGAAATGTATTGTAAATTATCAGTTAGGAATGGGATAATGATATGGCACTTATTAAAGCTTGAAGAAATCATAGGATAAATATTGAATTTTATTTTAGATCAACAAGTAGGCCTTTCTTCTTGAAACACTTACTCATTTCATGTTTATTGTGAAATTTTCGAAACATTTTTCGTGTGTGTATTACAATTTTTACCAAGGCGACATTCGCAAAATACGTGACACAATTTTAAAGAATTTCACCCGCCCCCCTCCTGCTTGATGCTTTTTCTATTGAACTTAATAAGGAGAATGAAACTTGGAAATTTTTGTTACCAATTCAAAATTTGTAAATTACAAAATTTGTACTTTTTTAATTGGAATTTTTATTTGCAAATTAAAAACCTTTATTTTGACAAAATATCAGGCTCCAATGTTTAGAATAGGTTAGGGGCCGTCCGTAAACTAATTTACACATGTTTTTAAGTTGGTGGGGGGTAAATGAAAGTAACGGTTTTAACTTAAATAAAATTTAGTACATGTCCAGATGATAAATTTTAGCAGCGTTTCCAAATTTACAATAGAATTGCAATTATCTCCCTTTTTACTTGTTTTTCGTTAAAATGCAAACACAATTAATAGAACCAAATAGAAAATCCAACAACTTTTAATTAAAAATTAATTATTTTTGGTTTAAAAAGTCTATTATTATATTCTTATTTCGGAATTCATCTTGTTAAGCTGAAAATCGAACTAATATTTTAGGAAATGATCTTTGGTTAAAAATTATTATTTTTAAATGAAAACCAATCATTTCCTGGTTTGTTTGAAGATTGATCATTTTTATTTAACAAATTAACTATTTGGCGGGGAATTTTTCTTTTTGTGTTTAAAATTCCACTATTTGGTTCAATATTGAAGTTATTTTCCGAGGGGGTAGGATAAGAATATTCTCAAGTAGCGGTTCGACTTTTTTAACTTAAGATATAACTATTTTCTTATTAGTAAAAAATTTATATTTTAAATTGAAAATTGATCTTTTCTATTTAAAAATTGAACAATTTTGTTTACAACTTATGCATTTTGTTCAGGATTCAAATATTTCGTGGGAAAATTCTTATTCTCTGGTTGAATTTATTTTTTTTTTAATTTCAAATTAAAATCATTTTTCTTTGAAATAACAAGTATTACAAGTTTCCTTGAGAATTCATGTTTTCGGTTTGACAATTGAAATAGTTTGTACAGAATTCGACTTTTTGACTTTCGGGTTCAGAATTCAATTGCTTTTTATAAAATACAATTTTTTTCAATTCATAGTGACGATTTAAAGGTTCAGCCATTTTGTGAAAAAGGTCTATTTTGATGAAAACTTATACTTTTTATTAGAAAATTCACCTGTATGGTTAAAACTGAAACTATTTATTTTAAAAATTAGTTACTTTGTAGAAAATTAAATTTTATTTTAAATTCATAGTGACGGCATAAAATCTCAGCTGCTTTGTGAAAAAATCGTCTATTTAGTTAAAAACTCGTCTTTTTGGGTATAAAATTAATCTTCTTTTTCGAAAATTCATCTTTTAGACTCGGGCTTTAACTATTTAATTAAAAAATAGTATTGTTTGGTTCAATTGAACTAGTAAAAAATTGATCATTTTCTTCAAAAACTACTTGGCATAAAAGTAGATTTTTTAAATTCATAGTATACATTTAAAAGTCTTTCTGGGTTAAAATTAATCTTATTTTTTGAAGATTTATCTTTTTTGACTGTTGCTTCAACTATTTTCTGAAAATTTACTTTTTTGGTTCAATCCAACTGTGAGGAAATTCATCTTTTTGTCAAACATTAATTTTTTTAACTGAAAATGTAAGTATTCCATTTTTGGCTTAAAACTTATCTTTCTTGTTGAAACTTATATTTTTTTTTATTTAAAAATTCATCTATTTTAGTAAAAAATTCAACTCTATGGTTAAAAATAAAACTATTTATTTAAATAATTATACACTTGGAAGCAAATTAACTTGTTTTTTTTTAAATTCGTAGTGTCGACTTAAACGTTCAGCTGTTTTGTGAAAGAATCTGTCTATTTTGCTGAAAATTCGTCTTTCTTCGTAGAAAATTATTCTAATTTTTTTTTAAATGATCTATTTTGACCGAGGCTTCAACTGCGTTTTGAAAAATTGTATTTTTTGGTTTAATCTAACTGGGAGGAAATTCATCTTTTTGTCAAAAATTAATTTTTTAAACTGAAAATTTAAGTATTCCATTTTTGGCTTAAAACTTATCTTTCTTATGGAAAAATTATCTTCCTTATCTGAAATACAAATTTTGTGCTAAAAAATTCAGCTATATGGTTAAAAATTAAACTATTTATTTAAACCCTAAATACTTGGTAGAAAACTAACTTAAAAAAAATTCATAATGTCGATTTGAAAGATCAGCTTTTGTATGAAAAGTTGGTCTATTTGGTTTAGAATTCGTCTTTTTAGTTAAAAAATTGATTTTTTTACTGTGGCTGCACCTATTTGGTTGAAAACTTGTCCTTTTCTGTTCAATTCAATTGGCAAAAAATTCATATTTTTGCTAAAAATTAATTTTTGAATCTGAAAATTAACTATTCCATTTTTGGCTTAAAATCTGATATTTTTTAGTTGAAAATCCAACTATATAATTAAAAATTAAACTATTAATTTGAACAATTATCTGCTTGGAGGAAAATTTACTTTTTTAAATTCATAGTGTCAGGGTAAGATTTCAGCTGTTTTGTGAAAAATTCATCTATTTAATTAAAAATACGCCTTTTTGCGTAGGAAATTAATCTTCTTCTTGAAAATTTATTATTTTTGACTGTGGCTTCAAGTATTTTGTTATAAGTTCGTCTTTTTGGATAGAAAATGAATCTTCTTATTCAAAAATTTACCTTTTTTGAATGTGGCCTTAATTATTTTGTTACAATTTTTTTTGGTTCAATTCAACTGGGAGAAAATTCATCTTTTTGCTAGACTAATTTTTTAATCTGAAAATGTAACTAATCCATTATTGGGTTAAACTTTTTTTCTCATTGAAAACTTATCTTTTTTAGTTGAAATTTCAACTATTTTGGTAGAAAGTTGAACTATTTTGTTGAAAATTAAAAAATTTCTTTGATAAATTAACTTTTCGATAAAAAGTTCACTTTTTAGTTGAAAATTCAAAGTTTCGGTTAGAAAATTTAACTGTTTTGTTAAAAAATGTATGGTTATTTTTAAAGTTCGTCTTTTTGGGTAGAAAATTAATCTGCTTCTCTGCAAACTCATCTTGTCGGCTGTCGATTCAACTATTTGTTTAAATTCTTCTTTTTGGCTTCATTTTAACTCATAGCAAATATTTTTTTCCTTGAAAATTAATTTTTTTAACTAAAATGTCATTACGCCAGTTTTGTCTAAAAAATTATATTCTTTAGTTAAAAAGTTATCTCTGTTGATTAAAAATTACTTTTCTAGCGAAAATTCCTCTTTTTATGTTTAAAATTCAAATATTTTGTTCAGTCATCTTTTTAGTCAAAAATGTAAGTATTTTGTTGAAAATTCGCCCTTTTGTATGCAAAATTCATACATTCATACATGGTATAGTAGGTACAAAATATTAAATCATTTGTCAAAAAGAGAAAACTTTTTGTTTGAGACCTAAGGAAAATTTGTTTAAATATTTAACTATTTTGTTGAAAATTTAATTATTTTATTGAAAATTCAACTATTTTTGCTCAGAGATTATAAGAATGATTTTATATACCATTTTTTCTAATAATGAATGAAAATGTTGAAAAAAGGGTTTAAATAAAAGCTGACCTTTATTTTAAAAAAATGACCAAAATAATCGCATTCGATTAACTTTTTCTGACCTATGGACAAAACTTATCTCAAGGATCTAATAGTCTTATAGATTATCATGCAACCTTCAGGAAATTGTCAGAACTTTTAGTCTTATGTATAACAATTGCAAATAAAGATTTAAAAACTGATAATATTTGAAAAAATGTCTTGCTTTTTTCTGTTGGTGGAATTCTTAATATATCAAATCATCTGAAAGAAAATATGAAAAAGTAAAAAGTTATAAAATGGTAGCAGTCTGCAAAAATCTTAAAATCCGCTTTTGTCTCATTTTTCAGCTTTTAGCATGGTGGTAGATTTTTATTCATATGCACTATATGTTACATAAACCTTTTCCTCTTTTAAACAAGTTTTTATTATTCTAAAATTTGTTCTTTGAAAAACAAAGGCAAAATTTTCTATTTTTAAACTAGCAATAAAATGGATTATATGTGAAAAGAGCAAAACTTAAAAAAATGAGATTCCAAAATTATCGAGGAGTAGAAAATAAGTTTTAGTATACATTTTCGAATATAAAAATTTTACGTTTAATTTTTTCTTCGTTTTTCACATATTTTTTTAAAACGTCAAATTGGGTAATTTCCGGAAAACGGGCAAAAATGTATTATCTTAATTCAGGTGAAGGTGAACCGCTGAAAATGGTGAAACTAGTAAATGAGCTAGGTCACCTACAGAAACATGACAATGAAGAAAAGAGAATTATTTACGCACTCAATCTATTTTACCTTACTTCATTCGCGTTGAAAATAATCTCTTTAAGGAAACAAATCTGAATTCTTCAGTTCTTAAGGTTTAGAGAATTATTTGTAATAATATAATATGTCGTACAATTTATATGTTTCATAACGAATAAGATTTTTATTCGGCTGAATGGCGATTAGCTACAATTTATATTTATAAATCCAATTACGTCAGTAATGTCCGGAGATATTTAGTAATAAATACTTTAATTAATTAATTAGTTAAACATTTTCTTTCAAACTTTTCAATCTCAAACAAATTACATTATCTTAAATAATTATTTTTATTAAGCTGGCTTATTATCAAACGTAGAAAAATATTAACATCCCTCGAAGAATAATAAAGAAAAAAGAAACTGTTAAAAAAATTCACAATATTATGTTTTCTTCGGGGACGTACTGTGGGCTATTTTGTAAAATTTCGTTTTTCAAAACCTAATATCTCTAAAGAAATTACTACTGTGGGTAATAATATTTACACGAAGTTAATACTAATTAATTAAAAATTAAGGGAAAATTATACAGAAAATTTCATCCGCATTTGCTGGCCTCGAATATCCACAAAAAGTCATTCATTTTTTACCACATATTAGAAAAAGGTTAGAAACCTGAATAAACTGGACATTTCCGAAAACAAAATTGGATAATTATTTTTTTGGACAACCCTAGTCCTCGCTAAAACTCTAATACCTTTTTTGCTTCTACTTTGTACATTTTAGAATACAAAATACCGCTTTCCGGATTATAATTTTTTTAATATATATCTACGTTTAAAATTTAAGAATTTCTAATTTGTTAATTGTAAAATGTAAAGGTATGTTTCTTGCGTTTGTATACTTCATTCAGAATTTTCAATATTAGGTGAATTGCTTTGATATCTCCCGTCATTATCAGCCATAAAATACGAATGAAGAATTACTTTTTAAAATAATTTTTGATTTTGTGAGATTTTTGGGCTAGTTATGATTTTTTTTTAATTTTTATGCAAAAATTGTTTCTTACACATATATTGTATTACTTTCTAAGTTCTTACTGATAATTAGATCTTTCAATAAATTCTTAAAAAATTTATTATTCTTCATTGTAATTTTCTATCTTGGAATAAAGTTAAAAAGTTGGGTTTTTTTCCAAAATTTTCAACTTACTTTTAACTTTTCCGTTAGACCGAGGAAATAATTATTAAGGATCAACATAAACAATTTTCCAAAGTAATTATTGAATGATAAAGAAATAATTGCTTATATTGCTTTTTAATTTAGTTAGTTAGGAAAAAATAATAATAAATATTTTTAGATTAAACGAAAATGCTCTCAGTAATTATTTCAAGGAAAATTTACATTTAATCTGATCCATATAGAAAATTAAAAGAATGTTTCAAATATCTGTTTTAATTCAGGGAGATACCATACATTCTGAAGAAAGAAAGACATTGCTTAAAACACTTTCTCTTTGACAATTATTTATTATTTGTTCATGAATAAAACGTCAAATCCCAATTAAAAATTGCAGAAAGAAACCGCAACTTTCTAGCAATTATGTTAACGAAGATAGTTATACACAATAATAAATTTTTTAAATCCTTATTTTTGCTAATGTGCTTGAATTATATAGTCAATCAATAAAAACTTGACAAAAAGTGAAAAACTTTGAAAAAATCGGTAGTATCTATCATTTGTGTAGGTTCAGTTAATAAGAAACTATAATAATTTGTTTACACACTTATTTTAGCTAAACTGTATTAATTATTACCTCACTGTAGTTGAAACTTTGACAAAAAGTGAAAATTAAATTACACTGCAATTTTCTAGCATTATTTAGAGAGAATGTTATTATATTGTTATTATATTATATTGTTATGTTATATATATATATATATATATATATACAATAAATAATATATAATAATATATATAAATATAAATAATATATAATATAAATAATTAGTTATTAAAATTAAAATTAAATTAAATTAATTATAAAAATAAAATAAATAAAATAAAATATAAATAAATAATAAATAAATAAAATAAAATAAATAAATAAATTAAAATTAAAATAATTAATTAAAAATTATAAATAATTAATAATTATAATTATTATAATATAAATAATTAATAATAATTATTATACATAATTAATTATAATTAAATAATTAAATAATAATTAAAATTATAAATTAATATATATATATATATATATATATGTTATATTATATTGTTATATGTATATGTTATTATATTATATATATAATGTTATTATATTATATATATTATGAAAAATTATTTCTCTTAAATTTAATTAAGTATTACCTCACACTAACTTAAGGGTATAATGAAAGTTTAACAATTCGGAAAAATTTCAACTCGTTTTTTTTTTTGCTTTGAAAAAGGAAATTCCTTATTTTTTCAAATCAGCTAAATCAAATGGAAAAAGCTCGGTTTTGGAAAAAAATAGAGAAAAGCAGTACTCGCATTTGTATTTCGCCCAGAATAAGTCACACGTTTATAGATATTTTTTTTAACTAATTTTAATATTTATTAGGAATTATTATTTGTTCAAATATTTATTTCTTGCCCTTAAATCGTGAAAAGTTATTACTTGATGAATTAGAACAATAATATTTCTAATTCTCAATTAATATCACTTGCTCGTTTTTATATAGGAAAGATATACAATAATCTAGTTTAACAAATAATTTATGTTTAAGCAGTTGGGTTATAAGTGCTGAAATAAGAAAATTCTGAATAATATAACTGTTAACATTCGTAAACTGCAAAATGAATTACAGAGAATAGTAAAATGTCAATATTTACGTAAAGAATGGATTGTTAAGATGAATAAAAATGGTTTAAATAACTATTATCAGTCTTTTACAAAAAAATATCACTCTTAGCAGTCATTAACTGCATTATTGATTCCATAGAGTAATAAATTTTAATTATTTACTGGGGAAATAAATTGTTTAAACACCTGCAAATTGTTTAAATAATTGTCAAATCTCCTTAAAAATATAAAACTCTTATCAGTCGTTAAGTGTGCCATTGATTTCAACAAAAATAGCTTTTTACGATTAACAGATAAAAAACTGATTAAAAAAATGAAAATTGTTTAAAGGATTCCCGAATGTGTCAGAAACATTAGTTAAAAATATTATTGTTGAAATTCATCAACTGTATCATTTATTTGGTATTTTCCATTTTTTTTTAGTTTTACGGGTACAAGACAAGGGAATCTAGGGTTTCAAGTTCAAAATTTATTGAGTGGAAATTATTCCTCAAGAGGTGACTGAAGCTTAATTTAATAAAATCTAATAACAAATACTTCATTTTACCGTTTTTTCTAAAATAGATTTTTTCTTATTTCAAACCCCACGTTAATTTCAATAGCCCGGGGCATAGTTTAATGTTTACCACCAATACAAAATATGGATTAAACTAATAATAATTAGTTTTAGATTTTGAAACATTCTCAGGTATGAAAAATGAATATGAAATAAATAATGCCATTCTTATTTTTGAGTTGGGGATTCACAACAAGTATCATCAAATGAATAAATAAATCGATATAAATATATTGATACTTGTTAGTACATTATGACTAAAGAAAAAGTGTTGAAATATCAATTTTGAAGTAGAAAAATTTGATCGATTAACTGTCACTAAGTGTTTGAATAATAACAGAATAAATTTTTAGTATTTTAATATTTTAATAGTAATATATTTAATATCTAAAGTTAACTTCTAAAAATATTGACAAATTTTTAGTAGTATCAGTGAAAATGAATAAATGATTTTCAAATAAAGTGTGTAAATAATGAATATTTTCCGCTTAAACCAGGAAATTACACAGAATTCCCTAAAACTTGATCTGTGACAAATAAAAATTGGTTCCGATAACGAAACCTCTGTTTGATCATCTCCACTTGTCTTAATAAAGAAAATTTCGAAATAAGCATACACAACGGTCTAAATAAACTAGAACTGATTTCTCAATATTTAAGAACATATTGCTTAAGCCTATATTCAGAAATCCATTGCTCATAATTGAATTTATAATATGCTATTATAATCTACTAGGCAATGAATAAAATAAAATAAATTAATTTAATAGAACTGTATTGAAATTATTCACTTAATGAGAATAAATTTAATCACTTTTCATTCAGTGAAACCATATTTTACTAATTTTTCAAATTCTAAGGATATAAATGTATAATTTATTCTTCGTTCCTAAAATCAGACAATAATTTTATACATTATTAAAAATGTTTTAATTACAACTACAAACAAAATCGGATACGGACAGTTTTATAATATGAAAATAGTTTGTAGGAAGAAAATATTTATAAAAGTGGGGTGCATTTTATCAAAAATTCGCAAAAATAAGATAAAAATATGAAATTGAGTATAAAAACTAATTTTCTAATTTTCAGCAAACTTTCTGACATTATATTATTTTTTTATATTTTAGAATTTTTTCTAGTTTCTTCTGATTATTTGATAGACTGAAAATTCTATTAACAGAGAAGCCACGACCTCATTTAAAGGCATATTTATTTTTTTAATCTTTGTTTGCACTTTCATACATACACATATATCCATACGCAATGCATACTTCCAAATAAAAAATCTGCGTTTTCATCTGAAGATGCAAAAGTTACACCTTTAGTTTAAAAAATTAATTTAAATAACACTAAATTTCTACGAGTAACAATTGGTTGATTTTTTAAATAATTAGTTGAATTTTTAATCAAATAGTTCAATTTTCTACCTAAAAATACGATTTTTTAAACCAAATGATTGAACCTAGAGCCAAAAAGACGACAACAAAAAAGAATTAATTTTCTTCCCAAAAAGACAAATTATCAACAAATTATGTTAATTTTCCACAAAACAGTAGAATTTGCCACTCGATACTATGATTTTACAACGAAAAAGTTATTTTGTACCTAGTAGTAAATTTTTAAAATAATTAGTTCAATTTTTAACAAAATAATTGAATTTTCTGCCAGAAAATACGAATTTTCAACAAAATATATAAATTTTTCAAAAACCAGTTGAATCTTCAAAAAAGAAAATTAATTTTCTACCGTGTGGTTAATTTTTCAAATAATTAGTTTAGCTTTTAACCAAATAATGGAATTTTCTACCATAAATGACGAATTTTTAACAAAATAGATTAATTTTCTGCAAAACAGTTGAATATTGCACCCGAAATAAAACAGTTGCATTTTCCACAAAATAGTCGAAATTCCCATAAAAAATATAAATTTTCAACAAAATGTGTAATTTCTTACCAAGCAGTTTATTTTTCAAAAAAATAGATTAAATTTCAACCAAAAAGATAATTTTCATCCAAACATATGCATTTATATTTAAAAAATTGTATCTAAGAGCAGATGAATTTTTAAACAATAAAGAAGTATTTTCTAGAGAAAAATGGCATTTTTAGCAGGAAAATAAGAAGTTTTTAACAAGAAAGTTAATATTCACTAAGGTAACGGGCCGTATTATGGAACGCCTTCTTGATTGTGTCCCCTTGTTGGAACAGCGCTAGAAATAGTGAGATA
>JAWWLR010000158.1:42528480-42542385 GCA_035041075.1 Acraspis erinacei | reverse complement strand
GCACAAAAATAAAGCTTAATGGTATTGATTTGCATGCGTGTTTCAATTATTCTCTTTTTTCTCTTGAAGCTCTTTTTTAGATAAAGGGTAACTACTTTTATTTAAAATTTTAAAAGCGCATCATGTTAGCTTTCTCTAGTTTTCGCTTGACTTTATGCGAACACCAGGGAAAGTTAGCATGACACACCCTGGTAGATTGCCTTTGCCAGGCGCATTGCATTTATTTATTTATTTTAAGAACAAAGAAAAAATTTTAATAATAAAATTGCTCGAGGAAAAAAATAATATTTAGAGTAGTTTTACACAAAAATTAGATTTGAGTTTTCAACCGTTTGCTCGTGAAATCTGACCCAGTAAAACCCTATGCATCTAAGCGCCCTTAAGCTAATTTCCAAAAGTCAGGTGTCAGAAAAAATAGTTTTTATATGATTTTAAGAATTAAAATATTATAACTGATGCAATTTCGCATAAAAAAGATGATTTTTTTAATTAAAAATGTTAAAATTTATAACAAGAATTAATTTTAACCATGTTATTTGCAATTAAATTTTTTCTGACCGTCGTTTCTAACCAATTTTTGAAAAAATATTTTATTTTAATAAATGAGGGATTATTTTTTTCTGGATAACATGCTCTAAAATTATACTTTTTACAATTTCAATAATAATTAAATAATTCTAAAATATAATTATTTGTTTAAAATATGTTTTATACACAAAAATTGTTCTAACGATTTCAGCTATAGAAAAATATACTTTCAAAGTGGAGACATTGGAGTCGTGGAAATTTTGGAATTTTTTTAATCGGTAAGAAGCGACGGTCAGAAAAAATTAAATTGCAAGAAACATGGTAAAAAGTAATGTTTTTTTTTAAACTTTAAAATTTAAAAAAAAAATAATATATTTTATTCAAAAGTTGTTTGCAAAAAAACCTTAACGATAGGAATGGGAACGTTTTAATAGTTTTTTTTAAATTTCTTTCATCTTTCTCGTCAACATTTATTGCAATGCTGCTAATAAAGTTTACTTCTTTTTGCTTCCTAGTAAATTGTCAATATTTTCTTTTTTCAATTTCAAGGAGGCTATGTATTCATTAAATGTTATTTATTAATATAAAAGTAGAAAAAATAATTAATTTTATTACCTATGACATGAAAAATTATTTTTATTTACTTTTTTTAATTAATTTATACGAATAACTTTCTGGAAAATTCTTAAACTACGTGCTACATTAAAAATAGCTTATTACCAGATTATACAGAGCAAAATTGTATATGCGTTATTTACTTTATACATAAATTACACATACTGAAATTATCTTTTCAAGTTGCATCCTACAATTTAAAGCAGTTTGCGCAATAGACCTAAAATTACGCTGACAAGTATTTTAATCTTAGAAAAATTGCATTGAATTAAAAAATATGAATTTTTAAGAAAACACTTTAATTTAAAAAAAGAATAAAATTTTTAACCAATTAATTAAATTTTTTAGAAAAAGATTTAATTTTCATTAAAAATAGATGCATTTTTAACAAAATTCTTTCATTCACAACTAAATATTTGAATTTTTAACAAAATGTCTGTGAAAACTAAACTATTTAATTTTCAGCTAAATTGTTGATTTTTAAAACTAGGAAGTCGAATGCTTTCGAAAAAGTTGAGTTTTCAGCCTGAAAAAAGGCATTTTCAACAAAAAAGTTAATTTTAAATGAAGAAACATGCATTCTCAACCAAAACCAGTTGTATTTTAAAGCAAATAATTAAATTTTCCCAAATTATAAATTTGAATTTTCAACGAAATATGTAATACTTGATATTTCAATATAATGAAAAAAGAATTTTTAACACAATAGTTAAATTGTTAAGTAAGGAGGCGCATTTTTAACTTAATAATTATATTTTCAAAAAATAGTCAAATTTTGAACCTACGAAGATAAATTCGCAAAAATGGCTAAATTTTGGCTAAATATAACAAGCCAATCAAAATTGTTTTGTAAAAATATCTCTATATTTCAAACACATGTTCATTGCATCATTAATTTTTGTTAAGGAATAAAATAATTTTTTTTCAAATATACGTGGAAAAAGGGGGGGATAATTAATTAAACTAATAAGTAAATATTAGCAAAATCAACAAATTCAGTATATTTTTCTAAATGCAAAACTAAATAATTTTTAGAAAAGAAAAAGAATTTTCCCGGTTTCAAAAATTCTTTAGCCAACATAAAAATGATTTGATGTTCTTCTTCGATTGGCAGAAACTTTGTTTAAATATTGTGAAAGATGAAGAGGTGACATTTGCCATAAAAACTGTTATTTTTTTCATCAAATTTTGTGAAAATGAAAAAAAAAGTATTTTCTATAAAACCCCAACTTTTTTTCTGCTAATATGAGAAAGGCATCCTATCAGCTTTTGGTGGAATAAACCATTTTTGAGACAGCACGAATTATTTTTTTCGTACAAATGTTATTTTTGAATTTTCCTTGCAAACGATGTAAGTGTCGCAAAAAACCGAACGGTCTTTTTTGTATAGCGTTTCTAAATGTGCAAAGTAAGGTCTCAAATTTGTTGTGTCTCTTGCTGTTTACAAGGAAAAATAGAAAATTCATTGATATGAAAAAATTCCATTTTCTTAATTTTGAACATTTTTTTATATTTTTCGAGGGGTTTCGAAAAAAGAGAATAAACGCTATCAAAATAAAAAAGAAAAAGATAAGCATTTCAATTAGGTGAAAGTTACTCAGGATTTAAAAAAAATTGTGTTTTTAAAAAACAAAGCTAAAAAACACCTACTTTCCTCTAAGAAACGGAGAATTTTGTCAAAAATACATTTTTCTTAAGCAACTCAAATTTTGTGTTTACAAATAAATAAATAATTCTTATTAAATTTCTATAAAATATTGCTTATAATAATAAACTCTCACCTTACGTTTGTATGAAGAAGAAAACTGACATTTTCTGTTTTTTTAACTTATGTGTGTAACAACTTTTTTTAAATTCTTAGTTTGAGTTCTATTTAAATAAAACGTTAATACTATATGTTACTACTATATGTACTACAAGTATAAAACTTTTAAACGCTCACACATGCCGACGATATAAGCTTGCTATCGAGATCCTTCAATTCTTGTATCCTGACCATTTTTTCGGATAAAAAATGTAGCTCGCAAACAACTTGACCAGTTTGTAAACTCTAATCCTGCCGAGGAACTGCTTTTACTTTTTCGAGAAGCCAATCTGAATCTGAATGAACTCAAATAAGAGTCCGCTTTAAAGGATTTGTATCCCGAATAACAAAAGGGTACTTGTACGATAGGGCAGACACCAACTAAGGTATAATTTAGAGCTTATTTATCGTTTTGGGTTCCCTTTTAACAAGTGGGGTTCATTTTTGTTGTAGCTTCTTGGACCTAGAAATGGGTTCTACTGGGAAACCCACTTTTTTCATTGAGTACAAAAATTCGGTCTTTGACATAAAGTCAAAAAAAATGGTTGGTCAATTCCAACAAATATTTTTGTCTGCACCAAGAAAGAGATTCAAACCAAAAGCATACCATGTATGGTATCAACCTAATCAGGACTCTGTATTAAACATATAATCATGCATTTTTTGATCCCAGGTGCTTTGTTTAAATAGAAATTAATTAAAAGTACAAATATTTGAAATACTATACTCGTGAATATAAACTTCTGAAATTCGTGCCCTACATCCGGAAGTGAAAACTTGAATGGAAAGGCAAGTACAACAGAATTTTAAGCACCGGGGCTTCGAGTGGACAGTACTAATGCTCGTTTTCAACCCCGGGAAAATTCTATTTCGCGTTCGAGAGACCCTTCCAATGAAATTGAATGCAAATACTTTAGAGGCAACACATCTCTGCCCTGAAAGTTCCTTTCGAGCCGAGTGGTATGTTTGTCCAGTCGTTCAGTCACATCTTCGTGCACCATGGGACAGAAAGTGACTTGAATGACGCAAAACGGAACTGAGAGAGAAATCCAAGGGGAGCGAAAATCAGGGAGAGAAAACTGCCCGAGAGAGAGAAAAAATCTCTGGAAATAGAAGAAAGGATGCTGAGTTCCAGTGAGAAAAGGAGATAGTCAGCAAGGGGTGCACCAGTTTGAAAAGAGAGAGAGAGAGAAAAAGGGGGTAAAATGGAATGAAAGGGGGATGCTTTAGATTTTCATCATGGCTCATGGGCTGTGACTCACATCCTTAGGGAATGGCTCGTTATTAATTCACCGTGAGACCAAACGAAATTACTTTCCATCTAGCCGGTATGCAGATTAAATGCACGCACGCGCCCCTCACCTACATTTCCGTTGCATTGCCTCAGTTTACACACTGGACACTTCAGCCGATGTTAAACCGGCTCAGCCGGTGCCAAGTGGCGCTAAAGCGTTGCTCATTGTGCACGAGGGATGGCTCTGTTTCAAGGTACACTTTACATCCGCGGGGAGTCTGAATTAAAATTGAAATCGAGACATACGTGACTACTTCCCGGTCCCTTGCTCGAGCATTGTTCATCGCAACCCCCATTCCTTGCTTCATTACTCTTATTTTTTATAGTGGAAGTTTAGCAACTCCTTCTGCTTGATTAATTTCTTCCATATTCAAAACCATTTTATAGAATTAAGAGAATAATATTCTCTGGAATTAATAGCCTCCTTGTCAGAAATTCTTCCTCCAGTATGTACCCCTAATCCCGATATTCACCATTCTGTCCCTATTATCACATCTACTCTTACCAAGTACCTCCACACTTATCCATCTACCTATCGAAAAACAAAGCTTTACCCCTTCCACCACACATTGCCCTTTTTATACACCTATCTATTATTTTTTCCACCTGTTCACTATCCACCTACCCTTTAGCTATTCTCTTCTATGCTGCCCCTAGGCTGTCTAATATCCTACCCCTGCCTCCTGCATACATTATATCACCATCATAATCCTGCATTTACCCTCCAATAGAACCTATCTATCTCTTCTATCACATCTAACCAATTTAAATACATCAGTTCCCCACTTCTCCCGCCTGCCAACTATCCACTTGCCCACTATCCACCTGCGCACTCCACAAGCTTCAAACTGCACCTTCCACGGTTTTTACTCTCTTCTAAAACCACCTGCGGACTACACTCTATCGCCCTGATCAATTTCCTATCAATATCTCTCTCTCTCTCTCTCTCTCTACCTCTCCCCCGTTACTCCCTAGCTGTTCAGCTTTACATGGAAATGCTTTATTATTGATTTTTAAGTTCTTAATTCTAGACCTGATATTAAAATGATTGAATTTTAAAAATAGCAATGCACAATTTGGAAATTATGTTTTTCAAAAACTTTGTTTCAAGATTGCTATTTAAGAATGCTTGTTATAGTTAGTTCTAATTTGAGTTCAGTTTTCGAATTAATTGAATTTAAAAGATTTACAGATTTAAAATTTTTCAATTTTAAATGGTATACATTTATGATTTTTTTAAATTATACGATTTACTTTTGAAATTGTCGTTTTTAATACACAATTCTAAAACAGTTTCAATTTTCAAGTAGTGAAATCAACATTTCTTTTCAGTCACACTCAAATTCCTATATATGCCCGACCTCACTTTTTCAGTTAACTGCATTTTTTACATTCTCATCATAATGAGAAGGTATTGGTTTTGTGTGAAAAATGACTTTCGCGGATTACATCAAATGTCGATGTTTTGAGGCTCTCTGAGTCGGAAAAAACAGTTTTTACGTCGGTGTCTGTCTGTCTGTCGTTGCTGTTGTCGTCGTTGTTGTTTTCTTCGTTGTCGTCGTCTGTATATTGCATAACTTTTAAAAGACTAGTCGGATTGAGTTGCAATTTGGCGCACAGTTTCAGGGTCCAAAAAGAAAAATCAAGTTCGTTAACCAGCTATGTGTGTAGGAATTTCGCTAACAAATATTTTCAAAGATATTAAGACTGGGAAGATTCTGAAAAATATTTTCTTTGTTGCTTGAAATGTTTTGAATCTAAGAACTTTTTTATATGTAAAATATCGGTTTCAAACTTCGAGAAATGCAAGAGCCGACAGAAAATTACGTTTTAGTGCGTTTTTTACATATCACAGATATTTTACATATAAAAAAGTTCTTAGGTTCAAAAAATTTTAAGGTCACAAAGAAAATATGTCAAAAAAATGGTTACAGTTTTTAGTTCTATGAAAATAATTTGTAGCCAAATTCGTACTCGAATGAATGACATAATCGTAGATTATGGTCTTCTGAAACATTTTGCAAAGTTTCAATCGTATATTTTATTTGTTAATAAAAGTTCTTAAGCTTCCCTAAAAAATTCAGTAAACTGATAAAGTGAGGGTGGTAATATAGGTATTTGAGTGCGCCACATTACCATAAATTCAAAAATATTTGGTTCGAAATCTTTTACTATTTGGATGTTTTCAGTTTAAAGTTTCACAAGGTCGTAAGTTCAAATTAAAACATTAAAAATATCAGTACAATTTCACAGTAAATATTTTTATGTTTTATATTTAAAAGCTTGGGAGATTATTTTAAATTTAATAGCTTCTGAATTAAATGTTCTATATGGTTTTTGTTTTTAAATTTCAAATGTACAAAATTCTCTATTTTTGTTAAAAAAAATTTTTTCAATTTAAGAAATAATAGAATTTTCAGGTAAAAGCATTCGCATTTTAGTAATTTTGAATTTAATATCTCTAGTATAACTGTTAAGCTTTAAAAAGAAGATTTTACAACTAGGATTGCAAATTACATTTGTCTCAACCGACAAAATCAATTTCGAATTAAAGTGTTGAAGATTCTGCAATTTCAAATATTAAAATAATATATAGTAATCTTGATTTTTATTATTTTTTTATTATAAATTTTTAATGTATTATCTTAATATTATCTTAGGTTTAGTTGAAGTTTAAAAAAATTAAAGTTCCAAAATGGAAAAATATTTGTTGGGGAAACGCCAAGATTGAATAATAATTCTAAATAAAGTTTTGAATTTCCATAATGAATTCTACGCTGGTTATTTTCCACATTCATAAGTACAAATTTTGTAACTATAATTAAAAGGGTTGGATTTTAAAAGGTAAAATCAAAAATCTAACAATGAAATTTTGTTTTAAAATTAACAGGCACTAAACTTAACTTAAAATAACTGAACTTTTAAAGGATGTAAGCATACAAGTTTTCATTTAATAATTCATGCTGATCAAACTTTTATTCGCTTTTAAATAAATGTCGGATTCGCTTAATTTTCAACGATTAATAGTAAATTTTTTAAAAATGTTTGACAGTTGAAGTTACTTTTTATTTTGAACTCCTCTGAAGAATAATTAAGTTTCAAAGATTTATAATTGAAAATGTTTCCATTTTCAACACTGAAATTTAGGGTGAATATATTTTTTAATTAAAAAAAATCCAATCAATTTTAATACTAATTTTTAATTTTTTATATTATAATGATGACAGATTCTAGACTTTCAAAAGCTTTGAGCCTGTGCCATATTTAATTCAGTTTTTTATTTCAAATTGCAAAATTTTAATCACTACAAATTTAAAATGATTTATATTCAAAAGTTTTCAATTAAAAATAATTAAATATTTAATTCTTTAAATTTCAAATAAAAACCTTCACTTCCGTTTATTTCAAGTTTTTTAAAAGTTCCAATTTCTTAAACTCAAATTTGAAAATATTCAATTTTTTAATTTTAAAATGGTTTTATTTTCAAAAGTTTAGTTTGAAATCATTCAGATTCACGATTATTTATATTTTTAATTCATGTTCAACACTTTAATTGATCAATTATACCATTTCAACTTCTTTCTAATGGCATGGTTTATTTTTTATTCTACACGAAATATTTAGAATTTAAAATGATTTCACCGTAAAATTATTAATTAGTAATTATTGTCTTAAAATTTTAAACTCAATATTTCTGAATCTCTTTAATAGTAGATTTTTAAATTGTTTATCTTTTCTATATTAAAAAATAAAAAACCAGAAAGGTTAATGCACGCTTTTATTTACTGCTAGTACTATCTAAAATCCGAAATTCATAAAATTATAAAATCCTCATCAAAAAATTGTTGAGTACACTCAAAGGGTGAAACCATTCCGGTTATCAGTTGCTCGCAAGCACGTTTGATTCTCAGGGGAGCAGTTCCTCCACTTATAGCTCCTCAAAGAGTCCTCTTCGAACAAAAAAGAAGACAACTCAGACGCGTTAGATGCACGTAGCCTGACGCGGCTCGATTATTATTCTAAGGACCTTGGGCAAAAAGAATAGAAAGTAAAGTCAGGTAAATTGGCCCTCCAATGGCTGCTCTGGCGAAGCATCGGCAGCGGAGGCAACATCTCGCGAAACTTCCGGTTCCGGTGCTCCCTACGGCCAACACTTCTGGAGTTTACACCAGAACTGAGGCTTTTCAAATCCGGGTCCTCGATTCCACGGGCGAATAGTCGGAATTGAGTTTGCTCTGGGTACGAGGTTTCATTTCCTGTTAGCCTGCGAGCGTCGACGAATTGTCTCTTGAATGTGTTTTATTCCAGGTTCATTCTCGCTCAACGTGGACCTACTTTCATACATTATGAGAAATGATAAGGAAATTTATTGTCATCTAGAAATCTCACTAAATTACCCCCGCAATTTTTTAATTAAAATATAAAATTGATATAAATATAAAATTGGTGTATTTCATAGTATTCTGTGAAAGAATATTTTAGATTTGCTAAATCTTCAATTACCCCACGATCAGGACATAGCCAGATACGCTTTAGATGTTTCTAAGTCTCGCCCTCGAATCTTTAATAAAATATATAAATCTTTAACTAGAAAAAATCAATTTTTAATGAAAAATAGAAATTTTCAATTAGCAATTAAATAATTAACTTGCTAGTTAAAAAATTAATTCTTAGCTAAAAAAAACAAATCTATAACTAAGTAATTCAATTTTGAATCAAAGACATGCATTTTCAACGAAAATGATAAATATTAAGAAAAAATCATTTTTAGCAAAAGTGCTTAACCCAAAAGATGATTTTTGAACCGGAAAAATATTTTTCTGAAAATGGAATAGTTAAATTTTCAACCAAGGAGGTAAGACTTAAAAAAATAAGAATCTTGTAAAAACTAGTTTAACTTACAACCAAGTAGTTGATTCATCAAATAAAAAATATGATATTTAAAAAGATTGTAAACAAAAAGATGAATTTTCCAGCAAAAAGATCAATTTTCTATTATAAAATACGAATTGTTAAATAAATACATTGATTTTTAACGAAACTGTATATTTTTAGAGCCAAGAGGACTAATTATCTACAAAATGGTTCAAATTTTAAAGGGAAAATACGATTTTTAACATCAACAAAAAATGTCTACCAAAATTCTAAATTTTGATAAAATAGTTTAATTTTTAAGCAGACCATTAAGTTTTAATCAAAATTATTTATTTAGAACCAAAATACAATTTTTAACAAAAGAGTTTAACCCAAAAGATGACTTTTTCAACAACAAATTTTTTTTTTGAATTTTCTAAAAATGTAATATTTAAATTACTAAACACAGAGGTGTGTCTTAAAAAAATATGCACCCTGTAAAAATTGGTTTAAAGGAGAACCAAGTAGTTGAGTTTTCAACCAAAAAATATGACATTTCAACAGTTTTTAAATTAAAAGATTAATTTTTCAACAAAAAGATTAATTTTCGACTATAAAACCCGAATTTTCAGATAAATACATTCATATTTAACAAAATTGTTGCATTTTTTAGCCAAAAGGACTAATTATTTACAAAACGGTTCAAATTTTAAAGGGATAATATTAATTTTAAACCAGAAAAATCCTCTATCAAAAATAAAAATGTTTATAAAATTGTGTAATTTTTAACCAGACAGTCAATTTTAAATAAAAAATATTAATTTTGAATCAAAAGATAATTTCCATTCTAATGGTTTAGTTGTTTACCAAATTCTTGAATTTTCACTGAGCTAGATTAATTTATAAACAAACAGGTGCTTCTTAATCGAAAAATAAGAATTTGCAACAGAGAAAATTAATCTTCGAACAAAAAAAGACGAAATTTTATAAAAGTATATAAATGTTAAAATAGCAAAAATCAATTTTTAATTGAAAAATACATTTTTTTAATCAATAATGAAATAGCTACATTGCTGGTTAAAAACATATTCTCAAAAAAAAAAAATTTCAAGAAAATATTTCAATTCTAAAGCAAAGATATCAATTTTCAAGTAAAATTATCGATATTAAAAAAATTAATTGTCACCAAAAGAGTTCAATCCAAAAGAATGTTTCTTAAGCGAAATATTAATTTTGTAAAAATGGAATGTTAAAATTTTCGAGCAAGAAAGTGAATCTTAAAAAAATATAAAGTTTATACCAAATGGTTCAACTTTGAACAAAGTAGTTGAATTTTCAACTAAAAAATATGATAAATGAAATAGTTACATTTTTAACCAATCAGATGTATTTTTTAGCCAGAAGACACTTGTTCTGCTATAAAAAACGAACTTTCAACTAAATTCGTTAATATTTAACAAAATTGTTGAATTTCAAGGCCAAAAGGACGAATTATCTATAAATCCATTCAACTTCCAACACGTTAATATGATTTGAAAACAATTCTAACCAATAGATAAATGTTTATAAAATTAGTTTAATTTTTGATCAAATAATTTAATTTAAACCAAAGATACGAATTGTTAACAAAAGAGTTAATTTTAATTGAATACTTTAGTTTCATACCAAACTGTTGCATATTTAACAAAAAAATATTAGTGCAGACACAATCAGATAAATTTTCAACAAAAAAGTATGAATTTTAAACCCGGAAGATTAATTTTCCACAAAGAAAGATGACATTTGATCAAAATACATTAAATTACAAATGAAAAAAATAATTTTTTAATAAAAAATATAAATTTCCAATCAAGAATGAAATAGTCAAATTTCTAATAAAAAATAAAAATTCTTAAGAAAAAAAGCTAATTTTAAACAAAATAATTGCATTTAAAATCAATGATATGAATTTATAACTAAAATTATTAATATTAAAAAACATTAATTATCAATAAAAGTGTTCAACCCAAAAGATGATTTTTTAACCGAAATATTAATTTTCTAGAAATGGAATATTTAAACTTTCAACAAAGGTGGTGAGTCACAAAAATTATAAATATTATACAAGCTATTTTAACTTTCAACAAATTGTGCAGTTGAATGTTGAATTCAAAAATAAAATTATAAATTTTCAACCAAACGTGAAATAGCTGCATTGTTACATAAAAAAATTCTCAAAAAGAAGAGTATTCAACAAAAGAGTTACATTTTCAAGCAATGAGATGAATTTTCAACTAAAATGATGAATCCTAAAAAAATGCATTTTTAACCCGAAAGAATAATTTTATAAAAATGGAGAAATTAAATTTACAAAGAAGAAGGATAATCTGAAAAATTAATATAGTTAAATTTTCAAGCAAAAAGAGGAATTTTCCAGTAAGAAGAATTATGTTGTACAAAAAAGGCGTGTTTTCAACTAAATACATTATTTTTCATATAATCGTTGAATCGCTTGAATTTTCAAACCAAAAAATATGGTTTATAACAAAGAAATTATTTTTTTTAAAAGCTAAATTTTTTCATAAAAATGGTTTAATTTCTTCACAATAAAGTTAATTTTCAACCGAGCAGTTTAGTTTTCTATAAAGTTGTTGAATCATAAACTAAAAAAGATTAGTTTATACTGAAAGAGTTAAATTTTTAATAAAAAGATGATGAAGTTTCTACCAAGAAATTATATTTTTTACCAAGCCGTTAATTTTTCATAAAAACAGTTTAATTTTTAACAAAAGAGTATATTTTGAACAAAACAGTTTAATTTTCTACAGAGTTTATGAGCCTTCAATTAAACTAGATTAGTTTAAACCAAAAAGGTTGCATTTTTACTAAGAAACTATGAACATTTAACCAGGAAGATTAATTTTTTTTCAAAAGGTCAAGTTTTTTAAACAGAATACTTGAATTTTTTAATAGAAAAGATGAATTTCCAATCAAAAATATCGATTTTCAAGCAGACATGGTATATTCACATCGTTGGTTCAAAGAAATTGGTTCTCAATAATAAAAGAAAAACCCAGAAGATTAATTTTTTAATGGAATAGTTGAATTTTCCACTCATGAGATAAATCGACGCAAACAAATGGATTTTTAGCAAAGCAGCTGAACTTTCAATGAATTAGCTGAATTTCTGTCCAAAGAGAATGACTTTTTAACCAAATGTTTGCATTTTGAACAAACTAATAAAATTTTCAACGAAATACCAAAACATTTCAGTAAACAAGCTGCATTCCGAAACAAAAATCTAAAATTGATCATAATTGTTTTGGTTAAAATATGTAATTTTTTCTAAAAAAAATGTATAATATTTTCTGTTAAAAATTGAACACATTAATAATAAAGTAAAAGCTTCTACAAGGCACACAGTTGTATACTTGTTATTACTAAATATTTGTATTTTGTTGGAAAAATCCGCAAAGCATTAAAGAAACTACAGAATTTTACATGATTTCAACTTGGACGTTCAACGTCATAAAATCACTTTTAATTTTACGTAAATAATTGTAGAAAATTACAAACCGTGACTTAAAAATTTCACAGAAAAAATTTAAGTTATGCAAAATTATTTTACATAAAAATTTTTGCTAGATCTCCACATCTATTAAACGTAATTTTAAATTAGACATCTTATTTATTTTTCGGAATAATTTTACGTCAGAAAAATACATTTAAATGAAAATAACCTTCTTTAAAAGTGTGTATAAGTTTATTTTGTCACCTATTTTTCTTTTAAGTTATTTTTCTATTTTAAAAGCAACTTTTTTTTTAATCCTGCAGAATTTTTGAAAAATTATAGGAATACTTTGAGTTCCAAGATTCATTCTTCAATTTATAGTGTTATAAATGATAGCGTACATTTCTATTTTTTAAATCTTCGAACTGTATAATCTGTAAATGTTTAAAAAAAATTATTTTGCAGTTTAGCGGCTTTTAAGTACAAAATTTTCAGTTTTATACTCGTAAATTATTCGGAGTTTGAAATAAAGAAGTTTCAAGTTTTAATTTGAAGACTTTAAAATCAAAAATAATTAAAAATTTCAAACTTCAAATTCTACTTTTAGTGTTTGAATTTTGTAGTTAAGATTTAA
Organism: Acraspis erinacei; assembly: GCA_035041075.1. Classification (NCBI taxonomy): domain Eukaryota; kingdom Metazoa; phylum Arthropoda; class Insecta; order Hymenoptera; family Cynipidae; genus Acraspis; species Acraspis erinacei. Next base: position 42,529,166 of record JAWWLR010000158.1, on the reverse strand, counting down.
AAACCAGCTAAGTTTTAGAAATGAAAAAAAATTTAATTCAAGAGTTCGAATCTTTTAATTTGAACGACCGTGTTGAATTACACATCAATAAATTTTCATTTTTATTTGCTCTCAAAAAGTTGTTCTTTTTCAATTTAGGACGAAAAATATTGAAAAGAATGCAATGCCATATAATTTTATGTGACATATATGGCGTCGAACCGATTTCTATATTAAAAAAAACTATAAACTTAATATTCCTTATTATTTAATAAAAAATATTTATGATTGCCTTTTAATATTCTACCATTCTTTAAAGTTTAAAATATAACAACAAAAAATACAAAATTCGTCTGAGTACTAAAAAGAAGTTGTACTTTCCTGTAATTTTGGTTTTAATTTATTGCTTTTATTTATAGATTCCTATAAAAATGATTATAGTGTTTTTTTTTTACTTTTTTTAAAAAATTGCCATTACGGTCGTACAAAGCTTTTCATAATCTTCCAATTTGAAACGATATTCTGGAAGCCCACATTAATCGCCAACTCCAGAAATAAATTTCGGAAACAAAATTACACATTAGTACAGAACGTGTGGCTGTGAGAGTCTTTGCCCAAGGGGTTGGAATTCGGGGTGTCAACCCTTGATATCACAATTTCAATTGACCCCCCGCAGAGTTTGCCAGATGCGACCGCGGAGCGTGCCA
>JAWWLR010000158.1:42481864-42495101 GCA_035041075.1 Acraspis erinacei | reverse complement strand
AGTTTCTCCAATATAAACTTTGTTACAACAATTGCATTTGATCATGTAAACTACATTAGATAAATTTTCTGTCAAATCCTTATCTTTCTTAGTAATAAAACAATTTTCTAATTTATGACTATTTTTAAAATAAACATTAATATTAAATTTTTTAAGAGAACCTCTAATTCTTTCAGGTAATCCATGAACATAAGGAAGAGTTAAGACTTTATCACTTGAAGACTATATATTTTCACTTTTTAACAAAAATGACATTTTATACCTCATCAATTTTAATAAAAGTAATAACACTTCGTTATACAGGTATTTATAATATTTATATTTTATTTTATACTTTCTTGCAAACAAATTTTGGCTATTCGTTTTTTTTTTAATTAAGGAAAACCTGTTTTATATTTACAGCCTTGAGAAAGACACAAAGCGGTGTCGAAACGTTGGCCTTTTTGTACTAACACTTTTATTAATATTTGACCAATAAAAGTGCAATTATGAATAATGAACGTATGACCGAATAAAACTTTATTTTCTCAAGTTTGAGAAATTTATACAGACTATGGATGCGCTTGAACTCACCTTCAGGAGAAGTTAGGAATTTTTTTAAAATTTTTAACGCTGCAAAAATAAGCTATGGTCATTACTTCGTGACATTCTAATGGCAAATTTGACGAAGAATCCGAAATACAACAGGTTAAATGCCCATTTTTCTGCTTTCTCAAATAGTTTTTTAGCATTATACGAAAGGGATACTATATGGATATTAGAAGATTACCCTGTAGCGCATCCTTTTGGTTCATTCGGCCTGCCAGGGCGAACAGCTGAACTTTAAACTGATAGACAACATTTTCATAAAAAACGTGAATTTTCAAATCAACAGTTCATTGTCTACCAAGGAAGATTAATTTTTCACAGAAGAAAACGATTTTGTCAAAGAAAAATTGAATAGTCAACCAACAAGGATTTTGCTAAAAAGAAAACAAATTTTTGTATTAAATTGTTAATTTTCGAGACCAAAAAAACAACAACAAACAAATGTTCTACTGAAAAAAAATGAAAAAGATAAATTTTCAACAAGAAAGTTCATTTTCAGCCAAATAGTTCAAGTTTTAAGTAAATAGTTAAATTTTCATCCAAATAGCAGAGTTTTTAAGCAAAAAAGACAATCTTTTCAGAATAAAGTTAAATTTTGTACCCGAAATTTTGAATTTTTAACAAAACGGTTCACCTTGAACGAAAAGTTAAAAAAAAATCTATCTCTTCTACACAAAAATCTGAATTTGAAATACAAAAATATTATTTTCCGGTACAAAAAAAAAACAAATCTTCAACAAAACATTCAAATTTTCGACCAAAAAGATGAATTTTTAACGAAATATTTGCATTTTCAACTCAATTTAAAAAAAAAAGTTCATTTTCTACCAAGAAATATGAAATTTTGAAAAAAGAATACGATTTTCTAAAGAAAAATCGAATACTCAACCTAAAGATATTTTTCTCTAAAGAAGACAAATTTTTTTTATCAAATTGTTAAGTTTTCAAGCAAAAAAAAAATAATAAACAAATTTTCTACAACAAAGTTAATTTTTCTGCAGAAAGTTTTTTTCAACAAAAATTTTAATTTTCAACAAAAAAATTATATTTCAACCAAATAATTCAATGTTTAACCAAATGGTTGAATTTTTAACCAAATACTTGATTTTTCAATGAAAATACGATATTTGAGAAGATATTTGAATTTTTAATTCAAAAAATGAAATTGTTAACAAAAAGGTTCATTTTTAATTAAGAACGAAAAGTTTTCAGCGAGAAATGTCTTTTGTACTAAAAAATATGAATTTTCAATCCGAATGTATGCATTTTTTATCCAGAAAGACAAATGTTCAACGAAACAGTTGACTTTTTAATTCAACTGTAGTTTCAAAATTAAATTTTATTTCAGAAAGACGAAGTCCTACAAAATATGTAAAATTTGAACCAAATAGTTGAATTTTCGACCGAAAAAGAGGAATTTTATCAAATAAAATAAGCTTTCAACTAAATATTTGAATTTTTAAAGTAAATAAAGGTTAATTTCTAAGCAAAAATTAAATATTTTTATTATTATTACGTTTTATTAAATTTTCATTTAAAAAATCAGCGCCCATTCGCACGCGCCTGACGCTCAAATAGGGTGGGGGCAGAGGGGAAAAATTAAGCGCAAAATTTTGAGTTTGTGACTCACGTATTTGTGGCTCGTTCGTATCTTTGGATCTCGTATCTTTGGATTTCGAGATTGCTACGCTCTATGAATTCTAATTATATGCTACCAAAATTCCATAATCACTCGCTTGTCCCACCAACCTCTTCCATCTATCAATCAATATCTAGCTGTCGATGAGAGGGGGTGTACGCAAACGGGAACCCGAATTTTACAGCTTTTCTGACTGCGGGATGGAACTCGAGTGAAACCAGTGAATAAAGACACATGATATTCCAATCTCAGGCTGCAGTCTTGGTTTATGTTTCGAAACTTTCGAGTCAGCAGCTAGATGGTTCGAATCCTCAGAGATGTGCACATTTATAAATAAACATAAATAAGGATTTAATGTTTCATTTGTTTATCCCGTATCCCAGACCTAGCTACAAGTTCATGACCTTTTACGGATAAATTTTATCCATGTAAGTTATCTCTGGAACAACTTTAGAGATGAATGAGATCCAATAGGATATCCCGCTAGAATTTATAGCTGTGGGGCAGTTTTTTTTGTGTACAACAACTTGCTCAATAGTTTTTTTTTCAATTAACATTTGAAAGCACTCTTACACAAATCGGGACACGTGCATTAGATTCATTTTGACTAACAGCACCCTGTCAACAGACTCGAGAGGTTCAAAATTAATTCTAGAGTGCCAAAGTACTCACGAGGTGCTACACAAGGTCGTGCGTGCACCAGGTTTGCAGAGTGGCCCGTTGCGACAGAAACTGCTCTTCGACGTGGCAACGTTTCACGCTATCGCGTCACGAGTGCCGGATAAATACGGGGCACGACTCGCTGTATTTTACCAGAGAGTAAGTGCAGGTTGCTCATGTGGCGTGGGTGCAAATTGCGCCAAGGCGTATGTATATGTACGTGTGCCTTTGGGTCTTTGCCTCTAAGCCTCATGGCAAGCCTCATGCATATGAAAACATGCCTACAATCACTATATGTGTGTATATTGTATATAACCATTTTACTCGAGCTTAATGGTTTTAAGTTTTCATGAACTTTGTACTCATACCTACCCCATATTGTGTGATGATAGACGCTTAAGTGGGAAAAGAGTAGAAATACCTCTCACGAGTTTCCTTATCGTAAAAGTCTCTAGTTGTCTTGACGATGTTGAGAAATTTTACACCCACTTAACATTTAACTGGGGGTTTATCAAGAAAATAGATTTTTAAGTTTTAGTTACTGTTTGAACTTTTATAATTTGTTTGTTTGTGGAAAAAATCACTTACAAGTATATATAGGGAAGTTTGACTCGTCGATTTTTATGCAAATTTGTACGCATGTAGAGCTGTGTATAAAAAATTGTCGACACGTAGGTGATTCTTTCAAAATTATAATTTTAGAGGAACAAAAAATAAAAAAATGTGCCCGCTGCTTCGCGCTAGATATTATTTTTATCTAGCGCTTCGCACACGTTCTTTCTATTTCCCCACACTTGTGCGCAAACTTTTTAAAATCAAATTTCAGAACATCGACGAATGAAATTTGGGGATTGTGAATTCTCTTTTGCTAAAACTCCTTCGGCTTTCACGAACACATGCTCATCAAGTATTTCGTGCTTCGCACTCGATTTTGTCCAAAATTCGAACTCTTCTACGTTATGTTCAACACTATTATATAAAATGTATATTATATTTCTTTCTGAAACTCTGGTTGGTACTATTTATTCAGATATTACAAAATAATGTACAAATTATATTTTTAATGATTACCTTAATATTTGCTCCATAGTTTGTACTAATTTTTATTCACAGTTATTATGAAAAATCGATCATTTCAATAAATTTATATTATTAAAATTCGTAATAAACATTGCTATTGAGGCATACGTATCTTCATTGTCTTATTTTTATCATTAAAAATAACTTTTGAAAAGGGCAAATCCTATAAAAAATGCAATTTTCTTATTTAAACCTTTATTGCACCTTGGGTCGTTTTTCCATCAATTTAATTTCTTTATTTACAATGTTATTTTTTACGATGCAAGCTAAAGTTACCTATCCTAGTGTAAGGTTGCCCTCAATCAATTTGAAGATATCATTTAAGCTAAAAATATTGTTAAATAAAGTCTTATTTTAGCTTAAGACCTTTTTCCAAACACTTTCTTTTATCTTTAATATATTTCTATAACAAGATTTTATTAAAAATTCGTTTATATTTTTTGGTTAAACAACGTTTCTCTTTTCATTGTTTTGTTTATTGTGCCGTTCTTCCAAAATTAAATTACTTTTATTTTTAATCTCATTTCTTACGAATAAAAGAAAATCTACTCGTCCTATCTAAAAATTATTAACACCACATTTGTAGATATTTTTCGGGTAAACAACTTTTGTCGATTATATTTTCTTCGGACCTTGTTCCCTTTAAAAAGAAATTAAATTAAAACAAAAAATACGCATCCGATAAACAAATTATGCATGACTAATTTGTAGCTCTCTTTTTTAAAAGGAATCTTTCCCCATTGATTTTTTCATAGCTTGTGTTTTTTCCCAATATTTAATTTTTGATGTTGTTATTTACGAATAAAATGAAAATAACTTGTCCTATCAAAAAGTGACCAATAACAAATGGGTAAATCTTTTTCAAGTTCACAATTTTTGTTTAATCATAATTTGTTATATCATGCATAGCTTTACCGCAAAATGGAATTTTTGATTATTTTTTGTGATGACAAAATTTGAATTTTCGAGTTTTCAAGAAAAATAAAACAGTTGCTATGGTAATCGTATTTGGCTTAAAATTCTAATTTTCTTTTTTTGTCTAAATTTTTAAGTGCTATAACTGTGGTAATTTTTTCATTATCCAAAAAAGTGACAAAACATTGTTTGTCTTTTTGATTACTACGAATGACAGCGCATATAATTTTTGAATCGAAAAAAGTAAAGAATAAATAGTGAATAATAAATATTAATCAATACAGGTATAAAATTGATAATGCAAAAGATTTCAATAATTTCAAAAAAACATAATTAAATATTTTAAACATATATAAATTATTTCACAAATATTTCTAAAAAATTGAGAAAGATTTGATAAGAATATGACCAAAATTTCAATGATTTCTACAATATTTTAAATATTTCAAATATTTTCAGAAATCATAGAAATTTCATGAAATTATAGAAATATTTTAAATAGTTTTGATAGATTTCAAATGGACTTCAATTTTTTTCATCAAAATTTAGGATAAAATTCAAAGATTACACAAATAATTCAATGATTTTTCGAAGATTTTAATGGTTTCACAAATTCGCAAATATTTCACATAGATTTGAAAAATTAAAAAAAAAACATTGATATCCAAATTTTTCTACTAATTTCACAAATATCATGAAATATTTAAAAAATATTTTTAAAGTTTGAGAGATTTGTTAACAAAGATTTCCAAACATTTCAAAAAGATTTCACTGATTTCCTAAAGTTGTCAAAGTTTTCAAATATGTCGCAAAGATTTTGCATAGATTTAAAATGTTTTACAAAAACATGAATGATTTCCCAAAAATTTCAAAAAGATTTCAATAATTTTATAAATATTACAAAATATTTTAAAAATATTGCATAAAGATTTGACCAAGATTTCTAATAAATTTAAAAGATTTTACAAACGCAAAGATATAACAAAAATTTTGGATCAATTTGAAAGATTTCACAAAGATGTACAAAATTTACAAAATCTTTCAAATATGTCGAAGAGTTTTGAAAGATTTCACAAATAATTCAACGATTTCTCAAAGATTAAAAAGATTTTCAAAATGTACTAAGTACTTCAAGAAGATTTTACAAAGATATCCATGATTCTCCAAAGATTTCAAACGTTTCACAAATGTTACCAAATATTTCGTGAAGATATCAGAAATATTTCACAAAGATGAGAATGATTTCCCAAATATTAAAAAAATATCGTAAAGATTTCGGATAGATCTAAATTTCACAAAAATTTTAATGATTTTTCCAAGATTTCAATCATTTTTACCAATATTACGAAATATTGTACTCATACTTCAAATATTTCGCAAAGATATGACAAATATACCGGATAAATTTAAAAGATTTCAAAATTTTCGCAAACCTTTGAAACATAGTGAAAAGATTTCGAAAGATTTCTCAAAGATTTTGAATATTTCGTAAAGATTTTTGATAGTTTCAAAAGATTTCACAAAGACTCCAATGACTTCGCAATGATCAGCAAAAATGTATACAATACTTCAAAAATATTTTCAAAGGATTTTAATGATTTAATAAATATATAAAAAAATACTTCAATGATTTTTACACATATTAACAAATATTTTGAAAATATTTCAAATATCTCGTAAAGATTTCAGAAAGATTATATTGATTTTCCAAAGATTAAAAAAATTTCGCAAAGATTTCGGATAGATCTAAATTTCACAAAAACTATAAGGTAAATGTCCCAGTAATCGTAAAAACTGGTTATAATTTTAATATTTTGTTACAAAGATATTTTAAAAGTAGCATTTAATGGTAGAATCCACTTATTTTTAGCATTTTATAATAGCAAAAAGAAATTAAATTCATTCAAATTGAATAAAAACAAAGAAAATTGGCATCACGATTACTGGGACTAAGGTCACGAATACTGGGACGTTTGCCTTTATGATTTTTAAAAGATTTCAATTATTTTTACAAATATTACGAAATATTTTAAACATAATTCAAATATTTCGCAAAGATTTGACAAATATTTCGGAAAAATTGAAAAGATTTCGAAAGATTTCACAAAGATTTAAAATATTTCGGAGAGATTTTGGATAGTTCGAAAAGATTTCACAAATACTCCAATGATTTCGCAGATTTCAACAATTTAAAAAATATATCAAATACTTAAATAATATTTGCAAACGATTTTAATGATTTTCCAATTATATCACAAAGATTTCAATCATTTTTGAAAATATTACCAAATATTTCAAAAATATTTCAAATATTTCGCAAAGATTTAACAGATTTCAATGATTGCCCAAAGATTTAAAAAATTTCGCAAATATTTAGAAAATTTCTGATTGGTTATATTTTATAAAGGTTTTAATAATATTCTCCAAATTTCACGAAGATTTCAATAATACAAAAAACTGACAATTTATTTAAAAAATATTAGAAATATTCTATGAAAATTTTCATTATTTCCCAAAGATTTTTGAAATATTTAGGATAGATTTAAAAGATCTCACGAAGATTCCTATGATTTTCCAATGCTTTAATCCTTTGAAAAATATTTCGCAAAGATTTCACAAAGATACTACAAAAATTTTAAAGATTTCGGATGTATTTTACAGACTGCCCAGACTAAATGATTTCCAAAAGATGTCAAGAATTTCAAAATTTTAAAAAATATTTGATAAAGACTTAAATGATTTCCCAAAGTTTTCCAATATTTCATTAAGATTTTTCTGAAAAAGTTTGAAACCATGGCACCCTCTCAAATCCTTAATTTCTCTGAATTCCCTGAAATCCTTGAATTCATTGAATATTCTTTATTTCTTGAATATTTTCAATTCATTGAAAATGGTTGATTTCCTGTATTCCTGAAAATCAGTGAATTTATTAAACACATTCTTACATTTTTTATGTTTTTACATTCTCATCAGAGAAAGTATTAGATTTGTGTAAAATTTGACCCTCCCCCCCGTTTTTGTAAAATGTCCACGTTTTGAGACCCCCTGAATCCGAAAAACAGGTTTTTACGAATGCGTCTGTCTGTCTGTCTGTAGTTCGTGTGTCTATGGTTTTTTAGTTTGTTAGCACGATAACTTTCGAAAAAATTGACAGATTGGATTAGCCTTTGGTATACTCTTTAAGTGTCGTAAACTGACGGTCGAGTTCGTTAGCCAGCCATTTTCTATAAAAACTGAAAAAGTGAGCACATTTTGAAAATTGTTGAGGTCACTTTTTTTCAAGATTAAAAAATTCTCTGTACGCGTATTCTTAATAATTAAAAAGACGAACATTTTTTCCTAATTACAAATTAAATTTTTGGAAAAACGAAACAATAAAAGAATTAAGTCTTTGGAAGAACGATACAATAAGCTACGATAACATTTTATTTAACAAAATGTTTCGCCTAAATTATATCTACAAATTTTCTTACAGCCACTTTACGCTAGGATGCGTATTTTTGTTTAAATCGTAAACAATAGCATTGAAAAGAAATAAGGAAGCCTATTTTTTCTATTATAAAAACAAGACAATGAAAATACGTATTTTTCGATATCAATGAACATTATGAATTGTAATACTATACATTGATTGAAATAATACATTTTTCAGGGCAGCTGAAGATAAAATATAATGCAAAATGAAAAACAAATATTAAAGTCATCATGATATATAACATATATAATAGTGTTGAGCATAATGTATAAAAGTTCAGACCTTGGACAAAATCGAGTGCAAAGCACGAGCTACGTGATGAGAATGTTTTCGTTAAGGCCGAAGGAGCTTTAACAAAAGAGAATTCACAATCACCCAATTCCAGGTGTCGATGTTTTGACCTTTTCTTTTGAATGGTCTGTGCTCATATGTGGGGGAAATACTAAGACGGAGCGCGTAGCGCGAGGTAAATACATTATCGAGCTCGAAGCGCGAGAACCAACAGTCGCGCGCCCCACGCGCGCTCAAACTTGCGAGTGAAGCGCGCGACGAGAAGGAGCCCGCGGGGCGGGCGGATTTTTTTTGTAACCTTTACAGCAGGTTGCAATTTAAGGTGAAATTTTTAAGGTTCTTCTGACAATTGTACCTTTGAACTTTTTGTGTTAATGAAATACACAAGGCGATAGATGCAGAGACAAATTTTATACTGCGAAAAATATTCGTGCATTACAAATATAGACCTAATTCTTCCGATATAGGTTTCTTATCGTTTTCCGTATTGAATAAATTTGCAAAGCGACGAAAACGAAGACGAATTTGAGCTTGCAAGAAACTAGAGTACAGTACACATATACAAATTTGTTCTTATCTTGGTATGTTCATACCTATTGTATTAAAGAAATACGCTGTACTTAAGAAGAAATACTTTGAACAATTTGGTTATATGTTCCGTCCTTTACTTCTCAATTTTCTATAAAACGTTACGACCTGCATTTCTCTGATAATAAGTTCTAAATTTCATAAAAGTTTTCCTAAACAAAATTGAATAAACTTTAAATCGATAAAAAATAATTCACATTCAATAGGGAAATTAATTCAGGAATTGTGCAATTAATGAAAATAATACGAACACCCCTACATTTGAAGCATTACTTATATAGTTTGCGAAATTCTGATGTAGAGTTCATATTCAGTGAAAAAAGGTAGACCAAATTTAAAAAATCGTCTTAATATGTTACTTCGTTCACGAGATTTTTACAGATGACGCAATTTAAAGGCGGTAATTTAATTTGAGCGCGAATGCCTCGCACCTTCAAGCTGCTTCCCCCACTTTGTCGTCACGCAATTAGTTGCATGTTGTACGTAAATTTACAGCGAATGCAAACACTCAGTTCACAAATGAAAATTCGGGCCATTTTACTAGAAGTATTTAAAGTATCCATCTACATATTTTTAAAGTGTGACCTCTCTACCTAAAAAATTGCACCTGCTGTAAAGGTTAAAAAACATGATCTTTTCGCCTAATCATCGTCGCGCTTTTTTCTTTCTTCATTCAGAACTCATAGCTGATCAAGGACTGAAACCGCAATTTTGTAAGAATAGATTCAGCGAAGTTATTCAATTTGTTCATAAGAAAAAAACGCCTTTTCCTGTTTTATGCGATTTTTGACCAAATTAGTTCAGAAATAAAAACGATCAAAGTACTGTTTTGGGAACAGTAGATTTTAGGAATTACAATTGAGCCTCCGGATTGCACAACGACCGTAGCGCATGGACTCAGCCAGAGTAGGCAAGAGAGAGGATAACGCGTTGCTACGGGCCGAGTTAATTAGACAAATAATTTAAAGACGGCCGTCATTCAGTTAATAATTATCGAATTATGTTGGGTTTTGCACAAAAATACTCATGAGTCTTCAGCGCTTCCAGCGAGCCTAATCAAATAAATTATTTATTATATTTTCGATTTTATAACAACACCCGAACTTTTTATTACTGTGAGGTGAAAATCTCAGTTATAAATTTTAAAACAGATCGAAATGAACAATATCAGCTAAGGTCTTAAAGATTCAATTATAAAGTATCCAAAATTCAGATAGATTGTTTTGTATTAACGGCAGTAAGGAGCATAAATAAACAAAGGCTCGGTCCGACGCTCGAAGCTCTTAATGCGCGCACCGCTCACGCAAGCTTTTACGTTTAATATCGTCGCAGTTTTTTCGGAAAAAATGTATGGATGAAGTTCGAGCGACAAGAACTTTAAGCATTGCCTTCATCCCCTGCATTATAAGGCAGATTTTGTACAAAATACCGCATTGATCAGGCTTAGGTTTAAAATAAGCTTGAGGTAAGCCGTACCCGCGCTGCGTTGCCGTCGATTAAGTGAGAAAAATAAACTTCATAAGAATGCTTTTATTTTACTTTTGACATATACCTCATTTTATACACTCAAATGAAGATATGTTTATCCTATTGAAACAAAATTGAATTTTTTATATTAATTTGAGAACATACTAATAAGTATAAAATTTTGTCATACATGTCGAACAATAAGTAGAATCGAAAAACAGAAAATAGCAAGGAAAAAGCAAAACAAAATAAACTGTTGCACATCAATTGGTATAGGTAGAATCATGAAAATAGCGATAAATGAAGCAATGCGCCTACATATTGTCCCTGTTAAAAAAATAACTGATCTCCTTATTTGTGTTACATGCTTTTTTGGCCACCAAATTCCTAGGGCCCTTTTGCTTTTTTCCTTTAACATCAGTATTGAAATTTTATTGGGTTTGAATTGCAACATGGGCAAATGTTTTCTAGCAGTGATGCTAGTTGTTCATGTTTTAATCTTTTTAAGTTCTTTCAATTTACTTAAGATCTCTTTGGGTTCCTTTAAATGCATTATCTTATTATAATAAATAGGATAAATATGATTGATTATAAGTTCTCGATTTTTAAATTACGAGACTTTTTAATTTGCTTTTAATTAAATCATTAATTAAGGCTTTTGGCTTCTTTTATTAAGAAATGTTGAGCTCAAAGCAGAGTAATAGTTCTGTTATTTCTGTAGACACTAAAGCAGGCTGCTTAAGCTCTTTGATAGGCTCCGCAGTAGTGGCTGTTTTTGTCTCTGTTACAATTCTCTTCTCTTCAATTACCTCAGATGTTTCAGGGACTGGCAGTGCAGGAACTGATAGTGAAGGAGCATTAAATTTCCTCACTACAATTTCAAGTCCTTTCGAAAACATATTAATCTGATTATCCATCAATCGAAATGCTTATGTTCTGGTGTTGGTGTCTAGGTTGTAAACCAAAACAAAATTAAAATATCATTCTCTTCTCTTTTATCAATGAGACTACTTTCTTCTCTTAAAAGATTCTGATAAAACTTTTTCAGCTGTTGCTCTGAAATCCGTAGTACAGAGTGCCGTCAGGTTTTCTCAACAATGTCAACTGATCCATTGTGTAGACATTTGCCGTAGCTTCTTGAGCTTCTGCTTTTATCCATTCTCAGAATGATACTTCTGAAATCTTCTACCTCAGAACCTACATAAATTTTAAATTATCAATTAGTATTTTAGAATATCTATTTCCTAAATCTTGTCTATTATATTCTAATATATTTCATTCACTTTAAATATATATCTATTCTATAAAGTTAATTAATTTTAGTTTGAAAATTTATAAAATTTTCAACGTCAAGACCCCTGTAGGTTTCAAATTACCAAATAGTATTTTATGATATCTAATATCTAATACTGTTCTAATCGATACTATTCTCGTCAATTGTAATCTATTATATTCTATTTTAATCAATTGGAATCTATCTATTCTATTGGGTACGGACATGACTTTGATATTTACCGGATTTGACAGACAGCGCCCGCGACGGCCAAAACCTAAAATCACTGAGGGATAGAAATTTGAAATTTACATAAGTTAGCACGTGCGCATTGTTTTTAAACATAATAAATAAATAAAAGATTGCTTTGAAAAACTATATAACATTTTTCGAAGCGAAACAAAATAATAAAAGAAACTTTCTTGAAAAAAGATTTCGTGAAAAATGTGTCTTTTCATTCCAGCTAAACCCGTTCTAGTTTTATTGTTGGTTAAGAACAGAACCTTAAATATTACCGGTCGAATATGTTAACAAGCGGATTGATGGCGAATATATTAATTAAAACAGGATATCAAGCTATAAGTCATTCTATCGCAGAAAAAGTTTAGCAGTAGTTCATGTGGTGAGGGTGCAGGAGTTGCAAGTAAATGAAATCAGCAAAATTCAGTGAAGCATTATCAGACGAACGTCTGTTAGTTCAGTTTTCCTATAGGCACTCTCGTTATCTGATAGTTAAACTCTTATGTTCAGTAAAAATCTATTTATTTTAAATCCCATGTAAACAAGTGGAATTTATCCCTAAGGAATTGCTACTTTTAGGACACAGATGGCGCCAGGCGGTTTACGTGGCCATACCCAATTGAGTTAATTTCAATTTAAACTCTTAAAGTACTGGGTTCGCTTTTTGAAATAAAGAAGAAGCTTAGAAAATAAAATTTTACTTTTTCAAGTTAAAGGTGAGGAACTATCTAAATGCTATTTTGAATTTTTAAACTACAGTGTTTATTTTTACTGCAACAGAGATTTTGAAAGAAGAACGTCAATAGTTTTCTTTTTTCCAAATTATCTTTTTTAATAATGGAATATTAGTTTTATTAAATTTTGAAACCAGGTGTAATTGTCTACGGCACATACATATATAATATAATACATAGACTCGTTCGCCAAGAGAACGAGCGCTGATAGAACGAGCCTGCCGCGCGAACGAGCATGTGGCGACTGAGCCAACGAGTACCCCTTACTCCCACCTATCCCATCCGTG
>JAWWLR010000158.1:42273363-42289385 GCA_035041075.1 Acraspis erinacei | reverse complement strand
TTCTGTGACCACAAATTCGGGACGACTAGCCCAGCTAATGAAACATATTCGAATAGTCGTCCCGAATTTCGGGATGAAGAGACACTGCGAATTTTTTTTTATCTGAAAACTTAAACATTTTTAAATTGGTAAGAATCCATCAGTTTGGTTGAAGATTAAAATATTTTATTAAAAATGTAACTATTTCATTGGAAATTCATACTTGGTGATTACAAATTATCTTTCAAGTTAAAAATTCTTCTTTTCTGATTAAAAAGGTAACTTGTTTCATAAAAATTCAACTTTTCAGCTTGAAAACTTAACTATTTTGTTCTACTACAAATATAAATAATTCTTTACGGAACTTCTACACAAGAACTTAATGGAAAATGATTTTTCTCCTTTTTAAATATATTCTGATATAATTTGGATTTCAATAATTGAACACAAAAATGGCATAATGGAATTTCATTTTCAATTCCTAAGTTTTTATTACTATTTTTTAATTCTCTTCTCATTCTAAGTTTAATAAGTTTTTTTTATGTTTACAAATTTTCTAGACAGTAAATTTTTACCATTGAGTTCCCCTGATGATGAAAATAACGAGTTTTCGAAACTTCGGCAAAACTCTAGAGTGCAAGACACCCCCACCCCGCAAAGTTTTCACTTCCGGAGAAAGAAAATCAGTAATTTTTTTCTCTCGAAATTCGAATAATAACACGTGCCACCGGGCAGTATTTTATCTATTTTATTTCATTTTTTTTAGTTATTGAAAAATGAAAATAAAAATTGTTTAAACAAATATAAAATTGTTAAAAATTTGAAGAAACTTATATAACTTATGTAATTATTCAACAAACAGTAGCATAGGAAACCAATTTGAAAAAACGGGAGATCTCTAGCTCAATTTTTAGAAATTTTGAACATAAACAATAATTCATTTTCTTCAATGCCAGTCCTGTTAAATGGGAACTTGAGTATTAATTTTAGCAACATCCATCACCGTTTGATAAATTTGATTTATTTTTTAAACAAATTTAATAAACAAATGCATTATTCGCGCATATGTTGCCTAAAAATTCATTTTTTCGATGACAGTCATTTTAATTGAGAACTTCATGTTAATTTTCGCAACATTCACAATTATTTCATAAATATTATGATTTTTTAAACAAATTTAATAAACAAATGCATTCTGTGCGGATTTGTCGACGGAAAAACTCGTTTTTTTCAATGTAACGCCTTTTAATTGGGAACTTTACGATAATTTCAGTAAAATTAATAATCAGTTCATTAATTTTATGTTTTTGTTAAAGAATTTTTTTTTAAACTCAGTCCTTTTAATTTCAGAAAGTTATCATGAAGTTACCAATTCAAAAGACTGGAATTGAAAAAAAAAAAAATTTTACCTTTGATAAGTGCTCGAATAATGCATTTTTGTATTAAATTTAATTGATAAAAACATAAAATTCATTAACAAGTTATCAATTTTCGGAAATTTTCATGATGTTTCTAAGTTAAAAAATAGACATAGAAAAAAACTAATTATTCTGCCGAAAAATACCTGAATAATACATTTGTTTATTAAATTTTTTTATAATATTAACAAGAATAGTCTGAAGAGAATTTTTTTTCATTAAAATATTGTTTCCATTCACATTTCTTGTAATATAACTTAAAAAAACGTTACATTATTGAAAATTATAGAAAACAAATTTTCAACAAATAATTTGTTTATAACATTTTTGTCCCTTTATTGCATCATGATTGAATATCTTTATATTATGCAAATCTATGAAACTTCGGCGATTACAACAATTTTCCTATTATTGACGAGCGCCGGGAACGTCAAATAGAAAGAAATGGCCATTTTTTTCGTCATATTTATTTATATATAAACAAAATTGAAAAATTAAATTAACAATCAGGGTTGACCACTTTCATTGAAATTTTATCAACTTTAAAAAAACATCCAAATTGGTCCACAGGTTTTGCCCGAATCGAATTATGAACAACAAAAAAAGTACTTTTTCCCCATTGTTCGGTGGTACGTGTCAATATTCGAATTTCGAAAACATAACAATTTCGGAATTTCTTTCTCCGGAAATCGAAAATTTGGGGGGGGGGGTCTTTTCCTCTAGAGTGGAAAAAATATTTGAAATGCATTTTTGGACCACCCTACTGAGCACATTTGGAGATATAAGGGTTTTTTTTCAACTTTTTCAGAATTCCCTCTAGTTTAATTTTGGTTTTGAGCATTTTGCTCCACAATTCAATAGAGCGTCTCCGTCTACGCAGATACGATTTCTGGAACTTCTAAAAAAATATCTCCTATATTGGCAACCGGATTCTAAGGTGAATCATTATTATGACGCACAGTGGTTGAAGTGTTCCCGCGATCGAAATTGTTGCTCAGGGTGGGTAGGGGAACAGAGGGGATTTAGAGAATGAAGCTTTGCGAGTGAGTCGCAGGGTGCGAACGGCAGAATAATGCAAATTATCCTCGCGGTGTTGACTGTGCGTGGGAGGAGAGAAAATGGGGTGCACGAAATAAGGAAGGGAGGGGGTGAAGTCCCATGATTTGTCATGGTTTGCGTGAAACAGAGGCAAACTGTGAGCGCCACTACCCCCTTCAATTTCTCGAGTACCATTTAATCGACCGAAACATTTTGACGAATGAGGTGCCTGTTTCCAAAGACAGGCGAGAAAACAATTCTTAGTTCAGTAAATTTGCATCACGAATCTACTTTTCCAATTCATTTAATTCCTTTTGTATTCCTCACGATACTCGGTTTACTTAGCGATGCCTTTAGGTAATATTTGCTCCAATACATTTACATAATTTGGAAAAGCCAAACTTAAACGAAGATTCTTAAATGAAAATATTTATGCAAAATCACTCCCAAAATATTGCATACGTGCTTAAAAGTAAAATTTATTTTAAAAATTATTCTGCATAAAGAAAATATTAGATTACTTCATTCTGAAAATGTTGCTTGAATCCCCCAGGGCGATGTGACAAATTCGAACACACAAGACCTCGCTAACGTTAAATTTTTTTCTTTATTTTCATTTTAAAAGCGCATAAAATGAAACATCAAACAGACAAAAATAAAATTTAAAACATAATTCACAGCCCGAAATGGAAAATTAGGTGATATGTCTCAAATATCGTAAAATCATTTTGTTTTAAATAAAATCAATGAATAGGTATCATATTGAATTTATTATGAAACGCTGATTATTTTAAGTCGAAATATATCGCACTTTTACCAAAATATTTCTGGATTTTACCACCAAAGATTAATTTGCTACAAAGAGAAATGCATTCTAAAAAGTGGATATTTTAAAAATTCAGTTAATTTTCAAACCCAAAGAGATACATTTGTAACCATACAGTTAATTTTTCAAATAAACAGTTAAATTTCAAGTTTATGCAGGTGAATTTTGAACCAAGCAGTCGAATATTAAAAATAAATTTTCCTTTACCGCAAATAGTTGAATTTTTACCAAATAGTTGACTCATTAATCTAGAGCCAAATTTTCTTAAATACTGTTGGTTATTTATCCATGAAAGATGCCTTTTCGAACAATAATTTCTTCACGAAGAAAATTAATTTTCCACACAAATGCATGAATTTTCTATTCAAAAAGTCGAATTTTCAACAAAGCAATCGAATTTTTTGACCAAGAAAACTATCTTGTTACGAAAATAGAGTATTGGGATTTTAATTGAAAAGAAAAACTTTTCTATCCAAAAAGATGAAGTTTCAACAAAGAAGTTGAATTTTCAAATAAAAAGGATACCTCTTTATCAAAATATTCATATTTTTCAAAAATCAAATTATTCTTTAACAAAAAGGTTATACTTTCAATTAAGAGTTCCATTTTTAATAAAAAAGCATCAGCTGAAAGAAATTTTAAGTCATGAAATGTTAAAGCAATCTAGGAAAACGGAATTTAAAAAAAAGGTTAAATCCTAAACCAAAAAAGAATGATTTCACACCCAAAATTAAATTTTTAACCAAGAATATAAAGCTTTTACAGAAAAAGATAAATCTTCAAATGAAAAAGACGAAATCTTACACAAGAAAGATTTTTCAGTAAAAAAAATTACCCATTTATTTTAATTTGCAAGCCAAAAAGGCGAATTTATGAGAAACAATTTGAATTTTTAATCTAATAATATGAATTTTTATCAAGAAGACAGTTTTCGACCAAACAGTTGAATTTCCCACCTAAATAGTTGAATTTTTAGTCAAAAAGGAATTTTTTTAACAAAACTACAATCTTGAAGCTAAAAAGAATCAATTTTATCAATAAAGTGGAATTTTCAAGCCTTAAATTTGAATTCTCAACCAGGAAGTGCATTTTCATCCAAATAGTGGAATTTGAAACTAAACGCGTTTAACTTTACACAAAGTACGGAACAGTTAAATTTGCAGATTCAAAAATTGATTTTCAACCCAAAAGGCATTTTCTAAATAAAGCTTTAACCAAGCCTAACAAAGAAACATGCATTTTCCAAAGAATATTTTTATTATCAACTGGAAACTATACATTTTGAATTAATAATAGAGCAGTTAAAATTAAATGTAGAGAAATTAATATTCAGCCAAAAAAATTTTTTAACAACATAGTTTAATCTCTAATCAATAAAGTGAATTTTTAATAAGTTAGTTTTCAACCATGTAGTTGAATTTTCAACCAAAAAAGGAGGATTTCTCAATTGAAAAATTGATCAATAATTAAATAATAAAAAATATAAAAATTATATAGAAATTTTTAATTGATCTTCAGTTTAAAAAATAATTTTCAATAAAGAAATTCTCTAATGAAAAATGAGTTTTTATTATTGTCTTGTAAGGCTGGTGAATTTAAGTTCCATAGAACTGAATTCAAATCCAACTTTACGATGCGTTTTTATTTTAAAACTCTGGTGAAAAAGATTAAATAAACGGAACACCCTATCTGCTAAATTAACATTTAATTCATTTAAAAATAGTACATATACCGATAACCGACTTCACTTTACTGAGTATTGGCCTGTGCCAATTTCTATTTTGCTCAGGTGGGATTAGAATCAATCTATTGATTTAACCCTAGCCAGTGATAAAACGTGGATGTATCCAAATTTATTAGAACAACTCACATTTTCCTGTACGTTTGGTCAGGGGATAGGAAAACTGCAGAAAACCACCACTCGAGTTCAAGCGATTTGTCAACAGTCAATTTTCAAGGCAGACATTTGACCCTATGAGTGCTTTATTGAAAAAATCCGAAGGAATAAATAATCTTAACAAATAAAAAACATGGTCAAGATATGAAATAATGCAAATGCTCTATACTGATATTTTAATCGTAAAATAAAATCACTAATTTTTATTAACTCCTCCATCTGCATCACAAATCATCACCACCCAGCCTGATGTTTTCCAAAAAAATGGTAACTAATTTTCTCGGTATTATCTTAATTTCAAATTCCGTTTTATAAAACTTCGCCAACGACGAAGACTTTTTAATTTAAATTTTTTGGAAAAAAATATCTCCTCTATCGCTCCACTGGAAATCGAACCACAGAACTTCCGATTGCCGGTCGGGTGCTTTTCCGTAAAGCTACTGGAGAGATCGAAAGAACAATTTTTTTTCAGAAATACGCGCTATCTACTTACAAAATTTTAGAAATTCATTTTCCATCTAGTCTGAAAAGACGTTAAGTATTTTCTGTTATTTGAAGAGCTAATTTGATTGGTAGGGTTGATTTCTATTTTCAAGATGCGTTAAATAATATCTACACAGATTGATGGGTACCATCTATGATGATAATACAAATTCTTTTAAGAAAATACTTTTTCTTCGAAGTCAAAATGTAGCAGGATTATCATAATTTAATGAGATGTAGGATATATTTTGTCCCTACAGGTTAGAACTGAACAGCTTTTGTACTATAGTCAGGTAATCTTGAAGATCAGATGATGCTTGAATCCCACACAGGATGCATTTATGTTCAAGATAAGGTGTATTTATTGTCAGCATAGTCGATTGCTGTAAGGGAGAGGGAATTCACCAGGGATCGATTGATGTTTGTGTGGCACGGTTGGTGTCTCTGGCTCTCATCATGATCGTAGTGCACTCAAGAAAATGGGATAAAGCGGTTCAATTTGTAAGAGCAAAGGTGGCGACTCATGGCGACAGGTGGAGCAGGGTAATTTAAGGATCTATTTTTCTCTAAGCTTCATTCAATCATTATTTTTTACTAGCTGACAGTTTGAAGAATGATAATTGATTCACGAGAAAATATTGAACTGAAAGCGCTTCAATTTATTTAGAAGGACCTCTATCAGTACTAGAATGAAGAATTTACGGTTATAAAGATATTTGAGTCTTCTTCTGGCTTGAGAATTTTTCTTTAGGTTAGCTAATCAAATTATTTAAAATTAAATAAAAATTACCTGAAATATTTTGAAATTTACCAAAAATTTCTGTAATTAGCAGAACAATTATTAAAATAATTTGAAAGTTTTGGAAATTGACGAAAATTACGGTGAATTTAGTAAGATTCATATCTAGCAACAAATATTTACAAAATTTAGGATATGTGTGTCATGCTCAGGTATAAAGTTTTCTTATTGACCAAGATTATGAGCATCCTTCACTAACTAAAAAATAATTTTGCAATGTTTAATTCGAAAATAGAATATTTAAAATGTGCAATTTAAAAAATTTTTCTTATCTGCAATTTACCCATAAAAAGCTTCAAATCTGTAAATAAGTAAATTGAGTTACTGAGAATGACAAGTTAAAGGCCAAAACTGAAATTTGAAAGTAGAAAAAAAAATTGTTTTCTGGCATGGGATTTATAACAGACAATTATAAAAAAGATATAGAAGCAAGAGGTCCTTATGGTATATAATTTAGAGATTTTAAATTATTGTTTTACCCAAAAAATGACAGAAGAAAAAAAATCAGACAGAACGTACAACATAAATTTAATCCTAATAATCACTTATGAGAAAGAGAGGAAAAACAAAATTCGCTCTACCTACATGTCATTCTGAATTACTTAAACGTACATTGACCATATTTTAAATTTAGAAAAACTTTTTAAAAAATTTTTTAACTGACCTTTTATCATCAAGACGAATAACGGAAAATATTAGTTTAATCCTCCTCGTTATCCCTCAATGATAATGATATAATTAAGTGACTCGAATTCTTCCTAAAATTTGTAAACACCTTCCAAAATCTAAGTTGCCTTAAAATCATTCAGACGTTTTTAGAAATTTTCAGAAATCTTTTGGATTTTTTCCAAATTTTAATTATTTTTCAATTTAAATATCTGCCAAGTTATCTTCTAAGAACCTTTTGAAGCTATTCTTACTGGTCCTCAATTTTTTTTTTAATTCTAAAAAACAAAAGAAAAGCTGCAATGTCATCTAGATTTTTTTTCAAAGATTGAAGCACAAAAAACCATCCGACTGGAACAATTTATAATTAGTAAGTTAAATAAATAAATTTATAAAAAAAAATAAATTTGAGCTTATATTCTTTGTGTAATCACCTAAATAAATGATTTTATTTATGTCATAAACAAATTAAAAAATCTAATAGGAAAATAAAATTTTGATTATTTAAATAAAGGTAAGAAAGCAAAGTATTTTTAAAAATCTTAAGATAACAAGAAATAAATAGATTTGGTAATAGTTAATAAAATGCAGGCTCTATATAAGACACTTTTTAACAGAGTTTTGTTTTCGATTTTTAAAATTTTACAGTTTTCTAATATTCTACAGACAATTGAAGTTGGAACTTCGCTAATTACTAGTGAAATTTTAAATTGCCGACAAGTTGGTTACTAATGATTAGAAAAAAAATTAATATTTTAATTTAATAATACAAAACAACGAATTGCTTAGTAAATATAAACATACTTATTCAGGAGTGCGCGCAGTAATAAAAAAAGTCATAAGAATTGGTCACGCAAAAATTACATAAATTTAGTGAAAGTACCCGATAGTTTATCATTTTAACCTTTATTAGGAAATGAAGACTAATTGGTAATGTATAAATAAATAATAAATATTTTAAAAGGGGAAATGTGACCTATCCTGTTCTTGTTTTCAAAATATTTCCTCCTGTTGCTTTGTGAAAAGTGAAGAAAAATAACAACATTAAAAATTAAAATTGAGGAGTTGATTGTAAATTAGGTGTCTTTTTTATGATTTTCTATTGAAAAATAAAAAGCCTGGACGATTTACGCTTAAAAATATCAATTTTTTAACAAAAATTCACGAAAAAAAGTTTTCACTGATTCTGAGGAACGAGTGTTCAAGTATGCAAAATTTTAGGGGAAAAAATTATTGGATTATAACTCTCTAAATTGCAAACAAATTATCTTACAAAAAAATAAAGCAGAAGTCTGGTTTTTTATTTTTTCATTTATTTTTTCAAAATTCAAAATAGTTCGATTTTGGACAAAAACATCAAATTACGAATCTTATTAGTAAGCTGAATAAAGAAACTGATATTATTTTTTACGTTTGACATTTGTTGCTTTGACCTTTTTGATTTAAAATTTTTTAATGGAAATTAGACCCTGACCATAAGCAGGGTTGCAAATAAAAAAATTTAAGTGAAATTAATCGTGGCCCTGAAAAACAAAAACATTTTTCTTGAATAATGTGTTTCTAAAAAAATCAATGTTTTTCATAAGAAAGTGAAACAGCATCTATAAAAAGAAATGAAAATAAAAATGGAAGATAATTAAATGTCAAATGGAGAAAAGCTAAAACGTTTTAAGGCAAAAACGTAGCTTCTAATGTTCATATAGTTTAAAATAATTATCGACGTCAGTTTTAGCGTTACTAAATTTACTAAATTTACAATTAACTAAATTAAGTTACTAAATTTTTTCCTTCAAAATCGCTTGAAAAGAAAATATCTTAGGAGAACAGGCTTGACATAATTTAATTAATGAGATAGCGACTGCAGTTCCTATATGGGTAAAAACAAAAAAAGTGAAAGTATTCGAGTTTCAAGTGACAAATAGAAAAAAAATTATTTTAGTGTAACATAAAAAATGATTTCGAAACATATTCATCAACTAAAATGTACAAATAATAATTTTTTGTATCAATTGAAATGATCAGAACTTTTGGTAACATCTTTTTTAATTTTTCGAAATTAGAAACATTGCACATTAGACTTCCAGTTCCAAAAACCTTTCTTTTTACGATGAATCTTTGAAATTTGGGAAAATATTGATCAATTTCCTATTAAAATGTATTTTTTAAATTAAAATGATTTGAAAATTTCTCAGGATTTCGGAGATGTCTTCTATTCTCTGAAATTCTTTCAAAGCCGTCAAAATATTTTTTTTCACAAATTCAAAAAATTTTTCCTATCGTTTTAAATTTCTTTCAAATATTTTAAAATTTATAATTGTTTGTCCATTTTTTATATCTTGTAAGCCTTCCCAATATTTTTCAAATATATTCGTATGTTTTATGCATTTTTTCAGAATTGTGGAAGATAGAAAAATGTCCTAAAATCTTCCAGAAAATTTTCGACAGTTATTTTGGAAATATTTCTAAATATTTTTTGCTATTCTCTTCAAATTAATTTAAACAAAAGTAAACTACAAACAATATCATATGAATTTTCGGAAAATCTTTTCCTTTTTTTGAGAACCTTCAAAATTTCTAAAAAGTTTTTTTTATTACAGTTTAAAAGGTTTCAAACTATTATTCTATTTTCAAGAAGAAACATGAATGTGCAATGTACAATTCAAGTTGAACTAAAATAAAAATAGTAGTTTTTAGTATTTCAATTTGAAAACGGATGAATACTATAAAGCACTGACAAAAATTATAAAGCCTTGAAAATATCTTAAAATGTCTTAAAATTTTCTGAATCTTGAAAAGTCTTTGGAAATAGTTTAAAGGTCCAGAAAACTCTTGAAAATTATTCGGAATTTTAAAAAGTTTTAGAATTTTGAATATCTTTCAAATCGCTTAAAAGTATTGAAATTTATTCAAAATAACGGATAATATTTTGAAGCCTACAAACTCTTTTAATGTTTTCCAGTTTCCAGTTCTACAAAAATCTGGATTTTTTGCAATTTTTTAAATTTGGTCAAACTCCGAATCGTTTTTCAATTTCTTGAATAGTTCTAAAATTTATAAATATCTTTTAAAATGATTCAGATTCTGCATACAATTTTTAAAAAATGCTGCAAATTTAAAAAAATGACTTAAAATCGTTCAGACTGCATGCGCTCTGAGAGAATTTTAATCCACATAGCTAGATGTAATTTATTTAAAATAATTAAAAATTATATGTAAATATTGTAACAATATTAAGCTTTTACTTTTCCAAGTGTAATCATTTTAGTTCAGTTATCTGGTCAGAAAATGGTGAAAATCCGGTAATTTCTCGGGCAGTTATTTTTTTTCTCTTGGTTACTTCATTTGGGGGTACATAACAAAGGATCAGATTCTTTGAACAGAATTTCGTCTCGAAACACGGAAATTTGTTTAAGATAAGGTGCAGAATATCACATTCTATTGTGTTGTTCTATCGCCAATAGTCTAGGAGTTACTGCCGTTCCAAGAATCCCGATTTTTCCAATTTTTTCCCAAAAATTAGATGTTTTTTTCAGTTTCTGTGTAGCTCGGGTACTGATGACCAGATCTAAAAATAGCCAGCGTATGAATTAAAGCAGACGTAAATACCTGCAATTAAAAAATATCTTATTCTAACTACAATAAATTGCGAGTTTCCACCTGAAAAGTTGACCAATTATGATCTGATTTTGAAAATGTTCCTACCCCTAATAGGTCATGAGTTTTCCCTTGATCAATCCCTAGTGGAAAAATATTTTGGCTGTCTGATGTCAGATCTGGCCCAGATCTGGCGACGTCTAGACCGCCTAGTCATGGTAATCTAGTCTGACCCAGATCTGGGACTGGTCAGAAACCCATACTATAAACATTTCTAAGCGTCAATCAGTCAACGTTTTTTAACACTTTCGAAAAACTGTCAGCGTGTCCAAAATTCTACAAAATAAGAAATTAACACTATTAAAAATCATTTTTTTTTCTTATTTTCTTGACAGTCTGGACTGGCTAAGATCTGGAACTAGTCCGCAATCTATACCATAACATTTTCTAAGTGTCAATTAGTCAATTTTTTTTAACACGTTTCGAAAAACTGTCAGGGTGTCAAAAACTATACAAAATAAGAAATTTAAACTATAAAAAGTCAATTATTTTTCTTATTTTCTTGACAACCTGGTCTAGCCCAAATCTGGGACTAGTCAGCAATCCATAAAATAAAAATTTATAATTGTCAAGCAATTACATTTTCGTGATAATTTTTGAAAAATTGCCAGGGTGTCTATAATCATACAAAATAATATATTAACACTATTAAAAATGATTTTTTTTCTTATTGTCTTGACAGTCTAGTCTGTCCCAGATCTGGGACTGGTCAGGAACCCATACTATAAAAATTTATAAGCGTCAATCAGTCAACGTTTTTTAACATTTTCGAAAAACGGTCAGCGTGTCGAAAATCCTACAAAATAAGAAATTAACACTATTAAAAATCATTTCTTTTTCTTATTGTCTTGACAGTCTGGTCTGGCTAAGATCTGGAACTAGTCCGCAATCTATACCATAACATTTTATAAGTGTCAATTAGTCAATTTTTTTAAACACGTTTCGAAAAACTGTCAGGGTGTCCAAAACTATACAAAATAAGAAATTGACACTATCAAAAGTCAATTCTTTTTCTTATTTTCTTGACAAGCTAGTCTAGCCCAAATCTGGGACTGGTCAGCAATCCATAAAATAAAAATTTCTAATTGTCAAGCACTAAAATTTTCGTGATCATTTTTGAAAAATTGACAGGGTGTCTATAATCATACAAAATAATATATTAACACTATTAAAAATAATTTTTTTCTTATTGTCTTGATAGTCTAGTCTGTCCCAGATCTGAGACTGGTCAGCAATCCAAACCATAACATTTTCTAAGTATCAATCCGTCACATTTATTTAAAACTTTTCGAACGGCTGGCAGGGTGACCAAAATTTTTCAAAATAAGAAATGAAGACTATAGAAAATTAATGTATTTTCTTATTTTCATGACAGACTACTTTGGTTAGATCTGGGACTGGTCAACAATCCATAACATACAAATTACTAAGTGTCAAGCAACTAATTTTTTTTTTTTTACTTTTCGAATAACTATGAGGGTGTCTAAAATCATACAAAATAAGAAATGACACATTATTGAAAATCAACTTTTTCTTTAAAATTACATTTCATGTAAATTGTTAACAAAAATATGAAAACATAATTTTGAAAAAAATTCTTTGCAAAAAAAATCTTTAAAAATTGTTTTAAAGAAAATTTTGGCGCCCATGCTAAAAAACACAAAAAAATTTAATTTATTTAAATTATTGATTTAAATCCGATTTTATTTATATTTCCGTTAACAGTTAATTTATTTGACATATATATGATGTCGTGTAATAATAGAAAAGATTACTGTGTAAAAAGAGCTGATAAATGTTTTTTTTAACTTTTTTAAGTTGTAGCTTAGGGGGATGGTTTTTTCATTGAATTTCAATTCTTTGGGTATAGAGGAATGGTTAAGGTACTCGACTTCTAGGTGATAGATTCAGGTATAGATGTAGGTTTTAAACCCTGTAGCGTTGGAAATTTTATTTTTAATTTAGTGTTTAAAAATTTAATATTTTTATTCAATCTAAGCAGAACCAATTAACATTTAAAGAACATATACTTATAATCAATTATTATTAATTTTTTTGAATACATTTTTTGTTTTAAGTTAAGAGTATATCAATAGTAGGCGTTAAAATTAAACAAAAAGTTTGAAATTTCCACTTTTGTAATTATACTGGTGTACAACACGGTGCCAGTACCGCAAGCCAGTACTACGGAGTGTTATAAACCATTACTGGGACTCCTGCAGTCTGACCGGAGGACCGTCCACTTAGCGCCGCCATAAGGGAAAATTGAAAAACGGAATACGCCATATTTTTTTGCTTTCTTTTTTGCTAATTTTATGCTAAAAGCAAATTTTTTTGCTCAATTAATTTCCGAGAAACGGGTGGCGGCATTAGCAGGACGTCCAGTCAGCGCCGCCATCAATGAAAACTCAATAAAAATTATTATAATGAGATGAACGATTCGGGGAGCTTTTTTTTCTTTTTTTTTTCTCTCTGATGATATATAATACATTTCTCAAAAAACTACCCCTAAGTCGAATACACCTACACGTCGTGATCAAAAACGTTTTAAATGTGGAAAAATCACCTTGAACAATGTAAAGATGCTCTGGAGCTCCAAATTAATTACTGGATACTTGAGAATTTCCCTCGAATTATATTTTCCCCAAAAACTACCCTTCCACGTGAACATATGGAGCGGAGTCCATATATGTTTGTAAAAAGCGTTTAAAATAAAAAAAATTCAGAAGGCACTGTTAGTTGATATTTTTTTGCCATCTTTTTGCTATTTTTTCTATCCGATTATACATAATAAGCTCCCCAAAAACTACCTTTAAGTCGTACAAACCTACCCTTCGTGATAAAAAACGTTCGAAAAGAGTGAAAACCACCTTGAAAAATTTAATGATCATTTAGAACTCTAGATTAATTACTTGACACTTGAAACTTTCCCTGTCTTTATAGTTTTTCCCAAAAACTACCCTTCCACTTGAAAATATGCAGCGGAGTGCATATATGTATGAAAAAGCGTTTAAAATAATAAAATTCAGAAACCACTATTAGTTGATATTTTTTTTCTCTTTTTTGCTCTAAGATTATATATAATTCTTTCCATAAAAACTACCCTTAAGTCGTACACACCTACTCTTCGTGATCAAAAACGTTCTAAAAGAGTGAAAACCACCTTGAACAATGTAATGCGGATTTAGAAATCTAAATTAAGTACTTCATAATTGAAAATTTCCCTCTCATTATGGTTTTCCCCCAAAATTACCCTTCCACGTGAACGTATGCAGGGGAGTTCATATATGTCTGTGAAAAGAATTTAAATAAGAAAATTAAGAAACCAGTGTTAGTGAATATTTTTTTTGGCTCTTTTTTGCTCTCCGATGACATATGTTAAATTTCCTAAAAGTTACCCCTATGATGTATACACCTACCCCTCGCAATCAAAAACGTTCTAAAAGTGGGAAAACGACCTTGAACAGAGTAAGGATGATTTAGAGCTCTAAATTAATTTCTTCAAACTAGAAAATTTCCCTCTGATCATAATTTTTCACAAAAAATACCCTTCCACGTAAATGTATGCAGCAGAGTTCATATATGTATATGCATATATGAACTCCGCTGCATACACTCACGTGGAAGGGTAGCTTTTGGAAAAAATTATAATGGGAGGGAAATTTGCAAGAGTCAACTACTTAATTTGGTTTTGCCACTTTTAAAAAGTTTTTCATCAGGAGGCCAGATGATTTTTCCACTAAGACTAAATCGCACCCCGAAAAAAAACGACGACCTTTTTCTTACCATTAACGTTTTTAAGTCAAGTAACAATGATCAATAAATTCTTATATTATGAAATTAATAATAATCAACCACTCTTAATTATTAAATAAAGAATTGTTTACAGAAATAAATTTCCATCGCCCATCATATGTGCAGTTCTCGAAATTTTTTAGTGAAATTTCCATTATTGATGCTTATTATAGATCAAAAATAAATATTTAATGCTTCTAATAAAGAAATAAACAATTGTTAAAATAAATGAATTTCCATCACCCACCACGAGTGCATTTTTTGGCATTTTATACTGAAATTTCCATTCGAGAGGTTGATTATAAACTAAAAATGAATATTTCATCATTTTGAATAAATAAACAATTTTTGAAATAAATAAATTTCCATCACAAATAGACTTTGCAGTTTTTGAAATTTTTTACTGCAATTTCTGTTAGAGGAGCTTATCATAATTACCAAACTACAAATCCAGCAGAAGAAATAGTTGTGTTAGATTTTCTATGTATTATTAATAATAATTTCTCGTTTTTGTGAGTTTTTTAATTCTGTTCAAAATCTGACTGCCTTATTTCATGTCACGAACATTTTTAGAATGACTGTATACTGCAAAACTTTAAAGCCTGACTGTGCACACCTAGAACTAGAGTTTACATTATGCTTCGACTGTAGATGCAATCATTTATAGGAAGGATTAAAACTGAAAAACAACAGAAATTGCAGTAAAAAATTCCAAAAACTGCACATTCTGTGGGTGATGGGAGTTTCTTTATTAACAAATTATTTATTTGTTTATTTAAAATGATAAAATATTCATTTTTAATTTATAAGAAACACCCCTAATTTCTGATTGATATTCATTTATTTAAGCAATTCTTTATTTTGTACCTTTTGCCACAATAATTTCCATGTTCCAGGATGAAATCCTGTTCACAGAACTTGAACCCTTATTATGCAATCCCAAATGAAGTAGTTAAGAGAAAAAAATGGCTGCCCTGAAAATTACAGGATAAAACTACAAGATGACTGGACTATTTCCAGTACGAATATTACTTGATTTCCGAATAATACACAAAAAGATTCTACTGAGTACTTATAAAAATTTAAACCTTCAATAATGTGAAAAATACATATACAAGATAAAGAAGAATGATGATTTTCATTTTTTTTATCCTCGAGGAAATTTTTACAACTAATTCATTGTCATTTTCAAATAGGTATAGTATGAACGATAACACAGGCCGATAAAATTTGACAAAGTCAAAAGCCAGAAAGCAGACCTAACATTTCCAAAGGAGTTTGATGCGCTGAATATGAATTTGAGCTCAAAATTGCTCCAGTACGTCAGGTTTTCAAGATATCCTAACCTAAAACCGCAAAAACGCGTTTTTATCTGTTTTTGAGGTTGTGAAACCGAACAGGAAAAATGTCTACCACAAAAGCTAATATGGAATTTGAAAGTACTAATCTTCCCCTTTCAAACCTACT
>JAWWLR010000158.1:42172822-42190977 GCA_035041075.1 Acraspis erinacei | reverse complement strand
AAAATCGGCCTCGACAGTTTTCTTAAGAATTCATAGTTGAATTTTTTCAAAAAAATTAATTGAAAATCGATTAAGAATTGGGACCTACAGGTTATTTTGAACATCGTTTTTTCATTTCGCCCCACTGTGCGACAGTTCACTCGAAGCCGATCGGACTCATCGTATTATTACGGGAGATTAAAAATGGACAAAAGCGCCATCTGACACGGTAATATATTTCGCGAATTAGTATCGCGAAGGTATTTGATAAATATTCATGAGCAAGAAGAGTGCCTATCAATTAATTTTAATAAAAAACGTTATAGTACAGTTTATAATTCATTATTTAATGTAAGATTTCTTGTTAATATTTAATTGAAATTTTAATTCTTTCCTGAAATGGTGGCGTTGTCGTAGCCAGCCAATAGACTCAACAATTCGATAAAGAACACAAAGAAGATGTATTGGATAGACATTAAGACAATAAAATATTTGAACTATAATTTTCCTAACACTATGTCAAACTGTTCTTAGGATAAGTTGTTATAATTCTGTTTATTAATTTACGTATTAAATTTTTTAATTCTAATCGTACGTCATTTATTTTAAATCCGGGTCAGTTTTAGTTTAGAGAATTTTTACACCATGTCGTTACTTATTAGCAAAAATATTATACAATTATGTTTATAATCTATGAGCAAAAATAAAACTTTTTGCAACTTAGAGTTTTACGATCAAATGATTTTTTAATAAAATTGACATATTTGCACAGTTGTACGGCAAAATCTGTTTCTAAACAAAATTGTTAACCCCTACATTATACATTAAGAGCTTAGATTTTTTGAAAGAAGTAATTAATCTTCTGATCCAATAAAGACTTTTCGCATTAAATGTTGTTAAAAAAGTAAACTTTTTAGCAGAAAATGGTCTAGAATATTCATTTGATGACAAAAAATCATCCTGGTCAACCACTAGACTGAATTGATTTTTTCAATTTTTAAAAATTAATCTTTGATTCAGAATGAAATTTCTTATTTTCGTGATATTTTTTCATATGAAAGGCAATAATTTATTCACAGAATTATAAGCTACATATTTTTCCATAATCAACGCTGCCTTAAATAGTTTAGATTTTCTATGGAAAACTGGAAAAATATAAAACCATCGAAAATTTGGAAAATCAAAGCAGAATTATGTTGAGAAGTACATCATAAGGACCCTGAATATGCATAATTAATGTATAGCTCATTGATCTATTTTTGATTACCGTTAACAGTATAATTAGCTCTGTTGAAGTTTTCAGTACTTACTACTTATTGTTTATGATATTTTCTTATGCAAAGAGCCATTATTTATTCACGGCCCTATAAAAGATATATTTTTTTATAAATATACGCCTCCACAAACCATAATTTTTCATGCTATTAGCAATACAATTTTTTTATAACTTTAATTTTACCAAAGGTGAAGCAATAACTCCAAGATACCGAACACATCAATCTCTGAGTAAATTACATATAATACCAGTGTCTTATAATTATGAAATGTTTGAATTAACGAGTATTACCTTAAATAGATGTGTCAGGCAGATATCAAGTAGCCAAGCAGAAAATTGTTGAAAGTGAATACATTTCTTGTTATTTTAGCGTTCCTTTTGTGTATAAAAATTTGATATAACATTTATAATTAGATAACAGAATTTACAGAAAATAAAGTTCACTGCAGTCACTTGAGCGAGATTTCACTGGAATTTGAACCATGATTTTATTATCATTAGACTTTATCATTATGTTTTCAGACTTAGTGCAATATTCTGAATTTTTATAACAATAGGGAGAACGTTAAGTATTTTTGGAATTTAGCTTAATATTGCCACAGCATATTTTTCAATAACTTACAAATTGTGCTCATATGGGAGCAAAGATTTATTAAAACATATAGTTTATAAGGTTATAAATAAATAATGGCTTGGCGTACGAGATAATTGTTACAGAGTAAAAAATTTATTTTGTGCCAGAGATAATTTAAAAAACTTCATAAATATCTATGATCTTAATTGGGAACGAGGAGAATATGTATCAAATTGGGTGTTTCAAGAATTATATTTTAGTATTTCAGCTTTTTTAGATTTTTGAATCAAAATTTGTAAAATTCATCTAATTACTATTGAAACTTTGGAGACTCGATTAGCGGCAAGTGAGCCGCTAAAGATTAGTAGAACATTTTTAAATCAAGTGCTCAAGATTTGTCATAATTCAATAGTCAAAGAATATTTTTTTCTTCAAAAAATATTTATAACTGTGCATAATATTTTAAAGAATTTATGAAAATGGCAAACGTGAAAAGCTGAAAAGTTTAACAAAAGGAAGCGATGTCGTGACATTTTGATTTCTATTAATACACTGACAAGGACACATTAGAAAATTGTTAAAGTGACCTAGTCTTTTCCTATTTTCAACATATTGCCTTCCGATTGTTTTAAGAAGGTTAGGAAAAATTTGAATTTTTAAAAATATTAAAATTATTCTGTAGAAATTGGGATTATATATTATTTATGAAAAGACAGGGTTCTTATGCACTTATTTTCAACAAAGTTCGGTTACCGCTTTTAAATTACACGTATTCAGCAAATTTTGCAAATATCGTTGGCTTTGCTTTCATATGAAAGATATTTAATTGCCAGTATAAATCAAAATTGGAAAAATTTAAATAACTACTAGTGGAAATTTCCTAGATTCGAATAGCGAAGAGTGAAGAACTAAAATTTAAAAGAATGTTACTAATTCGATTAGTCGAAATATTTCCTAATTCGATAGTGGAAAGCAACTTATTGCTTGATAGAAATAAGTAAATTTACTTAGGACTGTATATAATAATTAAAAAGGATATAAAAACTAAAAACATTAAAAATAAAAAATGCAATAAAATGATGCGATTATGCAATATTCTTGACTATATTAAAACAATAATATGGTCATATTGTGACATTGTAAACGCGACATAGCCTGTATACGATTTAGAATAATTTAATGTGGATTGTTCAAACTAATTTGCAACAAATAAAAATATTTCATAATGTTCAAATTACGATGAATGAATGGACGAGAAATTAATTATACATATTTAGGACCATCATGTGCTACTTTTCCACATTATTTGAACATAATTTATAAAAGTAATTTGTATTAAATAAGCATGCACTTGATTTTCTAAAGAAGTTTATTTTATAGCTTTTTTATGACGCAAAAGATGCTTTATTTTCTCTCTGAATAAAAATGGTAAAATTTTTAAAAATTACTAGTTAAATTTTACAGATTTTTTTAGCTATGATTACGCAAGTAAAGGTTAGTAGACAATTAATAATCCTAGTAGATAATATATTTCTTAACAGCTAAAAACAAATTTATTACTTCATAAGAATTTATAAAGTTATTTAGATATTTATATATAATAATTAAAGAAATTGTCTAAAAATTATTACAGTAAAAAATATAAAAATGGAATAAAATAGCTCAATGATGTAACATTTTTAGCTTTTAGAGGGTTTTGGTTTCAAACAGAGGTTATAAAAGATAAAGGCAGAAAGTTTAAAAGAAAACTCTAAGAATTGCCAATTGAAACAGTTTTATTTTGGACGTTAAAATATGGAAGTTCTTAAATTTTGAACTGATTCCGAATCGTCTTGTAAAACCAATTCTTATTTGCTTGTTTATTCTTAATAGGAAGATCGATTTTACCAATCATAATAATTTATATTCACATTTCATCAACTAAAAAAGTTTTTTTAAAATTTTTTGATCTGAAACGCTCCTAATTTTTAATTTTTGAAGTCCTAAAACTCTTGTCTTTTCTTTAGCAGTCCCCGTTAATTCAAATTCCAAATATATAGAAAAATACATTTGTGCTCACTTTATAGGAAATTTGCTTCCTCATTGAAGAACGTTTATTTTTATGAACAATAAATTGATACTTATATCATCGCGATGAAATTTTTCTCTTATGCCGAAAACAATTACTTATTTTCAGACAATAACAGAGATCATCAAAGCATTCCTAATGCTTTTTGTTGAGAAGAGCCCCTTTTAAGTCGCAGTAATAGTAGATTTTAAATAATAAACAATTTTAGTTATATAAACAAAGAAAACATTTTTAATCTTCTTAATTGCTACTGATATGTTATCGAAGTTCAGCAAATCTTACTTTATAGGTCATTCGCAGCCAATCAAAAACGCAAACAATTACATCGACTAAATTATTTTTGTAATTCCTATTTTTTTACATTAAGAAAAAAAAGTTTATTTAAAAATTGGAACAATGGTTTTAAGAATGGGTGATGGAAGGTAACGGGAGGTTTGTCTGTAAGTCATTTGATGCTTTACGAAGATGCGAAAGACTACATCAGATACAATTGGCCGATCTTGTTAAAAATCTTATGGTAAATCCACCATTACTGGGACTACCTAAAAATTATGTCTAATATTGGGACAATAATAATTATATTTGAGTACGCTTTATCTTCTAACATAAATCATAAATGTAAAAATTTTCTAGTATTTTCGAAGTTCTTTTGAATTTTTCACCACTATTTTTTTTCTGAAAAATTATAAAATTAGTAAAAAATAATAAAAAATACTCCTTAAAAAGCATGAATGACCCGCTACAAAATGCCCCGCGTTTGGACAAATTGATTACCTATTCTTAAAAAGTTGTTCAAAGTACTTTATTTCAACCTCCAATTCTAACTTTAAATTTTGCCAACTGCTCATGTAAGTAATTTAATAGTAACTGATAAATTTTTATTTTTTACTAAAAAATATTGAGTATGGTTAAAAATTTTATATTATAGATTATTATTAACTATTTGCAAGAAAACTCTTCTTTTTGCATAAAAATGCATTCTTTTTGTTTGAAAATTCTACTATTATATTTTTGACTTAGAATTCGTCTTTATTAAAACTAATACATAAATTGGAAAAAATGATCAAATAATTTCCAATATGTGTTTGTTAAAAATTTTATTATTTTTTTGAAAATTTAATAATTTTCATTAAAAAATTAATTATTCATTTGAAAAGTAAAAAGTTTTGTTAAAAGCTAGTCTCATACGGTAAAAAATTCAACTGTTTTGTAGAAACTCTAATCGAAACTTTTTTTATTTCTTGACTGAAAAATCTTCTTTAATTAATATTTCAACTATTTTTTTAAAAATACGTCTTTTTAGTTCGAAAAATGATCTTTCATATTATAAATTTCATCTTTCTTTATTAAAAATGCAACTGCTTGGTCAAAAAGGAATCTGTTTAGGTTGAGGCTTCAACAGTTTTATGAAAACTCTTTGATGTTTTTTTTTTAAATTATTTCAACTGCTTTCAGTTTATAATAAAATTAACTTGTAGTTGATATATCAACTATTATATTTCTTGAACAAAATTCACCTTTTTTGTTTAGAGTGATATTACAATTTTCTAATAAATTTTTAAATTTTTAAATAAAAAATAAACTCATTTTCTACCAAAAAGATGAAATCTTGTCAAAATATAAGAGTTCATATTCCAACCAATAAATGTTTTAATTGAAAATTAAAAACAATTGAATTCAATAAAAAAAATCAGTTTCACCCGAACAGTTCGACTTGCAACCAAAAAAGCTATAATTTGTAGCAAAAAAAAGATTTGTCAAGTAAATAAGGTTTCTCATTAAAAAAATATAAATATTTCCACCAAATTGTTGAATTTTCTACCATAATAATATAAATTTCAAATTGTCTACTATTCTATTTTTTATTTGGAATTCAACTTCATTAAAATAATAGATTAATTGAAAAAAGTGTTCAAACAATTTCAATTATTTTGGGTTACAAATTTAATAATTTGCTTTAAAAAATAAATTACCTTTTTTTGACAATTTATCCCTTTGGTTAGAAAAAAATTTTGAAAGCAAATCTTGTTTGATTGAAATATTAACTATTATATTTTTTGATAAGAATTCACCTTTTTTGATTAAACTAATTGTTCAATTTGCTCACGAATCGTTGGATTTTCAAATTAAAAAATATAATAGTTGATATTTCATAGAAAATATTTCTGCTATAAATTTAAAAATTGTATTCATTTTAAAAATCGAATTTACACCCAAGCAGTTCGACTTGTG
Organism: Acraspis erinacei; assembly: GCA_035041075.1. NCBI lineage: Eukaryota > Metazoa > Arthropoda > Insecta > Hymenoptera > Cynipidae > Acraspis > Acraspis erinacei. The sequence continues at coordinate 42,184,848 of JAWWLR010000158.1, read as the reverse complement.
ACCAAAGAAGGTAAAGTTTCTACCAAAACAGATCAATTTACAACCAAGTAAGATTTTTCATTAAAAAAAAATAATATTTCAATCAAATTGTTGAATTTTCCACGAAAATAATATTTTTTCAAACCCAAAAATAATAATTTTCAACAAAAAAGTTAATTTTTAACAAAATACATATATTTTACACAGAAGACATTAAACTTATACCAAATTATTGAATTCTCAAGCCAAAAATTAGAGTCTTTTACAAAATAGTTATATTTTTAACTCTAAAATATGAAGTTTCAAGACAAAGGTAATTTACAGCCAAACAGTGGAGTTTTCAAATAAAATGATGAATTTTGTGCTAAGTAGTACTAAGTAGTATTTTAATTACAAATTGAAAGGGGATGAATGAATTTAAAAGAGGACAACGAATTTTCAATAAAACTGTTAAATCCTCAAGCTAAATAGATATATCTTCAACCCAACAATATCAATTTTGATTAAAAAAGATCAAATTTGTAATTAAAGAGATACATTTTCCAACCAAAAAGAAGAATTTTCAACAAAATAGTTAAAATATTATTCAAACAGGATTATTCAATCACTAACATTTTTAATCAAAAAATAATTTAAACTATTTTAACACTTTTTTAAATTTACATTACATACATTTTTAACTTTAAAATATAAATTTTCAATAGAAAACTGCATGTAAAACCACACATTAAATTTCTAAGTAAATAGATAATATTAAGCTTATCAATATTTATAATATTTAATATTAATATGTAATATTAAATTGTAATGCGCACTCACTAATTTTTATTGAAAAATTAAAATAAGTTACTATTAAATTGCTTACCTCTGCCTAAGCTGTTGGCAAAATTTGAGGTTAGAATTGAAGCTTGCAATTAAGTAAATGAAAACAAAATATTAATTAATTTAATGGAATAAAATATTAGGTTATTTTTTAATGCAAAATTTTACTATGTTGATACGAATTCTGTTAAACAATAAACAAATTTCTTATAATTTACTACAATCCGTTCCTGCTTTTTAATGTATTCTATAATTGTAAGTAAATTGTACCATTTTTATTTTTATAAAACCCATTGGATTTTCCTTGCCCCACAATTGGCTTCTTTTATGTCCCACTTATGGATATAATCCCAGATTCTTTTCCCACTAATAAGCGATCTGGAAAGCTTAAAGAATATCCATTTATATTAATTAACTATAAAATTAAACATGTATTTTTTGTTCTAATCGATCAAATATTATTTTAGCCACTTATTATGAAGCTTTTGTACAAAAAATTACAACTCACAATTTTAAAATTGTGTTTATGTGGGTTAGCTTTTTGTAATTGTTCCAATACAGTACAAGTCTGATAACTTATCAACTTTTGGGCTGTAGCGGCGGAAAATTCTAGGAATTTCGGACTTATTGGGTGCCCCCTCTAGTAGCACGATATTAGGTGCGCACATGCGTAAATCATGGGCGCCAATCATGAGCAAAATAGCACACGTAGTGGGAGAACCACAATTAGTGATCGTGCCGTACGTGTGATGACGTATGAATGGGCGTGTACACTTATCGGACGGCAACTTATCGGACTTTTACTGTAATAGTATTTTTACCTTAGAACCAAATATGTCATATTGACAAAGAAAAATGTTCGTAAAACTCAGTCTCATATCTCCATTATTTTTTCCAGTTTTCGAAAAATATTTCGTGAGATTTAATTTCGCTAATAAACGATCATTTATCCAAAAGTGGAGCCAAATCCCACTCGGCCTACAAAATATGAACAGATGCTTATACTAAGTATTCTCAATTCGTGCGTATTGTAGTAATTATGGCATTTTGATAAATAAAAACTCATTGAAGGCAAAAAATAACTGCGTTGCCTCTAAATATTAATGGATTGTCATTTTTTATTTATTTTTTGTTGCAAAATCAACACGCCAAATCTTACCTATATCCCTGCCTCATGACCTTGAAATTAGGAGCCACATGGCACGACACAATGGACAGGCTGCCGAAACTCGTGTGTGTCTTGAGGACATGCAGCGATCCAAGGATGACAGCTATCTGTATCTATTTTGGTCTTTGTGTATTTTTTATTTTTTCTTGTATTAAATAACTACAAGATTAATTCACATACAAAAATTTGTTTTGGTGTTCCCGTGTGTGTCTAGATACGAGAAGGGGAACCATCTGGGCTCCTGAATATGCATCCTGATTTCAGGTTTTGCGTAGCTGTACCACAAGAGATTCTTACTGTTTTCACCAAGAAAGGCCCTGATCTATTCACTTACCCTTTGATTCCAGCCCTAGCTTCTTTAACTGTAATAGAAATGCGTAATTTGATAATTGGGTGGCAGGATAATAATGACATTGGTCTATTATATAATTACTAAGGTGCGCCAATGGTACTGAGTACAGAAAGCGGCTTGATAGAGCCAATGGCGGATGGACATGCTCAAGCAGCATTTCCTTTCTTGAAAGATTTGATACGTTCTTCGATCTCAAATGCTGTAAACGTTATGTACAGAGAGGAAAACCGACACATTTCATCTTAAACTCAACTAAAAATTCGTCATTCCCAAATTTAGCTTTAGATGGTTTGGAACATAAGAATAAGAATACGAATAAATAAATAAAATATAAGAATATAAGAATAAAAAGATGTACAAGGTGACCCATTTTAATCTATAATCCTAAATATCTTCTAAAATACTTTTTCTACGAAAAAATAGTTCGGACAAAGGTTAACCAGGACAGAGGGGTCAAATGGAGGTAAGACCCTTTTCTTAAATAAGAACCCCTATTTTTTAATGAGGATTTGCAAAGAGTGGGGATTTTCGCTTTCGACACTCCATGATTTCGTGGAATTTAAAAATAAAGTTTATCTTGATTTATTAAAAAGATTATTTTAAAAAATGTTCTAAGGATATAAGGAATCATAAAAATTATAGCATATATAATCGCACAAAATAAGATCACAAACAGATAATATACAAAATCAAAATGTATTTTCTGGGCAACAAACTAAATTTTAGGGCTGTTTTGGCCAACTAAAATAAAACTATTTGTATCTATGGCTCTCTTGGCCAACTAGATAAGTTTTGAGGGCTTTCTCGGCAAGTAAAACAAAACAAAATGAAATTTTACGGGCCTATGCTCTGGGAGAAATAACGAAAAATGTGCACTACACAAAACCTGGTGACTGTAAAGGTAAGAAGGCAAGAAGAAACTAGCTAAGAATTCTCTTGAGGATTTATAACCTTCCGTAACCAACGTCATTTCCGCTTTGCACACCTCTGATTGGTCAGAATTCGGTCACTACCGTAACGTCGCATGGACAAAATTAGAATTAAAGTAAGATCGTACAATGAAAATCCCATTTATAAAAGATAAAAATCTTGCACCGTGCTTATAAATTCCGAGTATTGACGAAAAGAGACTGAGCAACAGAGTTACCACGCGTGTAGCTTAAATCAACAGTACAGTTTTCTCATTCGAACCGCCTTAAATTCAGATGAAAAAGATGTTACGTTAAACATGGAATCCTGGAGATCCTGGATTCTGGAGACAGGAAATCCAGGTGATTCCCTGTCAATTTCTTGTAAGGGTTTCCCAGTTTAGATTTACAGTTATGTTGGCAGCAGCGCCTCATGGTGGAACGGGCAGGATGATTTAAATGTCAGAGTAGTGCTTTTAGTAGGAGTAGCCAGCTAGCTGAGTATTTCGAGCATCCCGATGATTTTTAACCTCCTGCGATTTCCAAGAAGATGATCAGGGTTCGGAGAAAGGTTTACCTGCAGAAAAAATAAGAATCCAGAGCAAATCAGCGATAAGAAATTAAATTACGAACTATAGCGAAATGAATCATGGAGAATCGTGTAGCCTCAGCCGTGTACCAGGCAATATAATTCATTATTTGATGAATCATTTTTAACTTAAATACAGTCAAACCTCGATTTAGTAATCCTCCATTTAATTTTTTCGAGAATTGATGCCGCACGGTGGGGATAGGGGAGAGGAGCTGCAGGAGGATGAGCGGTGCTCACTCAAACGTTATAAAACAGAGAGAGAAACAAGAAAGAGAAAAAACAGGAGAGAGACTCTGTATTTAATATCAGGCTCAGCTCCAAAATTGACATTAAATCCACGGTTGACTGTATTACCATGAAATGTCTTTTTCAGTTTGCGAATTGCAAAATAATAATCTACATTTTACCGGTGTTGAAACATATTTACCCGATACCGAAAGGTAAATTTTGAGGGTTTTTTATTATTGAAAATAAATGCCGGAAATTCTCTGTGACAGAGAGATGGTGATAAATGCAAATATTTATATTGCATACATATAGAAGGAGGAGAAGATTCCGACCTCCAAGAAATACCCTCGCCACATGAGAGGATGAGAACAGACTTTCGAAGAAACTTTCTCCTCCAAAGAATAATCTGCTCAGATAAACAGGCCATACAAGAAGTTATCAAAGAGTATCTGTATGACGGAAAATGGGGTTAAGGAGACCAGCATCTGAGGAAACTAAGAACTCTCAAAATAGACCGTAAGATATCCAGGTAAAAGGAAAGATTTTTTGTGCTTGCGGAATATCTTTCCCGTCCTCAATGAGGAAAGACCCCTGCAAGGCTTCAAGAATAATAAATAAAGGACGTTTCAAAATTTCTGTAAATACAAAGTGGTCATGTGATTTAGCCGCCTCTCCCCTCATTGGACATTTGACAATGAAACCGTCCCGACTGGTAACATGCAACTTTGAAACAAATTCAGTAATTTCCTCAGCTCAATTTTTTTCCGTGCAGTCAAGTACAGAAAAAAAGGATATATACTCTGAATCAGTGTACAACATATGCACACACGGTTAATCAGCAAAACGGCAGCCAATCACCATAGAGATGCAATCGAGTGTCTCGTACAACACACTGCAATGCCAATAGAAACAATTCTAGCGAAATACGGACTGTGCTGGTTGTACGATAGCAGTCGAAGGCAATCCAGGTATTGAGTGGAACTCAAAGATTAATTAATCTTATCGCTAATTAATTTCTGGAATTGATTTAGCTTCCATGTTCTGGAATCCTTGATACCTCTCTTCCTCTTGTTTATGGATAGCATCTAATTAGAGCAACAAAATGAGCACGAGAATAGTAATGCAACGAATTAGATACAATTAAATACTGCAAGCTCCAGCTGTTCAAATTGCAATAAAACCGAAATTAATCTGCCAAAGTACAATTTAAATCAGTAATTATTACTCAGGATGCACGTTAATGTAACCGTGATCTCATTACCTTCCGGGTAAATAGCGAAACTTTCAAAGCAACTCTAGTCGCGAAATGTATTGAACATATTAGCCACAAGTGATTTGTTTTCTAATCATAATAGTTATAATGAAAATGGTACCATCTTTTATGTTTAACTGTTGAAAGGTGTGCTAAATTTATGCAAGCAATTTGGCTCTTTATAAAAATTATGATTTTCAAAATAAAAGCAGGCCTAAGATGGTTTTAATCTTTTTTTTTTCCAATTATAAAACATCGCTGTAGAAACGTAGGTGTTACAGTGAAACTTCGTTTATTACAATCCTTCGAAAGGTAAACATCTCGCCTATTGCTATTTGATAGGGTACCCCACGTATCTGGAAGGTTGTCTCACAATACCTCTGTGCAAATGAAAATGAGCTTATCTGCAGAGTAGCCAACTGTACGCTGGAAGTGAAAACAAGGTATAACGTACCACACTTATTTTTGAACCATTGTTAAACAACAAATAGCGACTGTCTACATAAAAAGTGATACATTTTCAAATTTCACGAAAATAAAGATGTATTCTTATCGATTTAGGTGAAAATCTGCAGATACGATTATTTACAATTTCAGCTACTTTGCTTGGAAATCTCCTACAAAAAATGTTAAATAATAATAATTCACATACTATTATCAGGAAACACAAATAAAATGTCAAAGATTCTATGTATGAAGATAAATCAATTGATTAATATATAAAAATATCAAATTTTGCGTTTATTAGTCTGTAGAGTAATTCTAATTCTATATCACTCATTCCAGCTATAATATTGTCCTAATTTTACTGATTTGTTTCAAAGAACAATTTCTGAACTTCTTAATTAGTACATTTATTATTATTATTATATGCATATATTACTTTTTAATATGTACCTGAATGGTTTTTTACAACTTAATTAACCCATTTCGTCCCAAATGTCCAAAATTTTTCCTGAACTTTTAACGTTGTAACTTTTTACTTAATCGGTCTAAACAAGTTGTGAGACATCATTGTAAATAGCTTAAAACCTCCTCTTTCAAATTCAGTGGTATGAAATGGCCAATGATTTTTTTTAAAGTTATAATGACTTTAAAAGGAAAAAGAAAATTTAAATATTTTTTATCAAAAATGCCGAATTCTGAACTCGAAAAAGTAGAGCCCGATCATCACAAACGCTATAAATCGTAGAACTTTTATATTCTCTTTAAAATGCGGTTGGTTTTTTTCTCGAAATTTAAGATGGCGGACCAGAAATGTATAATTTATAATGAATTATAAGCGGTTATAGGTTGTTTATAGGTTTTGAATGGCATTTTAAGGTCGCCATCTTGAATTTTGAAAAAGTTTTAAATGAATTTTAACAAAAACATTATATTGTTACAGTATATAATGATTATAGTGATCAATTACAGCTTATTTGCAAAAAAGGTAGTATTTATAAGGATCACCATCTTAAATTTCGAAAAAAAACCCAACTGCATCTTAAAGAGAATATAAAAATTCCACGATCTATAGAATTTGCGATGATCGGACTCTACTTTTTCGTGTTAAAAATTCAACATTTTTGATAAAAAATATTGAAAGTTTCGTTTTTTTTAAAGTCATTATATCTTTAAAAAACAAATCATTGGCGAATTCAGGCAATAGAATTTGAAAGAGGAGGTTTTCAATTATCGAAAACAATGTCTCACAATTTTTTTTAGTTAGAACTTTAAAAGCTCAAGAAAATTTTTGGACATTTGTGACGAAATGGGATAAGCGAATGGATTTTGGTTAATGTTGCTATAACGGGAACACTATTTTCTGGAAAAGGTTTTATTTTTTAATTTGCATAAGGCAATTTGGTTGTGAATTGTACGTAAGGTTAATATCCATATGCATTTGAAGATGAAGCGATACTTAAACTATTATATTACTTTTTCTTTTAAACACTACAGTGATCTTACTTCTGTTAAATTCTGTAGTTATTTTAATACAATAACACTTATCGCGATAGTTAAACGATTGAAAAACATTTCGTGTTAAATTCTGTAGTTATATTATTATAATAACATTTAAAGCGATACCTATAAAATTTGATCACATTTTCTTTTCACGTTTTTAGTTATCTTACAAAATACAACTTAAAAAAATTAGGCTGATACTTGACCTTCGTATGAAGATTATTCCTCCTTTGTCACTGCAATAAGACAAAGCCAATTAAATTTCAATTAATATTAATGATATATTTACTTGAAATTAACCCAAGAACTGAACGGCGCGCATGCGCAGCATAACGCGGACTTCCACTTGCTAGTTGCGCTTCTTCCAATTTGCATAGTCTCTGCTTCTCGCAGATAGGTTAAATTATTTCTTGAAAATTAACTACTTTACATTAACCATTTTTATTTTTCACTTAAATATTTGATTAAAAGGATTGTATCATGAACCTACTGACGACGTTATCTCAATTTCGACAAACAATGCAGATACTTTTATTTTCATTTGCACGGAAGAAAACATTCCCGATTCCGCGCCGTCATTGGCTATACGGAACATGCGACCATCAGTGGTGGGAGTTGGGAATGGTGCGATAGATGAGAATCTAGAATTGCAATAAGCGAGGGTCGAAATAAGCGAGGTTTGAATGTATAACCAATGTTCAAATATTTTAAAAAGTTATGCTAAAAATAGAATAATTGCAAACTAATAAATCATTTATTTAATTGAAGTAGAATTTCAAACTAATTCATGGGATTTCCACAGATTTCAAATATTTTAAGAGCCATAAAGGATCTTACAAAATGGTAAAATATATAAAGGATGTTAAGTTATTTAAAAAAATTCCGAATAATTTCGAGATATTTAAAAAACTTCAAGGAATTTCGAAGAAAATTGTAGCATATCCGAAGATTTCAAGGTATTTCATAAAAATTCATAAACATGAGGAATTTTAGAGGACCGCTAAGTATTTCACAGGATTTATGTTATTTTAAAATATTATAAACTATTTTAAAAGGTTTCAATCTATTTTGAATGAATCCGAAGTATTTCAAGAGATTTTTTACATTTTAAGGGATTCTACAAAGGTTTTTGGTATCCAAAGATTTTTAATAGAATTTGAAGGATTCCTAGAGAAATTTAGGAAATTTATGAAACGTAACCTTGAGATACTTTTAGCTATTTCAAAGAATTTCACTAGATTTAAAGGAGGTTCTTGACTTAACGATTGATTAGATTTCGAAGTATTTCAAAGATTTATTGTTTTCTGAATGCTTTCTTTAAGAAACTTTGTTCATTAACTTTAATTTTAATATTATTCCATAGATTTGCGATTATATATTTATATATTTTGAAAACTTTCAAAAAATTCAAGAGACTTTAAACGTTTTAAATAATCTTGTAGTATTTAAAAATTTTTGAAAACACTTCAAAAAATTTCAGAAGATTTAAGACCTTTAGTGATTCTGAAGGATTCACGGAATTTTCAAATTTAGGCTATTCCGTCAGTTCCAAAAGCTTAAAATCGTTAGATATCCTACAGATTTACAAATATTTCAACCTCAATTTCATGCTTTTTCTAATTTTTAAAAACCAATGAAATTAGAATAAATTGCAAGAAATTTCTATCGCGATTCCAAATATTTGAAGCGATATATAGTTATTTTAATTTTATTCAGATTTAAAAGATTCTCTTAAGAAGCTATAAAGATTTTTACTTATTTCACTCGATTCTTAAGATTTTCAAAGTTTTCTATTATTGTAAGGAATCATAATAAATTTCTATAAAACCTTTATGAATAAAGTAAATTCTGTTTTGTGGGATTTCTACAGATTTTAATGATCTGACTCGATATGAAGGAATTAAAAAGCTTACAAATGACTCCAAAGATTTATATTTTTTTGGTTCAAAGAATTTTAGAAGATTTCGAAAGCTTCAATGGGTTTTAAAGAATTTCAAGGGATCTCCAAAGATTTTAAGCTTGATTTTAAGGCTCTATTGCAGAAACTTGAAAAACAAATTTCAATAAATTAAATTTTAGGGAATTTCTACAGAGATTTTAAAAATAGCAAGGGATTTTAAAGAATTTCAAAAAATTTCATAAGAGTTAAAGAATGTTATCATTGAATTTTCAAAAGGTATACAAGTTTTTGAAACATTAAAAATATTTCTACCTATTTTAATGTATTTTGACTATGGCGAAATATTTCAATAGTTTTCAAGGATTTAAACAAATTCCTAAGTAACTTTCGAGAATAAGATAAATTCTATTTCAAGGAATTTCCACGGATTTAAATGCTTTCATAGGATATGAAGAAATTAAAAAAATTCGGAAGGAATTTAAATGTTCAGTTCTGCTTCATTTTTTTAAAGGGAATTTTAAGAGAGTTCAGAAATTTTAATGTATTTTACAGAATTTCGTAATATTTCCAAACATTTTAAGCTGGATTTTAGTGCAATTTTGAAAATAATTGAAAAATGAATATAAAAAACTAAATTTCAAGTCATTCCTATAGAGATTTCGAACATTGCAAAGGATTTAAAAATATTCAATGAAGTTTCATCATATCTAAATAATTTTATTGTTGAATCTCCAAAGATTCTAAAGATTTCAAATATTTCCACTCTCTTTAATGAATTTTTTTTCCAAAGATTTAAACGGTTTAAATATAATATTTAATATTTAATATAATATTTAATTCCTCTAGATCACCTTAATTCGATGGGAACCGTGAAAACATTTTTATATACAACTAATTAAATTACCTGCAGTTTTATATAAATTTGTTGAAATCGTTTAAAATCTTCTCAGGTTAGTTGGAAAAGGCAAGTACCGCGGGCAATAGTACGAGTGGGTCAAAGTAACGAACGCGCATGCACGACTTTTACGTGGACAATAAAGTGCACTTTACTGACCTATACCGGTAAAGTACCCCACCACCATCAAAGAACTACTTTACTTCACTGCTCTAAACAACGCCCATAAAACGAGGACACGGCACTCTTGTTACATAAAAGCTTTAAAAGGATTTTTAAGATTTAAAGTAATTTAAAAGGATTCTACAAGATTCCAATGGATTTCTAATTTCTAATAATTTTATTTTATTTTTAAGAAATTTTTTGTGATTTACAATTCTGTCAACGGTATCAAAGATTGTAAAGTAACTAAGGAGATGGGGTACTTCTTTCAAGGGATTTAATATTATTTTCAAGCTGCTTTGAAATTCGACACATCATTATTAATAATTTAATAGCATTAATAAATATTACTATAATATATTATGCTTTTTAATGACTTAGTACCTACCAAATTATTTCTTGAAAATCTCAGACCGGAATCGAAATTTAATGTGAATGAATACATTGTCATATTTTTATATTATATAATTATATATTCCGAATTAGTGAAAATCCTTTAGACTAAAGAATTAATTTTTTTTAAAGTTCACTAGATGAAGAGATGCAAACCCTAATACTACCACCATGTGATTTAGGATAAGTAAGATATAAAATTGCATAGCCTTAGTGATCTAATTAGTAAAATCTTCCCTCATGTATAGTGGCGTCCATGGTTCAAATCCGGGCTGAGGTGAATTTTTGTTGTTTCTCTAAAAGTAATAGACTAGTAAACGATAATTTTGGATATTTAAGATAAAAGAATAAGCTAATACCTTGTTAAAGAATCACATTATTGTTTTAATTTAAGTTTCAATTGTTCAAAATAAAAACAATTAGATTTGGAATAGATTATATTATACAATGCTAATATTTTTAGATTTTACTAAAAAAATTGATGGATATTCCATCAACAATTATATCGTTCATAGATGTTTATGATAATAATTCATAAAAAAACCTTTTTAAATTATAATTTGTTGTAGATATTCGTAAATTTAAAAATCTTGTCATCTTGAGATGAATATCGTCCCATCCCTGGAGCTTCTCAGAGATAAGTTACGAGGTGGTTTCCCTGAGAACGGGAGAAGCTCAACTCGGCTATCTTGAATTTTCCGGGATGTCGCCCTGGTATAATTTCCAGCCTCTAACGTCGACGTCCACGAAATAGCCTTTATGCAATTTCGCAAGTGAGAGAGTATTTTAATACAAATATATACAACCAATATTTAAACAGCGCAAAAATAATATTTAATTTCTTAATTTTACAATTATGGTAAATCTTCTTGAATTTGTAAGTGTCCGCCATATTTGTTTTTCCATAATTTTTGATTTTGAAATCATCGAGTTCTTTTTAGAGCTACGCTAAATTTTGTATAAAACTTCAAAAATATTAATCTGTAAACTTTATAATAATCAATTAGATTTTTTCACGATATTAATACATTCTAAGTTTGTAACTGTAGAAAATGCAATTTTTGAATCTAATTTTTTGGTTCGCCATTTTTTAAATATGGAAAAGTTAACTTTTTTTAAAACTCGGATTTTTTCACCATCCCATAGAGAATATCTTTCTATGTGGACGAATAATTTAAATAAAATCTAAAAAAAGCTACATAATTAGTAAGTTTTTGCATATTTGCGACATTTAATTTTATAGGAAACCAGAATTCCGGGTAGGCATAAACGATTTATAAAAAGGTAAATAACAGACCAGCCTGATGCATCATTTATTTATAAAATGCAACCTTTTTAATAAAAATCGAATATTCCCGTGCAGAAATTTCCCCATCTTTCCCTATTTGAAGTTAGATTCTGATGGGGCCCCTATCAGAATATCTAGTC
>JAWWLR010000158.1:42158508-42168768 GCA_035041075.1 Acraspis erinacei | reverse complement strand
GATTAGAGCGCTAATGGCACCGTGAGGACTCTGCTTTCGCGTTAGTTGGTCCTGTGTGGGAGTTCGTATATGGGATGCACGTACGCATGGTATTTACAGACGCTATGGGAGAGAGCTAAGGGGGAAGCAAGACGGGGAGGGGCTTGGGATGGGGGTGGTATTTGCGAGTATATGCATACCTGGCGCTCGAGCTCTCTCAGTAGAACGCCACGAACAATGAGCTAGTACTTCGACCGCGTAATTGAAGTTAATAGGGCCTCTAGACCTTCCTGAGGGACTACAGAAGAAGCCGAAAGCTCCATTCCGTCATAAACGAATTTCCGATTGGGTGAAATAAGTACCCGGCTTCCTCGTTTAAGCTTTCAACCAGCACAGCTTGAGGGATAAAATATGAGATTCTTCGAAGCTTTTTTTGCACTCAAGTAGAGTGTTCGTAGGTCAGGGAAAATATGGAAATCAGGGAAAAGTCAGGGAATTGCACTGGCGAGGAAAAGGCAGGACCAGGTCAGGGAGTTTAAGAAAAATCTTTCAAAAGTCAGCATCTATCAGAGGCATTTCTTGCAGTTGAGCAACATTCACTATTTTTGATTTTCCTCATTTTCAGGTAACGAGATTAGAATTCTGCAAAATCAGTGGGTGTATTAGATCAAAGTGGACAATTTCGCATCTCAGATGTTGGCTCAACGTTATTGTATGCTCAATAGAAACCGAGAAAGTTGTAAAAAAGTAAAAAATTGTTTTTGCAAAAATTGATTAGAAAACGAATTTTTCAGAATTATTACTTCACAGAATCAAGGTTTAGCGTTAAAGCGTTAAATAGATGTCAAGAATAACACATTTAGTTTGATATAATAATCTGATCAGTAATTTCTTTTCCTCATATTTCGATTTATTTTTGTGCACTTGCTTCTCCCTGTTGATTATATTTTTAGTACAAAATTTTATTATTTGTTTGAATATTCAATAATTCTGTTTAAAAAATCCCTTTCGATTGAAAATTTAATAAGTTTTAGAAAATTTGTCTTTTGGATTGAAACTTCTTATTTGGATGATAAATATCAAATTTAAATGTTTGACGGTTAAAAATTAACTTATTTTTCGAACAGTCATCTTTTTGGTTTTAAATTACAACTGTTTGGTTCAAAATTAATTTTTTTAGTTGAGGATTGCATTTTTGTTGTTGAAAATTTATCTTTTTTGGTCGTTTGAAGCTTTTTTTACTTTAAAATGAAGAAGTTTTTTTAATATAATATATATAATACTATATATTCAATTTGATTCAAAAATTATTTTTTGATAAATATTCCTAATTTTAATTAAGAATTCATATTTTTTTTTGATAATTTTTTTTCTCGTTTCTTATTTATCTGGCTATAAAGTTAACCTTTTTGTTAAAAGTTCAGGTTTATTGTTGATAAGTAATTTTTTTAATTAAAAATGTAATTTTTGATATTTTCCCCCAAAAATTGATCATTTTTGCTCAAAATAGATCAAATGGTTTGATGATTTTTGTATTTTGAAAATTGGTATTTTTTTGTAAAAAGTTAATTTTTGAGGAAAGTTTAAATTTGCATGTTGAAAATCTATATTACTTAAAGAAAAATTATTTTTTTTATGTTAAAAATTCAATAGTTTTTGATGAATTTTCTTTGCTTATTCACTTAGAAATCTGAGAGATAGTACAATATAGAGTTCAAAATTGTAAAACTTAAATTTTTAATAATTTTCAACAATTTTCAACACATATGTATTAAAATATGCAAATTTAAGGATGAAAAATATATTCAATGTTTCAATGTCAGAACTTCCACAGTCCTATAACTGTCACGACATAAAAAAATGATCATTCAACATTAAAATTGCTAGAAAATTTGTTCTAAAATCGAAATAAAGAATAATTTCAACCAGAAAACATTGAAATTTAACGATTTTAAGTTTAATTGTTATAATTAAAACTGATGCAAGAGAAAAATCTACCATGAACATTCAGTACTTTAATTTCAGATCGTGTAATTTTTAACACTTTTTTGGAATGAATATCCATTCTTAAAATCTTCAAATTAAATATTTTCTAATTCTAAATTAATTATTTTTTTAAATCTTCGTCTAAATATAGGCCTATTGTATGATATTATAACGAAAATTAAGTATTAAAAGAAGCTCGATACTGAAAGAGTTCGATATGATTTTAATTTTAGAAATTACACAACTTTAATTCTTGTAATCAGATTTTTTAACGTAATCTTGAAATTCTATGTAATTATGTAATTACAAATCTTTCAACTAAAAATTTCGCTAATATCGAGTCTTTCAATTTCATATTCTAAGATTTTAAAGAATTTATAAAAATAGAAAATTGGGTACGTTTAAAATTAAAACCAAAAAATTTAACATATTTAAGAATAAAATTATTAAATTTAAGACTGCTTCTCAAATCTTTCAATATGAGACTTTCCAATTTTGAAAGTTTTAATACGGAAATTGTCTTCGAATTCTAATATATTTCAATTTTATAAGAAAACATTGTGAAATTTAAAATTAAAAATCCTGATTAATTGTGACAAATTATAATAGATATTTTCAATGTGAAGCGTTTGAAGCATGAAAGATTAACCTTGAAGTCCTTAAAAATAAAACTTAAAGAGAGTCTTCAATTGACAGAAAGATTACCATATGTTTCAAATAATAAACTTTTGAAATTGACAAGAAAAACTTATTTCTAGAATAAGATTATGAGCCTTGAAGTTTTATTATACTTATTTTTAATAAATTAAAAATATTCGTGGGTGATCCTTTAATTAATAAAATCTCTAAGCTAGAGAATCGAATAATAAGAAAATTGATACTTTTAATATTTCATCATGGGAAATAAAATGTACAAGAAAAATGAAAAAATAAAATACGAACATTCAGTTTTTGTACTTCTGGTGTTGACAGTTTGACAGTTTCTCAATAGTTTAAGGTTCCTGTTGCGTTATATAATAGTTTGAACAGATTTGAAAGCAATGAGACAACAATGGTATCCTGAGCACACCATCATTATCAAGTCACCCTCAGTTTAGCCGTCACGGCATGGAACGTGAATAGAACGTCCAAGGCTCAGGATCTCCAAACCGACCTAATAATTAGCCCTCGAGCTTTCGGAACACCCCTTCTGTTCATTTATGTATCGCAAGAGCTATTTCTGAAGGTTCAATTAATTTTAATGCTACCAAACGCTTTTCACTATTTCGAATGCACATGTTCAATACGGACGTTCACCCAGAGAACCTGTCAATTCTCACTGGTTTGATTAGCCAGAAGTGTGTCACTGACAGTCAGTGAGATTTAACTGGTTCAGTCAGTGATTTTCCATCAAGTGGTTTAATCAGTTAGTTTGACTGGTTTCATCAACGAGGTAGACTGTTTTAAATCAGTGTGGCTCACTGGTTAATCAAACCAGTAGTCAGCTGAGATTTACTGATTCATCCAGTCAAAGTAGGAAAATAAGTGGTCCACCAATAATAGTTAAAAATACTGATTCGACCAGTAAAAATTGCACTCGTTCAGTTCAAGAGAGTAGCCAGTGGCAGGGAGGTGTCAGAAAATTGTGTACCGCTCAGGATATATGACTAACTAAATTCATTCTAACCTTATCTTAAAAAACCTAGTTTCAGGTAATTTTTTGGATAACAGACATTTTTCTTTCATTGGAAGTCTTGATATTAAAAGCATGAATAATATTAATTATTTTTCAAATTAATTTTTTTTGTGTATGAGGATTTGAATGATTCTAAAGGATTTCAACAGCATTCATGGAAATTCCCAACATTTCCAATGATTTTGATTATTCAGAATAATGTTCAATGCCTTAAGAATTTCCTAAACTTCTTAAAAATTTTAAATAATTTCTCAGGATTTAAAAGATTGTAGGATGTTTTTAATAAACTCAAGGGACTGTAGACTCTGTTATAAATTTCAAAGGATTTTTGTGGGATGGTTTTAAGATAATTTGATTTGATTTCAATATATATAAAAAGTTCTCAACATTTTGTTATATTCATATAAATTGGAAAGAGTTTCACAAAAATCAAGGAATTTCACGGACTTTGGATATTTGAAAACAATTTCAAATACCTCGATTAATATGGAGTTTTAAAGGATTTTCCTAAATTTTGAAATATTAAAAAATATCTCATAGAATTTCAAATATTTTGGGTTATTGAAAAAGATTCCCGAGAGTTTCAGAAGATTTCTAGGGTTTGCAAATATTTAAAGGATTTGCATAAAATTTGCGAGCATTTCAGTAATTTCAAGACATTTTTAATGCTCTCGATAAAGTATTTAAATGCATTTCTTTCTATCTCGAAGGATTTCATAAGGTTTTTAATATTTTAAGCGATTTTAGGGAATGTAATCACATTTCAAAGAATTTATTTCTAAAAATTGAGGGCTTTTACCGAAGCTCAAAGGTTTAAAAAGATTTAAAAATATTTTTGATGGATTTCAAGTATCTAAAGGTATTTTGAGGAAATTTAAAGGATTTGAAATATTTTAGGCTGTTTTCAAGGATTCGACAAAAAAAATTAATAATCATAAAAAAATAATTTTGAATTAAAGTGTTATATTTTTAGCCTGTCAGAAGAAACTTTAACCAATAACATAAATTTTTATCAAAGTAATTCAAACTTCGACGAATAAGTTGAATTTATAAAGAAGATCAATGTTATACATACAACTACGAACTACCAACAATATTCACATATGTTTAACCAAATTGTTGAATTTTCAGTCAAAAAAATTAACTCGAACTGAAAAAGAAAGAATTTACAACGAAACAGGGATATCTTAAACCCATAGAATGAAATAAAAACAGAAACTTAGCTTTTAAATGATTAATGTAAATTGCAATAGAGAAAAATGTTCCATGGAAGCTTCGAGAGATTTATCAGGAAATAAAATTATTTTTCAACCACAAAAAAAAATAAATCATAATAAAATATCGTAAGTCATTCAGTAAAGTGGATGTGTTAATTTATTCGGTAGACATGGTCCGAAAATTTCAGAACGTCAACGAATAAGAGGTTTCAGCACATATATCCCTATTTTTATTTAAAAAAATCTTTCCTTTCTAACTCGAAACTTGAAATTTTATTTTCTCAATGCATGATATTCCCACGAAGCTAACCGTAAAATTTTTTGATCCTAAGATATTTTCCTATTCATAAAAAATATGCGGTCACCGCAGCCCCTGTATGCGAGTTAGCGTCATTCAAATCCATTTTCTTGCAATAAGCGTTAAACCTTGATTTTTAAAATTTTTAGTTTTGTTTCTTATGGCTAAAATAAAAAACAACATATACTTTAAAAAATTATTCAAGTCCAAATTTATCGATCTTTTTTAGGTTCACAATTTGTTTTACTTGCCTTTTTTTGTATCATACTTGCTTTGACTGTAAACATGAATTATTAATTTTTTATTCTGAAATTATAATAATTTTAAAAATTGGTCTCAAATATCGGGACAATGCTCTAATTTTTTTAATCTTCATCCAAATTAGCTGGTTAACGAACTCCATCTTTCTTTTCAAATCCTTAAAAACTTGCCAAAAAACAATCCGAAATGTGGAGATTTGAAGAAATCTTCAATTAAGTACTAAAATCTTGCATCAAGGGAAGTGTTTGTTTCCACAGAAAAGAGAGTAAACCTAGTCATTATTAAATATGTAATTAATCAGTATCTCAACCCCCGGAAACCCAACACAGCTTTTAAACGGTCCCTGGTAAACACTCTACTTATGGATTAAAGATCATGCAATGAAAAAAATTCCAAAAAATACCGTCTTTAGCGAAGATTTTTTAGTAAACTGTGGTGTAACTTCACAGATTGTAAAGGTTCACATTATGAATCCAAATATTAACCGATTGTCATGAATTTTTTTTCAATTTCCTTTAATTATATGAATTTTCTAATTCTGTTAATTAACATTGAATTATTCAATGATTTTATAATGTCAGTTTTTCTAACTGGCCGAAATCTCATAACAATGACCGGGTTCATTGGTTCCGGATAATTCTTCTCCCTCCGGGGAGTGTTCCGACTGGAGTTTGACGAGAGTGAACAGGCTTGCTGCCTAGACGCATGTACAATTATCACTGAGTGTCACTGCTATTTTTCTCTATTATTATCTTCTTTTTTATTATTACACAAAATATAAACATTTTATCGAAAAACCCGGTCTGCTTGCACTGATATATGGTTATTTAGATGAGGTGTGCAAGAAATTAGATAAAAATATTTTACTGTGCTGCCTGAAAATTAGGAAGCGATTAGACATTGTGAGAAAGGGCCTTAATACTTCACGGTAAATTAATGCTTGAAGTCAAAAAATAAAACCGTAAAACTTCCCAGGATTCCTGGAAACCCCCGCTCGGATACTTCTCGGAATTACCTTATACTCACCTAGGATTTTTTTTATTTATTGTAACTTGATTCGTCTGTTCAATAGTGATTTGCCTTAGAATTTAAATTTAGCCCATTTCGTATAATTTTGTGAGTAAGAATTTAGTACGTGTGCAATATTACGGTTCGACTGACTGCATCCAATGGAATTCCTCCTCATCGAACTGCCGTCGATTCTGGTGCTTCCTTTGTTCAATCTGAAAAGACAATAGCTATGCGCAATGGCGCGAAATGAGAATCGTGGTCTGTCCTTATAGACGACGGGTATCGTCACAGCAGAAAGAAGTTTTCTGTTCGTGGCATTGTCTCGAATACGTTTCACTTCCAGTACTCTCAGGTACGATCAAAACACTCGTTTGCATATTCTAGCACGTGCAGTTTGCATCCTCGGATAATACAGGCGAACAGGTTTCGTCGAGTCTCGCATCGCATCGTTCCTTTAATAATCACGGAAAATCGCGCTTTGTTTCCAACGATTTCCCTCTAAGTTACTCTTACCATTGTCGAGAAAGTGTCCTACTTATGGAAAATATGACTGTCGTCGACAAAAGTAGCGACAAGCTTCTGGAATAAAAGGGAGGTGAAAAGGGCCGCGATAAATTCCAAAGATGCCTCAGCGTGCCGCTGTGATATACACATTTTAACGATGTGCCAAGTTTTCAAGTCTTATCAGCGAAACTGTTGTCTTGGTACCAATTACAAGAGTGAAGATATTCAGAAAATTTTCATATAAATTTCTGAGATTATTCTCAACTTTTGAGTAGAAGCATAATCTGGCTATCTACCTAAACACAAAAAACCGATTAGAAAATTTGAATGAATCTGAAGCGTTAATAAATTCACCATTTTTAGGAAATTTATTTTGTGGCGGTTTTAATGGGTTAGATATCTTAACTAAACGTTTGAACATTTAGGTCTAATTTTTGTACATACGTCTTCTGCATATTATTATTCATTTTTTAGAGGAGGGGGGTCCTGAGAATTGTACGATCTGTTAAAAAAGGGGTGAGGGGGAAATAATACAGTCATGTAATATTTTCAACAAATTAACCCTACAGAATATCAATGTATATAAAATTAACGTAAATATACAGTCAAAGTTTGGTATTTACTTGAAAAGTTTGCAATAACATCTTTTTCAGATATATACACTCATAATTTTGCCGCATGTTACAAGTCAACTGTTTCAAGAAATCTCTGTTAACATCAGAGAGTAACAGAAATTCTTGACGTCTTTTCATACTAGATGGTGCTATTAATTTAAAAAAATTTAATACACATTTTCCTAAAAATGATCTTCTCTTTCGCTCCGCTGAGAATCTAGAACCTATGATAAAGGATTTCAATCTTTTAAATTCTGGTTGAAAATCTAAATTTAAGTGATAAGCAATACGCTAAAAGATTCGAGAATACATTAAAATCTAGTTTTATCCCGGGTCATTTCGGATTCATCATGATAGAAATTGTTATTAAAATTTGTTTGCTTATTTTTAATCAAGTTGGATTCTTCGAGAAACCGAAAAATAATACACAACCACTTTTAATCAAATTACACCTAGCAAAATAGAAAATTCTGCAGTTCCGGGCTGACTTTTTCCTTGAGCAATTAACTTCATTGAAATACAACACATAAAATAATTGATAATGTGTGCTGGTAATCGAAAAAAAGCAACACAAAATGTGCTAC
Organism: Acraspis erinacei; assembly: GCA_035041075.1. NCBI lineage: Eukaryota > Metazoa > Arthropoda > Insecta > Hymenoptera > Cynipidae > Acraspis > Acraspis erinacei. The sequence continues at coordinate 42,160,639 of JAWWLR010000158.1, read as the reverse complement.
GAGTTCCTATACCAAATTTATTGTTTTGAATTTTATTATCCTGAATTATGAATCTAAGTAATAATTCAAATAGTTACATCGTTTTTCATAAAATTTTACTTTTAATTTTAAACAGTTTTCCGTAAACTCAATGCGAGGACTTTTAATTCAATATAAATGTTTCTAGAATACAAACAAAGAAAGTTTTTCGTTAAAGTAATTGTTTTTTTTTTAATTTATGAAGATTTTTTTCATCATGATACGATTTTTTGATAATGAAAAAATTATTTCAATAAAACCGTTTCTGTAACTTAAAACAAAATTAGCTCTGATTGATTCCGCAGTTACGAATCTATTTGCTATTTTGTATTTTGGATACTGACTTGTTTCATTTAAAAGTTTTACACTTTAAAAACCTGAAATATTTAACCTCTTTGTTAAATGAGTCTATCTCGAAGATTTGTAAATGCAATTTTTTCAAATTTTGATGTAAAAAATTTAGAAATTTAAATCATGAGAATTACAGGATTTTTAATTGTATAACGTAAAACTCACATCATTTTCAATTTAAAAATGCCAAGAAAATGAAAAACGATTAAATTTTTTAAAATTTTTATTGTGAAAGCAAGTATTTTTTCATGGTTTTTTTCAATAGTTAATTTTCTAAGATTGAAAATTTAAAGCTGTGAATTTAAAATAATTCATTAAAAAAATTCTAGAGTTTAGACGATTTTAAAGATCAAGAGTTTTCAATTCTGAATCTCCTAAATTGACAAAATTCGGAATTTAAAATTATCATGGTTAAAGAATTTTCAATTGTACAACTTAAAACTTGCATAATTTTATGTACGTTTTAAATTTTCAAAAAAATGAAAAACGATTCAATTTTTTAAATTTTCATTGTAAAGGCAAGTATTTTTTAATGCTTTTTTGCAATAGTTAATTTTCGAAGATTGAAAATAAATATTCCTCAAGTTAAAGATTCGCATACACTTTTTTCAGTTTCATGAATAGCAATTGAATGTACATTAATTTGGAACATTTATACTTTAGAATTATGTAATGTTTTACATTTTTGACAGACATTTAGTTTAATTTGAAAGATTTGCACTGTAAAGTTCTCAAAATTTTAAGATATGTGATTAGAAATTCTTCAATTTTAAATATAATTGAATTAAAATGCATGAATTTGGATCATTTTGTGAATTAAAGCTCAATATTTATCAAAATTAATAACTTTTCAAGTTCCCAAATGTACAATAAAAAGTTATACAATTTTGAAGTTACAATTTAAGATTCTTGAATCATAAAAATATAGAAATAAAAATTAATTGATTTTCATGATTTATATTTGACAAGTATTTGCTTTTCAACTTTTATCTTTAATTTTTATTTTAAGCTTAAAGATTCATAATTAAAAATTCTTGCATTTTTAAGACTTGCAAGTGATGACTTTTTAATATTAATGCTTTTAATATCATGTAATACAATTAGAATGCTTCTTTTAAAATATGTTATTTTGAAGATTTAAAATTAAAATGTATGTAATTTTATAGAATTGTACTTTAAAATTATGCAATCTAGGACAGTGCAAATTACAGGTGTGATTTATTTTTTGGAAATTCATATAATTGTACAAGTAAATAATAAATGTTCATACATTTTTCTCTTCTCTGAAATGGTCATTTTCTAAGCTGAAAAGGGAAAGTTCTATCAAACCCCAGTCCATTTCCAGCTTGAAAAATTACCAATAATTCATATCTGTGGGAATTTTATAACTATTCTTGTTTGTAATCAGCACCTGAAAATACATGATTATACGTGCTTTGAACGAAAATGAATATTAATGAACGTGATTTTTATAGATTAAAAATTTTTTATTCGTTTGTGTTTTTGGGGCAAAATTTGAAACTTTTCGGGAGTCCCACAAATTATATTTTAGTTTTTGACCTGCAAGGAGATTTTGTAAAAGGTAATTTATTTATACTGTCATACTTCCCCCCACTCCTTATAAGTATCCTAGAAGCCTCCACTTCCCCTTTACTACATCAACCCACCTCGAACTTCAACCTATTTCACCCCTTCCTTTGTCAACTTCTTCCTCATCTGCCTCCCACTTTCCCACTCTCTTCTACATGTCCCCTTACTTTAT
>JAWWLR010000158.1:42128081-42153338 GCA_035041075.1 Acraspis erinacei | reverse complement strand
ACAGGTTTTTTTCATAAGCACCGGCGAAATATTCGCTGCCATTCGATACATGTGGATCAAAAATATAAATTAACTTTGAAGAACTACATTTTAATGTAAAATATATTTTTGATATTCGAAAATTCTGAAACTTTGATTATTGTTTTATGAATCCAGGTATATTGTATAAGTCATATTACTTACGAAGTAAAAAGGGATTTTTAATAAAAAAAATTTTAAATAATAAATAAATATACGCTGAAATAAAAATTAATTTGAAAATGACTTAAAATAAATACAAGTAAATTGTAATATTATTATATATTTACCTATATAATTACAGTGAATGGCTAAAGCGAATACCAAAGTACCAATAACCCTCATTATTCCTAACTGCAGAAAACTTGTCTTAAAAATGTAGAATCGCGATGTGATTATGAATATTCTACAAAATTTCTCAACATGTATACTGCTCGATACATTTTCTTTACAATTCTAAATTATTGCACTGGTTGTGAGATAAATTAGATTGGAGAAGCTTATCTTTTGTAGAAGTATATATTTCTTTAATCTCTTTTCTTTTAAGCTATAAATATTATGCATATATTTGGGCAAAATATGTGCAATTTTAGGAAATTAAAATATCTTTTAATAAGCATACTAATATAAATCACCACGTAACCTTCCAAAAATAATTTATACGAAATAACATATAAAAGAGAAATAAAAAACTGCGAAGAATCCAGGTCTAGAACAATCATATATTTTAAAACTTCCTCGGGTTGTCGGCGCAATTCTTAACCAATTTGAATAAAACCAGAGAGCTAAATGATAAATTATTAGGAAATTATTTTTGGGGTAATTATATGATAATATTCCTTAAAAACTGTGAGATTAAAGCAAAAGAACAGAAAGCTAATAAAAAAACTGTTTTCTATTTACTCTCTTCCATATTCTTATCACTCAAACTGTGAAGCTGGCGTAAATTAAATTTTAAGGAAAAGCATTTTCGATATCGTAAATAGTTTTTAAAAGTATTTAACGTATTTGAACTTAAAGTATAAGCATTGTTAAACATATCGGAACTTCTTCCAATATTTTTTAAAAATATGTTACTTTGAACTTTTCTTAAAATGTGGGGTAATTTAGTTGGATAAATAAGGATCAGAAGTGAGCATAGGTAAAAAAATTAATTATTTTACATTGATTGAACTCTAATGCAATTTTTTCCTAGAGCTAAAAATGTGCAACAATATTTTTTCGACATTTATTTAAGAAAAATACGATATCCTTATTCATTGCAAAATTTAGACAATCAGATTTGATCGTGAGAATTGTAAGTATTCATTTGTGCTCATACCCTTAGCCTATAAAATATATCTGCCCGATTAACACCACATTTCAACCGGTAGTCAGTAAAAGCAGATTTTGAAGATCAAATATCAAATATATCAAATTTCTGGTTTGAGTTTAAAACGAGCCTTCTCAATCACTCGCCAGTTGATAATATATAATGTTACAATTATTGGACCATAAATACGTTTATGATAAAATATATTGCAAATTTTTTTTATAACGTATATATAAAAAATTTTTAATACATTTTAAAAAGTCATTTTCGGATTGATAAAAATCTGCGGAAATACATGTCTTAAGATAAATAATTTTAATAACCAAATTTTCTGTGCTTACAGTCGACAGCCTTTTGCATTGCAGATATTTTTGACAAGATGTTATTAAGTAGGTCGTAACACAATAATAGCCCACAGATAGTATCGGCAACTCCAAAATTTTGGAATTTTGGAATTAAAATGTAACTCTTGAAAGGAGTTAGAAGAACGAATTTATTAATATAATATTTTTTCTTATAAGATCTTTGAGATTATACTTTAAATTTAAGCAATTTAATACTGAAAAATCATCCCGGGTTAATTAAATAATAATTTTTTGTATTTTGTCGACTGCGCTCATTATTAAGGTGCTTTTATTGCAAAATTCTCAATGCATACAAAATAGGTCAGGATAAATTCACGAAATAACTGCCTCGTATTTCCACTGTAATCTTGTTTCAACTCACTGCGAGGAAAGTTTAGAAAAGAAACATTGGATAGCACCCATAAAAGAGAAAGAAGGCGATGAATGATGAGCAAACATGAACAGATGTGCCGAGAAATCGATTAGAAAATGGGGATGATTTTATTTTTTCTTTATAAATGAGGATATAATTATTAAATATCATCGAATTTATTTGAAAAAATGTCTATTTACATGTTTTTCTTTACTTAAAATGTAATAAAAACGTAATAAACTTGTTTTTAATTTTTTTCTTCCTATACTGACACAAATTGAGGTACAGTAGAAAAAATTGTCTCCAAACATACTCACCGAAAAATTTTTATCGTGAAATAAGAAACATTCAGTTAAAAATATTTTGTTTTAATTCGAAGCGAATCCAAATTACCTTAATCTTAACCTGATTCATCTTAATTAAAAATAAGAATAAAGAATTTCATTTGTTGATATGGCTTATTGTACATTGTTGATATTAAAGAGAAATGATTTTTCTGCTATAATGATTGGTTAGACAAATCGTGGTTTGGATAAAAAATGGGATAACTCAGGATTTACTGTGGCATCCTTATTTTACATTTTTTCTTAATTAAAATTTTTGTTTGCTTCTGCCCTGGATCAATTTTATTGTGGGCAATTTCCGTAATACTGTTTCTTACCAAAGAAGTATTGATAATAATAATATTAATAATTATTATAATAATGGAGAGTCTTGAATTTTAAATAATCTAAATTCACGAATTTTAAAGTGAAATTCGTTAAAATTCGAGAATTTTTAGATGTAATTCTTCAAAATTAAATTATTTTTAAAAAATATATTAAAAAGTACATTTATATTAATTATAAGTCCTAAAGATTTAATAATTCGCATTTATATGGTATATTTTTTAAATTCAAGAATTTTTATTTGCTACTCTTAAAAATGTTAAAAATCTTGATTGTTACTCTTTAAAATTCAAGATTTTTCATTCAAAACATTTACGTTTAAAAATTTTTAAAATGTTCTTTTTTATAATAAAAAATTATACATTTTTTATGATTTACATTTAAAGCTTAGGCAATTGTGAAGAGTTAACTTAAAACTCCTGTCTTTTGACTTTTACAATCATCAAAATTTAAGATAAGGTACTCATGCATATTTCAAAATTAAAAAGGTTTCAATTTTAAATCTTTCCAAATGTTTCAATGTTAAATCTTGAAAATGGAGGAGTTTTAAATCTAAACAATTTCAAATTTGAAATTTTTTATTATAAATTTCAAAATTGAACTGCGTAATTAAAAAATGTTCAGAATTACGTAACTTTAAAATATAGATCTTGAAATGTAAAGAAATTTTAATTTTAACAACTTCAAGTTGAACTCTCAAGAAAATTTCGATAAGGCATATTAAATATTCGAGAATCTTTAATTGAAAATCTTAAAAATTTAATCATTTTCCTTTCTAAATCGTTAAAACTGAATTAAATACTAAACAAAATTTTTGAATTAAGTACCTCTAAAATATAAATCTTAAATATTAAATAAATTTCAATTTTGAATCTTTGAAATTGCTGAACTTTGAATTGCAAACGTTTTAAAATTTAAAAAATTTAAACTCCGAATCCTTAAGTTTTAAGATTTTGAAATGTAAATGTTCAAAATTGTAGAACTTGGAACTATGAATCATTAAAATTAAATATATTTTAAAAATTATAATTAATTAATCAATTAATTAATTAATGACTTATTACTTGGAATTCAAATCTTTGTATAATATTTCGCCAAGAAATAAAAATTAATCCATGTTTAAACTACCCTTAATTAACAATTGCACTGTTTAGCTATTTATGTAGGTACCAACTTGATTTTTTCGATGTAATTAACTATAAATAACTAACTACGAAATTGTGGAGGACATTTGGATGACAGTAAACAACTAATTATTGTAAAAAACAATTTCTTAAACAATTTTTTATCCTTTATGTGTTCATAAATCAAATACCGCTTTTCTCACGAAATTAAATAATTTGATAATTGTTTCATCAAACCTAATAAAGAAACGAAATATTTGGCTATTTTTCAGCATTTAAACTTAATTTTACAAGTTTTTCACAATACTAAATCTGATGATTTTATTAGCACTGATTACGATAATTTTATTTTCTGTTACTATTTTCTATGGTTATTTTCAAAATAAACCGATCAATTCCATTAAGGGCAAAAAAATAGTAGTAATTAAGTTTCATTAAAAACTCGTCGTTTCTTATCAACTTATGACAAGGAATTATATGCCAAGTATTTTTAGTTAAATTCCAAAAGAAAAAAGTTGAGTTTACAAATGCATTAGCCGAGACAATTTATTTTACTGCATTGTTAATAAAAATAAAGATAGTGGATCGTTATCGAAATATCAAAAAAAGTTTAAAAAGTTGTTATTCCCCATTCATTACATAAAAAAATTTAAATGCCGAAAAATAACCAAATAATGAATTGTTTAATTAACTTTAGTAAAACTATTATCAAATGTTATCGATTCATAGCAAAAAATCATTGCTGAATAACTGGCTCTTATCTCCGTGAAAAAAAACAGTATTTTATTTAAAAATACATAAAACGATAAAAATGTATTAAACAATTGCTGCTTACAACAATAGATTGTTTACTGTCATCAAAATGTTCTTAAAAATTTAGATGTTAGTTATTTACAGTTAATTGCATCCAAAAAATCAAGTTTGTAGTTCCAAAAATGTCCAAATGGTACATTTGTTAATTAAAGTAGTTAAAAAATTATTAACTTTCATTTTGTGACTAAATATAATACTCAGGTTTTATTTTCAATAATGTATGGTCGATACAATAGAAAATACTTTATTTATTCCATCAAAAATACCTAATATGGATATTTGTTTATAAAAATTACTTTAAAAAAAAATTACTCATTAACTTGCATTAAGTCAATCACCGCCAATCCAAATTAACCCATTTTCATTTACTTTCTTTCTTTATAACAAATTCAAAAAACTTATTAAAATTTTCGGATAACAATTGTTTTCTGAAAATCGATTGGTTCACCGACGTTTTTTTGCCCCACTGTGCCGCGTTTTCTAAATTTCAGCATCTCAATCAACAATTTAAACGAAATTTTCCATAATGAATTAACATTTTAAATACATTTTTTTGATTCAGGTAGTTGTGCCAAAAGTCAGATATCTTCCAAAAATAGTTTTTTTAAATGATATTAAGAATGCAAATATTATAACTGATGTAATTTAAAATAAAAAATATTTTTTTTATGAAAAATATTAAAATTCACAAAAAACGTTTAAGTTTAACCATGTTTGTCGCCATTGCATTTTTTCTGACAGTCGCTTATTACCAATTTTAGAGAAATGATTGCAGTTTCATAAATCACAGGTTATTTTTTCCGGAAAAACATTTTTTAGAACTCTAATATTTCAAATTTTGAAAATTACTAAAGAATATTAAGATATAATAATTTATTTATCAATTAAAAAAAAATGTTTCTAATGATTTATAGCCATAGAAGCTATAGAAAAAATTACTGTCAAAATTGTAAACAGTAGAGTGGTACAGAATGTTTTCCCGGAAAATAAAAGCCATCATTTATTAATATTCAATCATTTTTCAAAAATTGGTAAGAAGCAAAGGTCAGAAAAAATTCACTTGCAAAAAAATAGTTAAAATTAGTGTTTTTTTGTGAATTTTAATATTTTTCATAATATATAATTTTTTATTTGGAATGATATAAGTTATAATATTTTGATTCTTAAAATGACAGAAAAACTATTTTTTTAAGATATCTGACTTTTGGCACAACTACCTTAAAGAATTGGGATAAAAAGATTAATTTATTGAAAAATAAAAATTCTCGAGAGTACTTTTAAAAATTAAATTGATATCTATTAAAGATTTGCTATAATAAAAGTAACAAAGATAACTGAATCGTTTATTATTCGATTAATTTTCTCAGAGTCATCCGTTCATAAACATTTTCTCACTAAAAAATACCATTCACCAGGTAAGTCAGTGAGCAAAATATTGTCTGTCATACAACCTTTCTGTTCGTTAAAATTTTTTATTGATATGAAATAGGTGATAAACTTTTGTTTATTATTTTTCCGATCAGTAAGGCATTTACTTTAAATGATGTGTTTGAAGCTAGTCAATAATGGAAAAAGTTTTTACTTTAATATCAAATACCTTTTTCACAAAAAGTTTGTAAACGAATAGTGGCCGTTTTTTTTTTACTAATTTAATCATTTCATCATATCCTTTTCTTCTTGAAAAAAAATATACTTACTACAAATCTCCATAATTTTTTTAAAATATAATAGAAATAACAAATAAAATCGAAATATAATGTATTCTTATCTCATTCGTCAATAAGCCTAATTATTAATAGGCATTACGAAATACTGAAATTATTACAGAGACATTCATTATCATAAAAAGAGTTTCTTCTTTTTGATTTTTGTCTAAACATTTTTTATTTTTTAGGAATTTGTTTTAAAGGATGTTTTTTTAAAGAACATTAGGAAAATTTGACCCGCACTTGCTCACTCTCTATAAAGAGGCAATAGTCTATTTTTTTACATAGAGTTTTGCAGGAAAATCTCTTTCAAAAAATATTTTTAGAGATTCTTACAAAATTCCTAATGGAAACTTATTTGAGCCAAAATTTTTGAAAATCTTTATTTTTAATAAAAAATTTGGGTTAGGTCCACGGGGTTGAGGGATGGATGTTGAATATCATATAATAATAAATGATAATAAATAATAATAACTAAAAATAAACAATTTTTATAATTTGATAAATTAGGCTTAAAAATTCTAGGATAACTTCCAAAAATTATATTTCAAAATAAAAAAAAGTTTTTACAATGATAAAAAATGAAAAATTTAGGTTATTCTTGCGAGAACTTTTTGTATAGCGAGAGAGAACGTATTTCTAATTGGAACAGTTTGGGAAAGGAAAGAAATAAACTTTCCACTCAAACTACAAAAAAAAAGGATTCATGAAATTATCTATGAATATTATAATATTACATTTTTATGGATAAAATTAGTGAATATCGCCTAAACAAAAACCAGAGTACCAAAGACCTTCATTCTCTCTAGCTAGATAAAAACAGATTTTCGGCAAATTGGTCACAGTTAAATTAATGAATTTCCTACAAAATATGTCAAAATGTATACTATTAGCTATCTCAATGGTCATCATAAATTACCGCTCCATTTGTAAGGTTGATTAAATGGGAGTATCTTATTTTTCTGAGCTTCAATATAAATGACCTTGAAACTAAAAAATACGTAATACGAATAAAAAATAATCAAGATTAGCGGCAGCGAATCGACTCCGAGAATACAAAAATTTAGACATACAATTTTCGCAATTCTCCCGCCTTCTTTTCAGTGACAAATAGATAAACGCATTAAAGGCAACAAAGCCTGATACCCTGGAAAACCATCTCGTCGGTAATTGTCCGTAAGCTGCACAAAGATTGTGGCCAATTTTTGCTCCTTCGTGCGTGGGTAGCAGAATTCCGATTTCGCTTGCTCTTTCATTTCCCCTTTTTCTTTTATCCCCTAGACGGGGTTGGGTTCCAGCCGGACAAACCCTACATACGTGCCGTGGATCGGACATCCACATTCGGCTCGAACAGGACCTTGATTTTTGAATCCCGTCCAACTCTGTTCGAACTGGATACTGAGGGACAGAAAAACTTCGCAGAGAGTCTGCCAACATGGTATTGGTACATTACCTTTTTCGTGTAGGGCGGATTAGCGTATCGTGGAATTTCCAGAGATTTTTCCCGTCAGGGGGAAACAGAGAATCATTCCAATGCCGGAAAATCGTACAATACGTTTCACGGTAGCAGGTATGTACAATGTGTACATCCTCGCGATGTTGATGTTGGCAGGGTCAAAAACGATAACTTCTGGGGTTTGTTTCGTGACTGTGGAGGATGGTTGTTTTTCGTTCTACCTTCGGGCCAATGAATAAAATTGAAATGCTAACGAGCGCACCAAGTCTCGTGTAGGTTCGTGTATCACTACGCAAACTGAGAATATACTACGTACGACTGCACTCTGGCCTCCCTTGGGGTCGGATTTCAATCCGGAGCTCTCTCTTTCTCTCTCCCTCTCTCGCTCCTTCACCCTTCCACTTTAATTAATATTCAGCGATTCACTTTCTGGAATGGAGCCACTTAGTGCTTCCAAGCGGAGCATAACGGGGTGGATAGCACGAACTTTCCCAACGACTGAGGTTTCGTCACCACGACTATTTCAACGAACTTCGTTTGATCATCCGCTTCAAGTTGTCAGTAAAGATCTCCAACACTTTTCAAATAATGAATTTAAGGGAACAGCCCGATATTTCGTGTGCCTCTTGATTTTAGGATTGGTTTTGGTTATCCTCTGGATTTTTTTTGTTGCCACTTATTTCTAAAAGATTAGTAATTAACCCATGAGCTCCTGGCGGTACCGTATGGCACCATGCGTTTTATCTCTTTTGTATGAGTTAAATCTGTAAAGTTTTAATTATTTATTTGAATTATTTGCTATTTAAGTAATTAGTTAAATTAGCCAATCAGCTAATTCTTTTATGCTACAAAGTAATATAATTCTATGGTTATCTCAAAGATTTATATTTAATAATTATGAAGCTGATAATTTTGTATGAAGAATAAACTTGTAGATATACTTCTAGAAACATTTAAAAACAGTTATACCTTTTTATGGAATTTTACGAAAACCCAAATCTGGAAAAAATTCATCCATTTACTTAAAATTGGAAAGAAAAAACGATTTTTATTAAAGGCATGTGGCATACTTAGATCTCTATACTACCAACCTCACTTTTTCAGTTCACTGAGTATTTTTTTGGAACTAAAGAACTTTTTTTGTAAGTAAAATATTGGACTGAAGCTTTGGAAAATGTATCAAAAGACCATAAAGTACGTTTATGTTATATCAAAAAATTTTGACATAACCTAAAAAATTTGTAACCTAAGAACTTTTCTTATGTTTAGAATATCTGTGAGGTGTAAAAAAATCGTACATAAATGTAATTTACTGTCGGTACCACCACTTTTTGGTTAATACTCCACTGGAATGTTTGGAAATTTTTCCCTACAATACTTTGGGGAAAATTCCCCAAAATTTGTGTAAATTAGCGTCAACAGAATTTTTTGGAAAGCTCCTCACGAAAATTTGAACAGTGTAGGCACTGAGTCCAACTTCTTAGGTTTTAAAAATGTGTCTCTACTGTTAATATGATATGGTATTGCTAATATATCATTTGATATGGTATGATTTGTGCTACTGAGGAAAGTGCCACATGCTAAATTTTTCATACTGAACAAAATCTAGCAAGAATTTAATAATCAAATTTCAACTGCAATTATTTTTGAATAATTATATACAGGGTAACCAAAAAGTGCCGAGACGGCTGAATATTTCCCCAAATAAAATATTTTCCAAAAACAATGAGGTCATGTTGAGCTTCACATCAACTTTTTTTCTCCTCCAACGGGTTTTAATCAGTTTCCTGAGATGAAATAGATTCTTTTCCAGGCTCAATAAAATAAATTGCACATTATGGTGATAATTTGATATTTAAATAAATATTACCCATTTTAATCTATAATCCCAAATATCTTCTAAAATACTTTATCTACGAAGATCAATTCTCAAGTTCAAATGGAGGAAAGACCCATTACCTAAATGAGAACCCCTATTTTTAACTGTCAAAAATTACATGTGGAAAAATGGTTTTCGTGACCTTGGAAAGGTAAAAACAACAAAAATCAATTTTCTACAAATCTTTTTTGACCTGAAATTTCCCGCTCTTTTCAAATGCACTGTCAAAAATAGGGGTTGTGATTTAAGAAAATGGTCTTAACCCTATTTTAACTTGTAAATAGACCTCAAGGTCAAAGTTGGTGGTCACCGTGTATACTTTTCATCATTCATTGGTCTTACGGCAGAATCATGTACGTCACAAGGAAACAAATGTTCATGAGAGAAAACAGAAGTTTTGAAAATTCAAATTATTTGAAAAAATACGAGAAAGTGAAATACCGGAAACATGTTACGAGACAAATAAACTTCTTAAATGTAAAAAATACAAATATTTCATTTTTCACCAATCTCAAAAAAATTATTTTATCATGAAGTGATTAGAAAAAGTACTAACGCAAAAGCCGATAGATGATTCAAAAATAAAATAAATGAAATAAAAAGTATTTACAGAGTTTTTGTTTTAACAATTTTGGAAAAAGTTCAATATGGAAAAACTAATAATTATTAAATTTAATTATTCAATTAAGTTTATATAATAGATGAACGCGACATATTTTGCACCATTTTTGTATAGCGTAAATTAGTGATATAGTATGAGTAAGCCATTGTACGGTATAGAATTTATAACTATAATAAAACAAATTGAATAAAGCAAAAAAATTTCCAATACGTTGATTATATGTGACTTCTTCCGCTGAATCTAGTGTCGCAATTATTTTTTTCATAGCTGGCTTACTTAAATAAATTATTTAAATCCAAATTTTTTACACAATTTAAATATAAAGGTGTTTATAAACACAATGTGCGGTGAAATTAAAAGAATGTTTTAAATAATGAAACGCGTTTTAGAAGTGGGATTTTATAAGGTGATGCTGTGGCATTCGGCATTTTTTAAATAAGAATTTAAGAAAAAATATAAACTTTGAAATAATATTTTATGATTTGAATGAAAATAAACAGATCGAGTAATACAATTTATAGATTGTGATGTAAGTATATTAGGGCCAGGAATTGAAGAGTAAACAAGAAAAAAATTATTAAGGAACTTTCAGCCAGGAATTCAATAGTGACCTTGGTTTTGTCCTTAACGATGATATTCAAGATTATTTCAAGGCCAAATTTAAAAAACAAAAAATAGAAAACCCCTTATTTGACGTCGGGGTTTGAAAGAAAGGGAAATTTGACGTTCAAAAATGTACTAAGGTCAGAGGACAGATGTGACCTTGATGTTCACTCAAAGGTTATTTTAACTTAAGCAAGGTTTGGAAGCATCTGAGAAGCGCATATTCTGGAAACGATACATAATGACCTTACTTATTTATTTTCGCAAGGTGCATTTAGATGTGAACTTAGACCTGATCTTTTCAATATCCTTCAAGGTTATTTCAAGGCCAACTTACAAAAAAATTTAAAACAAACCTTATTTGACGTCGGCAATCGAAAGAGCGGTAAATTTGACGTTCAAAACTTTACTCAAGTCATAGGTCAAGTGTGACCTTGATGTTCACTCGAAGGTTATTTAAACTTAAAAAAAGTCGAAATACCTTTTACAACCGCAGCTTCTGGATCTAATTCGTTAATTATTGATTTTAGCTAGTTGCATTTTAATGTGACCTTATACATGACCCTTACAATCTCTTTCAAGGTAATTTCAAGGTCGCACCTGACCTATTACCTGTGTACATTTTTGAACGTAAAATTTCTAACCAAGGTCGTCATTGAATTCTTCATTGAAAATGACTCCAATAGTGACCTGCATGTTTTTGGAAAATGTTTCACCTGGGAAAATATTCAGCCTCCCCGGAACTTTTCGGACACCCTGTGTATTGAGAATACAGATTTTTATGAACGTCACTGTGAAAAGATAAAACTTATAAACGAATATTATTGTTTTTACATGAATACGGTAATTTAGATTATACTAAAATGGTGAGAAAAAGTGGCTTCATGCCTTAATTGAATAATTAAATTTCAGAATTAGTATTTTTTCCATATCGTATTTTTTTCAAAATTGTTTTAAAAAAGGATCTAATTAATTTAAAAATATTGTATTTCGTTTTTAAATCATCTATTGTTTTTTTTGGTTATTACTTCTTCTAATGATTTTATGACAAAATAATTTTTTTATGATTTATGAAATACTAAAAAGTTATAATCTGTTACATTAAAATAATTTGAATTTGAGAACTTTTTTCTTCTCATGAAGATTATTTTCCTTGCCACGTACATGGTTCTGCCCTAGTAACCTTCACAAACTGTTAAAAATAAAGGTTAATTTCATTTATCACAACCTATATATTATTGAGTATGATGAAAATTCCATATTAGTCAATGAAGTATTTAATAAACGATAATTTTAATGTGATAATGTTCACTTTATTTTCTTGTGCGTGCAAAAGAATCTATTTCATCTCAGGAAAATAATTAAAAACAGTTGGTCGAGCAAAAAGAAGCGTATGTAAAGCTCAACTGATCCGACGAAAATAAAAAGAACATTAAAGACTTGGCGAAATTGCAGGTAGCAGTTTTGATTAAAACTAAATAGGGAATAAAAATTCCTTTCTCGACACGTACAATGCAAAAGGTGGAGAATCTCTTTCACTATAACGGGATAGGCATCATAAAACGAACGATTTTACATTTAGTCTGCGCCGAGAGGATGGTAAAAAGCAAAGAAGGGTGAGCAATGTAGCCATGAGTTTAAGTTAATTTCTTTCCTTCCTTAGCCTTCTTCCACCTGATTCTCTCGTTTGCACCCCAAAAATTCTCGATAATCACAGCAGGTGTATTCGATCACTTTCTTAATCTCTTTTCCTTAATCAAGTTCAATATTTTCTAGCTCTTATCATAAATTGAAGGACATTTGAAAGAGGAAATTATTTAGAGGAAAGTGACAGAAAAAAGAAGTCTTAATATAGGATTGTTAGTCAGATTGTGTATTTTTTTGGTGAATTTGTAAAGCTGTTCACCTTGGTTGATTGGCAAAATGACTGAAAAGTGACATATGTTTTGGTGTGATGTAGCCTTAGAAATGGTCAATAACAACCCGTGACAAGGTTTAATGATAAGCATCAGCAATAGGCACTAACATCTTCTGGTGAAGGTTAGTAAAACACGTTGGGAACGACATATAACTACCCTTAGCAATTATCAACAAACTTCACTAGCAATGGTCAAAAAGAATCCTTAGAAACAGTTCATAATATCCTCTAGGAACAGTTAATACGAAATCTTAGCAGCAGTCACTAGTCTGCTCTAACAACGGTGAGTAAAAACACTGTTCCAACGGTCTATAACAACCCTTAAAAATGGCTGAAAATATCCACTAGTGACAAATAATAATAACCCTTATTAGCCAGCAATATAACTTCCTAGAAGCTGAAGATCGTCTCCTATATATTTCTAATAACAGCAAGACCGATCAAATATCTCCTATAGAAACTCAGTAAGAAACCCTAGCAAAAGTCAGAAAATTCTCCTAGTAAAGGTCCAAATAAGCAGTAAGCAGCGTCCCCTAGCATCCACTAGCAAAGAACAACAAGAATCCTTAGAAATGATTAACTAATCCCTATCAAGGGAAAATAACAATCCTTAAAATAGAGCAACGGCTACTATGGTCCTCTAACAACATTCTCAGTAACCAATTTGAGTAACGGTAATTAAAAATCGAAAGCAACGGTTACCAATATCTATTGGCAATTGAAAAATAAACCCATAGAAAAGGTCAATAGAAACCTTTTGAAGCGAACAATAATATTTCCTAACGACGCTTAATAACCGCTCTTAGGTATGGCCCAGTACAATTCTCTAGCAGCAGCCACTAATTTTCCCTGCCAAGGACTAATAATATCATGTAGCAACGGTTAAAAACTAACTTGACAAATGGTCTATATAAATCCGTATCCATAGTTAATAACATCCCCTAGAAAAAGACAGTAACACCTCTTGAAAACGGTTTATAACATCCCATAGCAACGTTTCGTAACCACCATTAGAAACACCTTATAATGCATAGCAACGACCAATACAATTGCTTAGCAGCGTTCAATAATATTTTTAGCACTAGTGAAGAAATCCCCTTGCAGCGATTAATTTGCTCTGTGAGATAAGGAGTGTCTTGCAGAATAATTAGGTCACATGGGATTGATGGAGAAATCTCAGAGATGAAAGCGGTCCTCTGGGATTAATAGGATTCCGTGGGATACACGAAATCTCGACGGATAAGCGAGATTCCTTAATATAGGGGGTCCCGGGGAATAAGGGTGTCCCGATGGATTGGAGGGGTCCCATTGAATAAGGGCCATACGGAGGAAAAACGGATTCTGAATCATACATGGGGTCCTATAAGATAAGGAGAATCCAGACGGATATGTGAGATTCCGTAGGATGAAACGGGTTTTGTTGAGAAGGGAATCACGAGGAATAGACAGGGTCCTGATGGGAAGGTGACGTCCCAAGGTTTATGGGGTCCCCGTAGGATAAGGTAAGTCTCTTAAGATAGGACGGATCCGTTGGGATAAGGGGGGCCACTAGGGGTAAGTCGCGTCCCGTGAACAAAAGGAATCCCAATTAATACTGGTAGTCGCGAAGAATCGGTAGGGTTTTTGAGGCAAATGATGAGTCCAGCGAGAAAAATGGTCCCCAGGGATAAGGAGCTCCTGACGGCTAGAAGGGGTCCCGCGAGACAAAGAACTCCTGTGAGATTTTTAGGGGACACACCAGGTAGTAAGGTTGCAAGATCGATGGGAGTGCACTCAGTAAATGACAACAGATTCAAACGAATTTAAAGTTAATAGGGTGTCGCACGACTTGTAATCCGGTTTGTGGAACTTTCCGGATTCATGAGTGTTTTGGTTGGTCTGAATCACGCCGAATCTCGAATGTAATGATTAGAATACATTCCCGGTCTTAATCCTTCGCTTCTAGGCTCGTGAAACTCTGAAATGAAAGTGACGGAAATGTTGACCCCAACTGAGGGCGGCGCTGGCTGTACTTTTAGGCCGAAGATTATTCAAATGTATTGGGAAAGTGTCACAAGTGTGAAATGTTCTGCTCTGTTATTATAAAAACGGAGTTTTTCGAAATTTTTGTTTTAAGATTAAGTTTTCAGGCTTTTAGGCTGAACATTTATCAAGATTTTTATCATGATGATCAGGCATAATGGAGCATAAATGTGTTGCTGTTTCATTAATATTCATAAAACAATTTATTGAAATTACAATGAAATTTCTAAACATTTTAAAGTCAATAAAATTGCTTTTAAAGACCGCAATATTTTTCTTTTCACTGAAAATAACTGAGGGAATATTTTACACAATAAGAAAAATTTTCAATTTCAACGATCAAACGATTTTTTAACGCAAATTATTGGTAAAATAAATTTTCCATAATATTAATTAAATAACTCATTAAAGTTGTTATCAAAAAAGTAGTAGAGTAAAAGTAGTAGAGTAAAAATATGCAATTAAACTTTTCTTTTTAATGAAAACTATTGGTAGCATGAATTTTCAATAATAATAATAAAATAATTCATTAAAGATTTTATAAGCAAATTGGAAAATATTTTGAATTCTTACAATTATTTTTAACAATTGCAATCTTCTTTGTTCACATTATAAATAATTCTGAAATAGGCGTTACACAAGAAAAATTATTTTAAATCAGAGATAATGAGTTAACTATGCTAATAAGCTGTTTTTCTAAACGCCAATTATTGGTAACATGTATTTCCCATAATATTAATAAAATAATATATTAAAAAGGTTATTAAAAAATTGAAAATAGTTTAAATTCATTACAATTGTTTTTAAAGATGGAAATATTTTTTTAATTTTAAAAATAATTGAAAAAAAATGATTTTGTTCACATTGCAAATCACTAACAATAAGGTTTTGCACTGTAAAAGAATGTCAATTTAAACGCAAACTCAATAGTAAAATATGCAATTAAACTATTTTTTAAACCAAAATTATTGGTAAGATAATTGATCAATAATTTAAATAAAATAATGTATTAGAGTTGTTATCAACAAATTTGAAAACAGTTTAAATTCCTTTTAATTTTGTTTTAAGATCGCAATATTTTTTGCTCAGTTTGAAAAAAACTGAGAGCACGTGTTGCACTATAAGAAAAATGTAGAATTTCAGCGACATATATAGAGTAAAAATGTTATCTAAAATATTCATTTAAACAGCTTTTCATGCAAATTATTAGTAACCTGAATTTTCACTTGATATTAATCAAATAATTAATTAAAATAGTTATTAAAAAATTAAAAATTTTTTTAAATTGGTTTCAGTTAACAATAAAAAAAGTTAATATTCAGCAATCGATAATGAGTAAGATATGCAACTAAACTGTTTTTTAAGCCAAAATGATTGGTAACGTGAATTTTCCATACTATTAATAAAATAATTTTTTATCAATATAAAATATTTTATCAATATTTATTCATTCTATAAATCCTACTCTTTATAATATAAAGCATTATAAATATTCGACATGTCTTTTACAATATATAGATTTTATAGGGTAATTAATTTTTATAAATGTCTTATAATGAAAGAAAGTAAATTAGTTTCTACATTTCAAAAGAAATATTAATTTTGATAGTTTGGTTTAATTAAGCGTGAGCTTTAATTTTCCATAACCACTATAAATGTTAATAGAGAGAAATTTTCATTATAATTGATAATTTTCAGAGTGAATAATATTTACTTATGTAAATGTTGAAAATTGAATATTCCTTTTGTAGAATTATTATCGGTACTAAAAGTGCAGCCGGCGCCGCCACGCGAACGTGGTCAAATTAGATATCACGTTTATTGCACCTACAGATCTTTATAGGAGAGCCACCTCCTTGTTCGCGTCTTTCTTTTTGAGGTTAAGTGTGGTAAGATTATTTTTAGGTTTTGTCTGGAAGAATTCTTCAAGTGGAATTAAAGGAAATATGTGAAAAGAAAAGAGCTATTCCGGCAAATATTAGTGCGGGCTAATTTCAGAAATGGAATTGTGAGATGTTTCTTAATGAAATACTCACGAATCCGGAAAGTCGTGCAAACCGGATCATAAATCCTTCCACTTTCAATTTCTTTTAATCCTTCTTTAAACTCTTTTACAACTTTTTTCATTTACTGGGCAAAGGCTTAAATACGGTAGACGGATGGACACCCAGCTACTATAATGATTTCTGTCCGGAGCAAGAAAACTCTAAAGAATAATGATTAAACACTTTCTTTAATGAACGCTACTATTTTAAGAAAATTCTAAAAAGAACTATAAATTTTAGAGTTTAAAAAAGTTCTGCTGGGATTGCATTCATCACAACCGATTTCCAAAGATGCTAGTTTGAAAATTGATAATGGGTTGCAACACTGGGAAAGCCTCCTTAATTGAAAAAACAATTGACTGATCAAAAAAACTCATCTCTAATAACCAATAAAATAAATCCCTTCAACTTTGCGCCTGAATAAATCTTGACAGAACAGAAACATGCATTCGGAAATTCATCCCCGCTCTCGCGAAGTATCAGATGGACTCGTGTGATAGCCGACGATCCGCGTTATCCTAGCGGATAACCATGTCAATCTCGAATTATATACGAGCTATTTGCAACTACAAGGAAGGGATCACGTCGAACCTTGATGGGTTTCTAGAATGGATATGAAGGGTTGGATAAAGTGCCAATCTAGCATAACGCATGCAGTTGAAGCTACCCCCTCCCCCACTCCTATTTCTCATTTCAAAGCTTTTGCGCTTTCGGGGGGTGACCGAAACGTGAGAGAACTACTATTAACCCCGTTTGTTCCTCAGTGTCCTGAGAAAGTAGGTGGTCGATAATATAAAAAAGAAAAAAAACAGGGCACGTAGGTCGGGTATGTAGGAACTGCAAGAAAGAAACGGTTGCACGAAGAAACGTGGCACTTGGTCGTACATCGTATCACGCTGAGATAAAGGAACATACGCTCGTTACTTTATAGAAAATGTGGCTTTATGCACGTGAGAAATATCACTTACCGGCGGCAAGGTGATATTTCATTGCATGCGAGTTACCAAAGGGAAGGCAGTCTTTGTTGTAACCACGATGAAAGAAAAATAAGAAATCTACCCTTGATGTATACCAGAATACTCAAAGGAAATCAAATCAAACAATCTTTTCTTGAGTTAAAAAGACTTTGTAATGTTTATTTTATGAGTAAGGTTTGGCGGAAAAGGTTGATTTATTTCAAAGGTGGACAGGACTTTTTTATATTTTAGTTCTTGAAGTATAATCATCGGTCAGACGGTAATGAAAATTAACGTGACTTTATAAAGGACGTTTATTACTTTAGATGTTAGATTATTATTTATCGGTAGCAAAAATTTCGCACATCAAGTTCTTCATACGCGTTTCTTATTTTGATTTCCCAATTATTGAATTGAAATATATGCTTTGATTTATAAGTATTATGAAATATAATTAATAATCATAAATTATAATAAATATCAAGATAATTTCATTGAAATTTTTTTCAAATGCAATTGCAATTTTAATATTGATTTTAGTTTTAATGTAACTTCAAGAATGGAAATATATGACCCTTTAATTTGTAATCTGCACAATTTTAAAGGATGTCATTTTGCATATTTTTGCCAAGCAGTTCACTTTTAGAACATTACTTAAAAACTCTTCTATTTTAAAAATATCCAAATGAAAATTCCTAAATTTTGTTGATATTGAATGTAAAAAGTGAAGCCGTTAGTTCTAAATCTTATGAACAGATAAATATAAGTAATTAAAAGTACAGTTTTATTAATTGTACAGCTTTAGGATTATTAATTTAAAATTTTCAAAATTAAAAACTCCTGTGGAGAAAGCTATAATTTCAAATTCCTAAATGTTAATGATTTGGAATGTCAAAATTCGTAATTAAGAACTTTCTAATCTTAAATATATAGAAATACAAATTTCTGAATTTGGATGACATTAAAAATCAAGTGTTTAATTTTAAATCTTCCAACTTGAAGGAACTCCAAATATAAAATGTCAAAATTACATAAGTTTTAATGGTAAAACTTAGAAATTACATATTTTTTTATTTTCAATTGTGAGAATTGAAAGATCTTCTACATTAAAGATTTAGAATAATAAATTGATCAATTTTTGAAGAGTTATTTAAAGGGAAGAATTATTGAATTTTAAAGCTGTTTAAATAAAGATTCTTATATTTTGATGATTTTGAAAATCAACAATCAAACTTTTAATCCTAAGGCTTCTAGATTCAAAAAAACATAAATTTAAGGCCTCAAAATCATACAATTTTTATTTATAAAAATCAAAAAGTACACAACTTTTAATTGCTGATCATTAAAAATAAAAATCATTAATTTCAACGATTTACAATATAATATTTTACAATTTAAAGACTTTCGATTGGAAGATGTTCAATTTAAAAAGTCTATAAACATAAATTATAGAATTTGAGTGATTGTAAATATCAACAGTCATGTTTTCAATTCTAAATCTTCCAAATAAATGAAATATTAAAGGTAAAGTTCCCAAATTACAGACATTTATATTGTAAAACTTAGAAATTGCATAATTTTAATTTTTAATTTAGGGAATTGAAAGATTTTCCGCTTTAAAATTTTACAAAAAATAAGTTGTACAATTTTGAAGAGTTATATAAAATTGAGAACTCCTGAATTTTAAAGCTGTTTAAATAAATATTCTTAAACTTTGATAGTTTTTAAAATCAACAGGGAAGTTTTTAATCGTAGGGCTTCCAAATGTACGAAATTTTCAATGTAGAGCCTCAAAATAAAAATTTATTTATTTCTAATGCTCAAAATTTAAGCAATTTTTAACTGCTAATTATCACAAATAAAAAATTCAAACTTCTACAATTATGAAGAGTGTAATTGAAAATTCTTAAACTTTCAAAAAATTAAATGGAAAATTATTGAGTTTTTAAGATGTATATTCTGAAGGTAAGTAAATCAGAAGCTGTTTTTAATATGTAGTTTAATTTGAAGTATTTAAAAATCGAAATTCATCAATTTTAACGATTTCAAATTAAGAATACTCTAATTTTAAATATTTGTAATGGAAGACTCTTCAACATATAAAGTTGATAAAAGAAAATGATAAAATTGATATTGATTTAATTTTATAGATTTGCAAGCGCGAATTCTGTAATTTTGAACAGTGAAAATCACAGCGCTATTAAATTACTGTATCTGTAGTTAGTTCCTATTTTCAAGGAGTTTCTGCAAAACTGCAGCTAAATTAAAATGACCCTAAAGTAAAAAAAAATATTGTTGCGGTGTTGAAAAAAATTAATATACAAAAGCAGGCTACAAGTTTCCACTTACTTATGGCATGTATGAACGAATCTAAAGATAATTACATTCAATTATTTATTAGGAAAAAAAATATTCATAAAAATCAGCAAAAGAGGATGATTGTGTGCATTCGAATGATAGGGTCGAATATCTGCATTCAAACTCGACTGTCAAAAAACCGGTTGAGCTCGAAAGGTGGTTTTCTGCAGTTTTGCTCTCCTCTGGCCAAATATCCAAGCACATACGACTACTGCTAATAAATTCAGGTGCAGACGACGGTTATCACTCTTTGAGATTTAATTCTTATAGTACTTCTTCGTCCACATTAATAAGGGAATAATTTTCATAGTCTCATACCCAGTGATATGGTGTCGTCTGATGATGCTAATGGACTCAAATCATACTTTATCAGTGAGGATTCTCCTTATAGCTACTATTTCAGTGGGGTTTTAAAGTAAACGGGCGTTAGTACAATAGGTTTTAATCGCAGTGCTGCCGAACTTAAATGGACCAGCCTTCAAAGACAATAATAATAATAATCGTGCTGTTTGTGCTTCTACACTTAAGTGAGATTAGTGAATATTTAACAAATAATGAATATAGAGAATAGGATATATTTGACAAAGTCACGCTGCTTATAATAATCGGGATTCTACAGCACTTCTACACGGAGAAAAAATATAATGTACCAACCAAACTATTTGTTCAGTCTGTTAAAGCTTAGTTCGCTAGACAAAAAAATAATTTTCTTGTGATTATAAATGTTTACTTAATTTAACCAAATGAGTTTTTTCAATCCACAAATAAATTCTGTTGTGCCTACCAATCTTTTTGGTTGGTTCAGCCAAACGTCCAAACAAAATAATTTTGTTAAGACAAGCAAACTTTGATTCGATCAACCAAACATTAATCTCAGTGTGCAAGACAAGCCTGTGGTAAAATTGGAAACACGGTGTTAGAATGAGGAAGTTGCAATACATTTATTGTAGCGCTATATCTATGAGATATTGTAAAAATTCCAATACACGTGAGGTAGAAAGCAAAACTAAAATTTGGAGACTACAAAATCTTGTATTGTAGTATAACCTTACGTTTCGGCAATAAACTTCCAATACATTTAATGGAAGTTTCCAACAGAAACATTTCACGGTGTAAATAGGAGAATTTCATCCTATAAACTGAAATCATTGAACTAGCACAAATGCAGTTTTTTGAAGAGAAGTAAATTCCACTTCGAAATGAAATTTCACGTTGTACTGAATGTAGAGAAAGTACAGTATACATCCAAAGTTTGTCATCCAATTTCCGTCAAGTACCAATCGTGGGAGGAAAATGGGAGTTCATTTTAGAAGACGATGCAGCATAGTGTCCCTTAACGATTTCTCTGAGAGACGCACACTTTAACGAGAGACCTTTACGCGATCATCCAGCACCTGGTGCATCCTTGGCGCACCTCTTAAGGAATGGTTCTTTCCTTGCTGCTTCTGCTGGTCCATAAGCCGTCTTCATACATATATAGATGTAGACTATATCGCTATAGATATACAAGAAGAACTTAAACCCTTCTTTCCATCTTGGTCTTCACTTTTTCGTTCTTTTTTTCTCTTTGTCCCTCGATTATGTCTGCTCCTTTCGTTTTCTGCCTTCATCTTTTCCTAGAGAGTACCCAGACCTCTTGCGAGTAGCTGAATCTCCCAACACGAGAGGTTTAGGTAATGTTGAGATGTGGTCATGTTCCGGCAAAAGATGGTTATAAAGTCTTTTTTCTTTTTTATATACTCTCTTCTTTCCTCGTCTTTTTTACAAAGAATATTTCTTCATAAAAAATTACCGGATTAGTTTTATAAATTGGGGACAGTTCTGCATTCGGGGAGAGTTTTAAGTTATTTCGCGATTTAATACAAGACGCAACTATAAATAATACAGAAGAGTGGTGAAAAATCTTAGGTAAAAATATGAAACTTCTTGTAGGTAATCATTGATGTAACGATTCTATTATGCTTATTCCAGACTATTATGATATTGCTTTTACATACAGAAAAATCATTATCTTCATTCAAAAAAATCGCATGATTGGCCACATTTGGTTTATTTCACAAAATATTTTGGTTACTTGAACTATATTGTCGTTTCGTTGAAACGATTGCGAGATTAGATTTTTGATTAAAAAGAAATAAAACGATTTTCCGAATCCACTAAACAAAGGATCCAACACAATTTATATTTAAAATATCATGCCGTGGAATTTTTAAATCCTCTGATATTTATTAGCTTCATAAACTACAAAGTAATGTAAACAAGATGACTCAATTCCAAGGTAAGCCATTTAAAATATACACTGCGCTGGGTCGTTTATGGTTAGGTAAACAAAAAGTTTTGGTTAAATCAACCAAACTCTTTCCTTAGGTCGTCAGAAAACTTATTTTAATTAACTAAAATAATCTCTTGTATCGAGCAAACTATTTGCTTGGATTAAACAAAAGATATGCTATGAACAAACAAATTTTACTAACCAAAAAATTTTCTTGGGTCAACCAAATATATTATTTTCCATATAATTACCATATTCTAGGGTTGATTCCTTGGAAGGTTTTACCTGGTTGTTGTGATTGGAGTAAATAGTATGGATCTAACTCTTTTTTCCACAGCTGTATGATCGTACTTTCAGACTACAGTTGCAGTGTGCAATTTTTTTTTTAATATTTACTTATAACTATGATGGTTGTAGGGGAATATTTTTTTGAATGAAAGTAATGTGAATTGATAGAAGAAATAGATTTTAAAGTCAAGAAAATATTTTATAGGCTCAAAAAACTATTGACAAACATCAAATTTTACAACATTTGAAGCAAAAAAAATATCCCAATGATTCAAAAATATATTTCTTTTACATAAACAATGCGCGTGTGTAATAATGTAATAAAGTAGTTCCTACTACAATTGCAGTTTCTTAAACCTAAATTATAATTAACATTGTTATTATTATACATATTTAATTTAAATAAAACAGATAATTTAATATCTTGATGAACCTGAAACAGAAAAGTCGATGAATAATCCACCTCCAGCAGGAATCGAACTCGTGTCCGTCGAGGGTGACGTCCAC
Source organism: Acraspis erinacei (assembly GCA_035041075.1). Classification (NCBI taxonomy): domain Eukaryota; kingdom Metazoa; phylum Arthropoda; class Insecta; order Hymenoptera; family Cynipidae; genus Acraspis; species Acraspis erinacei. The sequence continues at coordinate 42,130,054 of JAWWLR010000158.1, read as the reverse complement.
AGCCCTGAACACGGCGCTACCGCAGCACCGAAACTCTAAGGCGGAAAGCCATATTTAACTCCGACCATAAATGCTAAAGAAATATTTCTTCAAATCAAAAACATGGATATTGAATTGAAAAAAAATATTTTTGACCAAGAAGATTGATTTTCTTTACCAAAAAATATAATCTTTCAATAAAATACATTATTTTTTAACTATAAAAGATTAATTTACAATAAAAAATCTCAATTTTCAACATAGGGTAAAATAAAGAATGAACATTTAACCAAAAGAAGATTTTGTAAGATTTGTATGTTAAATTATTAAAATGTATATTTTTTTGCACATGAAGTGAAATATCTCTGGATATACATACTAAATTAAAGATTTCTTAGAAATGGCATTGAAGCCTTGTCTATTTATTTTATCCTTAAAATGGTTCAATTCGGTAGACTAAAGGTTTGTTTAACTGCTTAAAACTATAATTTAGGGCATAAACCCTGAAATACCTATAGAAATAATTAATGAATAAAAATTTTCTGAAAAGGGAATTCAGAAAAAACATATTTCTTCAAATATGGAATGTAGATTATAACTAAGTCCAAAATCTTTAGAAAATGTCTATTATTTCAAAATATATTCGGTACGTTGAAAAAAATCAAATTTCAACATTTTGGTGCTGAATCTTCTACTTTTTTATTTTAGAACCCGAATTTACAGAATTTTGTTGCGTACTGTACATTTAGCGGAAATCCATTAGTACTGTCCTTTGAAATTATGCAGCGGGGCTAATCGAATTGAGTGACTAATAAATTATTACGATGATTTTCGGAATTACGAGATATTCTATTTTACACGTCTGTTCCTCTAGCAGCTTTAGTGAAATATGAACAATATTTAATAAGGTGAAATATAAAATACAATAGTGACAAATACGCTAAAACGTTTCTATTGTTTTATGTGAAAAAATGAAAGTAATCTCTTTATAATTATTTTATTTCAAAAGTATTTCAGTACTTAATCATTATTTACAACAGGCTAAAAGGTCAATACATTTTGTAGAATATCACAGTTTTAGGAGGTTCTAGCGATTTTCTTCAAACACACTAAAATTTTTGTGTTTTGTAACATAAGTTTGTGGTTATAATGGGTTTTAAATCATTTCAAAATTTAGAGACTTACAGGATTTTAAAGTGTGATACAATTTTTGATTAGTGATACAATTTGTGTGATACAATTTAGAACCAATTTTAGATCTCTCGCTATAGAAAAATTCTAAAACAAATTTAGAATTAACATGTAAAAGGGATTTATAAATTTTCGCTTAAAATTTCATGTTAATTCCACTGCAAAATAGTCATGAAGAAATGATATTATCTAACAGTAACCATAACGAATTGCTCATTTTTAAAGAAATAGTTTAGAGAAAAAATTACAATCTTTTGTTCATAATATTATTATTATTTCCGCTCTCGATAATATTTAATCATAATAATATTACTTAATTTTATAAACGTATTTTCTAACCAATTATATACAGCGACAATATTGTTTATTTAAACTATATTATTTTACATGTCTGAAAAAGCCTCCTTATTATAGTAATTATTTGACAGAATAACAAATGTCTTTAATGAAAATCAACATTGTATCAGTCTTCTACAGAAAACATTTTTTTTTCTTCAAATCGTTTTAATTTATCATTAGCATGGCATTAGTGGCAAACATTGGGTATCACTGAAAAAGTTATAAACAGCATATACAGTTATAAAAAAATTTTCAAACATTAAGTTTCCTGGCCAGACCAATTACCATAGTAAATTTAATGTTGCAATGGGAATATAGATTATTAAAACATTATTTTTCATTAAATAATATTCAAACTTTCAACTAGCATGTGGACTTTATCTTATTTTTTCCGTCGGAATGAATGCCACTATTAGTTTTTTCGTAAGGAAGCTTCCATAAAGGATGTCCCAGTTTTAGGTGGG
>JAWWLR010000158.1:42105140-42115239 GCA_035041075.1 Acraspis erinacei | reverse complement strand
TTTATATTATAGATATTTAAATCCAAAAATAGGAAAGAATAAATACAAAATCTGATTATGATTAAGACAAAGAAAATGCCTAATTTAAGTCTAGTAGCGCCTATTTAAGTATAACTTTAAATAATAACCCCAATTCTAGAGAAAATATTAATAATAATTGGGATCGCTTATTCACATATTGCAAAATAAAGTACAAATTTCATTTATGATAATTACTTTAATATTTGTTCCTTATTTTTCTTGAAATTTAATTCTTAGCCATCCTGAAAATATTATCTTATTTCAATAAATGCATATTGTTAAAATAATAATATAAATTGATATTAAAACATAAGTATCTTAATACTGCTATTGTTCTTGTAACTTAAAATAAAATGCGATTCCATATAAAAAAAACAAAGTTGTTATTAAATATTTTACTGCAACTCGGATCTGTTTTCTATCAATTTAATTTTTCGATTCTCAATATTATTTTTACTATTTAAACCAAAAATAAGAATGTAAACATAAAGTGGCGGTTCTATGAAAATTTGTAGATAGAATTTAGGCCCTAAATTTTTTTATATCAAATATTATTGTAGTTTGTGTCCTTTTCCCAAAAAGTTAATTATTTGTTTCTAATGTATTCTGATAAAAAAAGTTTATAACAAACTTATGTATTTTTTGTCTAAACAACTGTTGCATTTTCAATTTTTTTCGTCTTACGTCGTGCTGCTAAAAATGTAACCGTTTATATTTTTAATCTTACTTTTCATGATTAAAGGAAAATTAAACAGCCCTATTTAAAATGACAAATAGAAAATTTGTAGATCCTTTTTCAGGTAAGAAATTTTTGTCTATTAATTTTTTTCGTACCTTCTGTCGTTTTTCGACATTATTTATTTGATTTTCTACGACTAAAACAAAAGCTGCATGTCCTATCAACAAATTATTTTAAAAAAATATCTAGCTTTTTATTTGGTGGGCAACTTTGAACATTACTTTTTTGCCATAGTTCCTGCAAATTTGAAATTTTCGTTTATCAAATTTTTTTTTAGTTTTATTTTTCATTATTCAGAAAGCAGCGCTTTCCATCAAAAAATTATTAATTCCAAATTTACAGATATTTTCTAACTGTATAGCTTTTTTCATACCTTGCATCATTTCATCAAAATTTCAATTTTTTTTAATGTTCTGTTTTAAGATTAAAATAAAAACTACGCATTCAATCAAAAAATAATTAATAACAAATTTGTAGATATTTCTTTGAAAACACTTTTTTGTAGTATTATTTTCTTTATATCTTATGCAGTTTGTATAAAACTTTAATTTTTTTAGTTTTAATGTTTTCTTTTTCGAATATAGCGAAAACTGCGCGTTCTTTTGAAAAATAATAAAGAAACAAATTTGTAGATCTTTCTGAGTTGCTTATTTTTTTCATTTATCTTCTTTGGTATCTTTTATAGTCTAGCCGCTAAATGGAATTTTCTATTTTTCATTCTTTTTTCTGGGATCAAAATTTGCATTTTTTATTTTTCAAGAAAATTCTAAAAGTTTTTATGATAATCTAGTAGAACTTTGAAATAGAAATTTTTTTCTTCACTTTACTCTTCTAATATCAAGGATTGTTCGGCTTAAAATTTTAGTTTTTGTTTTTAATTTTTAAAATGCTATAACTCTGATCATTTTTTTATTGAAGAAAGTCGTGAGGATAAATCGTTCAAATTTCCAGGTACTGCGAACAATTATAAATAGAATATTTTAATCTTTAAAAAATGGTTTCAAAATTTTGCAAATGCTCTTATTTTTTTACTTTTTATCCAAAATACAATTCCAAATCTTTCAAGCTATGAAACTCCAAAATGATCTGGGACCTGCAGTGTTAATTTAAATATACTACAGAGAGTATAAAAAATGCTGGTATATTACAATAAAAAAGAATGATAAATAATTAGAATATTGTTTATAAACGTGTGGATGAAATGCCAATAATTAAGTACACAATTTGCATTACTAAATGTTGCTCGGAACATTTTAACACTTAATCTATATAATTTTAAAGAAAAATTTTTTATTTAGTTTTTTTGTCCTAACAGAATGAATTGTGAAAACCAAAAAAGTATAATTTTTCTGTGTCTCTCAGGAGGGGAGCGTTTTAAAATAGGATCTGTATTTCCCGCTTTTCTTCTTCAAATGTCAATATCCTCGTAATTATAGATTTTATGATCCAAGCAATATAATAAAAATCACATAGACAACAAATATAAAAACTGGTAGGAAGCAGAGATCCATTCTGGAAATAAAAAAACTACAAAAAACTACAAAAAAACATTTGAATTTCGTGTAGAAATTTATTTATTACATGATTTAATGGCAACAAACAATAAAATACATTTGAAGTGGAGAAAACTGTTGGCGTTTTATCAAATTCAGAAAAAAAGCATTCTCAGAATCGGAAAATAATTGTGTTCAAACATGACACACTTCATGTTGACATCTGTCACCATTTTAAAGGGTTTGAGTGTGTATATATCCTAGGGTGTATGTATAATTACCTCGTGGAATCGGGTTTACCAAAGGGGATGTCGGCATTGAGAAAAAAGGGAAAAGCGAATCTTGCTTCCTACTGTTTATTTAAGAAATTGTTGCTTCAGGCTACAGCAAGCAATGATCCTTCGAGGTTTCGGTCATGAATAAAACGTAGCCCCTGATCGTGTGTACTTTAACCGCATTCCCTTTTCCCTCTTGTAATAAGTCTCTTCCTTTAGGGCTCATAATATTTAATTGCAAAATAATTATTATACATTCTACCAGAAAACTTGTATTACGTCTACATCGCGTCGTTTAAAGCTCAAACTGAAATTAAATATTGTTATTAATTAAATATTGCCTTTGTTAGATATGTAAACAAGAAGACAATTTACATTTCTTGTATTCTTAACCGTAAACCAGGGATGAGGTTTACTTATTTTAAAACATTCATTCTAACTGTCTTAGTTAATAAACTGCAAAAAAAATTATGACTTAATTGTCAAATATTCCCAGCTTTCTAGCTATGAGTCTAATTATCGTACTTGTTCTGTCAACATGTTAAATACACTTATAAGAAGAATTCTTATCATAAATAAAATAATTTTTATTTTAAAATTTAAAAGATTTATTTAGACCGTGTTAACTTTTAGACGATTAACATTTTTGTATCAGAAAATTACGTAAAATGCATTTTATTAATTTTCATAAATTTGATTAATTTAGGTGAATTACGATTGACTTTTTTAATATACGTCATAAAAAATATTTTTTTCCAGAAAATACAACGTAAAATGTATTACAGTAATTTTTCTACATTTCGGAATTAGACACAAATGTTCTGTTTTATTGTATTTCGCCCGACATTATTGTACTGTATTCTACCGGATAAATGACAAAATGGTGAAGTAATAATAAAGTAAAATTTCTGAATTTTTTCAAGCATTTTTTTAGAGTTTGGTATGAAATTACTTTCAAAGATTATTAACAATTCAAATATTTGGAAAATCATAAAGTAAATGTTATTTAAATGTATCAATGAAAATAATAGTTTGGCATTGCAATCTGTTTAAATAATTATATGCTTTTATAAATTGTTCTTAATATTATGAAATGAATATCTAAATTCTATTATAAAAATTGTATGAAAATATATTTTAATTTTTTTAATTATTATTTATTCATGTTTTTGATGCTGCGAACTTATTAATTTATTATTAAATGATTCTATTAGACTTGAATTTTCTGGAATTAGTTTAATGGGTTATTAAAATATCAAATTTATAGAAATGGAAGTCCAAATTTATAAATAAAAATATAAAGTAAAAATTATTTTAATATTTTGATGGAAATGTCAGTTTAATGATTTTTATTTTGTGAACGGATCAAGTGATTAGTAGCTGATTAATTTCTTTTCACAAATCGCGAAATTTTTATCTGAAATTTGCATGAAAGATTTCTAATCAATCAAAGTTTCAGATATGAAAGTGAAAATTTAAAAAAATATATTGTACAAATTATTTGAATGTTGGAATGAAAAGTATGGTTTAATGCCTCTTACGTCGTGAACAGATTAATTCATTATTAGCGGATTATTATTTTTTAATAATATTAGGTTACATAAAGATTGAATTTTAATTTTTCACTATTAAGTAACAAAAATTGATTATTCATTTTAAGGTTGTGTAATTGAATATTTGCTATAATTTGTATAATAAAAGTTTATTTATGTTGGAAATACATCTATTATAATAACATAATTGTAATATATTATTAAATGAGTTTCATTGCAAATAATTGTTTATTGCTTTTTATGTTTTAAACTGGTTAACTGCTAATTGACTGCTATTTTTGTTTAAATATTGAATTATACAAAGATTTAATTTTAATTCTTGTCAATTAGTTAACATAAATTTATTATTTGCTTTAAGATTATGTATTTAAATATTGGCTATTATTTGCATAATAAAAAATTCTTTTCAGATACATCAAATGCATTTTTTTACATGTTTGTTACGTTATGAAATGACTATTTTAATTTTCAAAATTTTACGTACATTTCAATTTTTTCGAAAATTAGTATAAACGGTTATCAATAATTCAATTTTCAGAATTTAAATTTCAAGTTTAAAGAAATATAAAGTGAAAATTATCTAAATGTTTCAATCAAAATAATTGTTTAATTTTGCTTATGTTAGAAATTGAATAATTAATTATTAACTAAATCTGTTAAATATAAATTTTCTGGAGTTAGTTTGAAAGGTTATCAATGAATTGAAATCTAAAAAATGACAGTTAGAATTTTTTTAAATTTATAAAGGAAAAATTTCAAAGCTTATAACAGATAAATATAAAAACTCTATAGAAATTTTTCAAAACATGTCGTTACTCTTGTGTACATTTTTGTTTCCTATTATATTTTTAAACCAAATTTAATTATTAAAACCATTTAAAATTATAAATAACTGTTAATTAGTGTTAAGAGGACAAATATATACTTACTTAAATAATATTTTAATTGAACGTGCTTAAGCACCCTATTTATTTCTTATACTGAATCTTATTATCTATGTTTAGTAGTTTAGAAACTATTTAAAATATTTAAATGACCTAAGCATTGTTTATAGATATATATTAACATTTACGAATGACGAAAACAACCATTTTTATTCTTTAAAGTAGGTAAAGACGTTTATTATTAATATTAGAATTGTATTACTCAATGTTTTGTTATACATTTTTTTGGTATGAAATATTATATTTTATGGTAGTAATTTAATTTTTGTCTGGTGTAGGATTAAACTCGTTTTTTTTAATTATTTTTTTTCACTAAATTGAACTGCTTTCAATTGCAAAATTCGTGTTATTTATATTAACAATAAATTTTTCAATCTGAAAATGTAAATATTCCATTTTAAGTTAGAAATTGATCTTGGATCACTGAAATTCGAAGAACATAGAACAAGTATTTTCGGTTATTTCGTTTAAAAATTAACATCTGTACTAGTTAAAAATTAACATATGTACTAGCTAAAAGTGGAGCGACTTTGTTCAACTTTTTTAAAAATTAATATTCTTCTTGTTCGAAGATTTAAATTTAGACACTTTTATATAGGAAAAATATTCAAACAATATTTTAATTATTAAGCAAGAAGGAATTGTTATCACAAAAAAGGGCACATTATTAAAATGAAATTTTCGCCAATGAGCTATAAGTTTAAAACTACAACTTCTGTTACAACAATATATCAATTATTGAAACGACTTTTTTCAAGGCCTAATAATAGGGTGTTCAAATTTCATAATACTAGAATTCAGGATCGACTCTTATTCCTTTATGTATTCTGAATTATCGTGTTACATAAGTTAATTTTATACCATATCTTCGACTTTAAATCGCACGATAATGAATCATAATTAATTAATTAGTGTATTTAAGATTTATTGAATTCATTAATTAGTTAGAATTAATTTTAATAATTAGCTTCCATGTTAAATGAATAGAATACTTCAAAATTCTACCAAGCTTTTCATATGTATGATTTTTACCTTCGAAACAAAGATTTTTCGGGTTTAAAATGTTCCAAAATTTGGAGAGAGAGAAAAAAAACAAAATCCCAATTTTTTTAATTCACGAAAATTCAGAATGACAGGCTGCTTTGTTTATTCAGGCGAAAGAAATTTGTTGTTCAACATTTTCAAATTAATTTCAACATTTGTGCGTTTTGTTTATAAAAAAAAAGTTTTTTCGCACATTTTCAAAAAAACTCTGAAGTATTAGGCTTCAAAAATGCGTTTGCATTTATAATTGTATGTTCAGTGTTCACTGGTCCTCACTCACCTTAGGTTTACAAAATTTCTCCAATTTTCAAACAAATAGGAAACATTTATTTATTTACAAAACATTAAAATTTTCAAATCTGATGTACTAACAGATGATATTGTCCAAACAAAAAAAAAGAAAATATTTTGCATGTGAAAATTAGGTGCGGGTAAGGAGATTTTTCAAGGAATTAACATTTAATCAGAAAAAAATATAGAAAACCACAAGCATAATATCTCAAAAAAATATAAATACATCAATTTTTGTACAGATTATAGTAAAAATCTTAGCAAAACCATGTTTTAAAAATACCGGGAAAAGTACATGTTGCATGAAGTTTTTAAATCTTCAGTCAATTAGCAATTATTTCCTGATAAGTAAAACTTTAAAAAGTACCATCAAATTACGATCATTTCAGAATACTCGAATTTGAATAGCTGTTAGTGCCCGAAAATAAAATTTGAAAAATCTGAAAAAACATATAAAATTTTATCCGTTTTTGCGTAATGCTGAATTTTAGCAACAGCACATGCAAGGTCATCTGCTGTGAGTGTATCTGCTTCCATAATCGGAAAGCCTTTTGTGTTTTCCAATGAAGAGAATAATTGTTGAAAAATTATTTGCAAATTTTAGCTCATTGACACTACACTTTCAGAAGCCTAAAATGTGCAATTTGCTTAAAGAATTAAATCTGCGTTTTGCTTTAGTTATAATGGTACTTTTTTACGTTTTATTCAGCAGGAAATAATTTCTGATCAACATAAAATTTCAAAACTTTGTTAAAATTTAAGCTACACCTTTATCTGAAACATGTAGTTTGTCCCATATTTTTATAATTTGTTTTTGCTGAGATGTTCCTTATAATCTGTACAAAAATTGATGTAGATAGTAGTAAGTATTCTTTTTTAACATTCTCATCATTTAATGATTGAGAAATTATTAGAATTGTCTGAAATTTTGTTTCTTTTATTAATGACAAAAATACTAAAACTTTGTTATTTAAATTCTTCAGACTTTAATTTCCGAAGTAAACTGGAACCTCGATTACTGTAAACTGGATTTATGCGTCCAGAAAATTGACACCACTCGACCTGATTCGTTTCATTAGTTTGCGACATGCCTCTAAACTTAAAAGAATTTGCTTATGCACTCGTGCCTGTTATTATTCGAAGTCCCTGGATTTTTATCCGAGGCCATAAACAAAAACGTGGATAAATCCCGTTTCCAGTGTATTAATCGTTTTTTTCAATGATCACTTCATCTCGTCCCTTCGTAATTTTAGCATTAATCTAGTTATGCAAACCATTCGTGGGCTGTGACCTAGCTGAACGTTTAGACAAGATTCGTCGTCACCAGTCAAATCAACCCCAGTATTTCAGTTCCAGGGGTTTCAAAAGATCGCAGGCAGAAATCGAGTTAGAAACGAAGTTACGCGCTCGTTTCATCTCCCCGAGGATACAATGTCCCGCGTAGAAGGCTCGCTCTTGTGCGTAATTTTGCACGAGAATTGCATTACGACTATACATTCCCTATGGAGATCGAGGAATACAGTAATCTTTTCCTTCTCGATGGAACTGCTTGGAAGCCCTTTGTGCCTCACTCTTTATTGCTCAGATCTATCTGAAGATTTTAATAGCATTCGATTCTTATGCTTTGTACGTTCTCGGGGAAACTGAAGTATAAAAGGGCAGACTTTCATTACAAGGAAAAATAAAAGCTTTTCAAGATATCATTGACTCTTCATTTCTCTTCCTCACTCTTTTGATGAAGTTTATAATTTGGAAAAACTGCTATAAGAGACCGGCAATTCCTATTGTTAGAATTTATGTGATCTTTATGAAGAAATTTAACGAGATTGCCAAAGATTTTTAATTTTTAATTATGCAAGATTCAAGGTATTTCGAACGATTCCGAAGGACTATGAGAGGTCTCGCAAGTTTCAAATAAATTATTCAAAATCGCGAGGAACCCTAATCAGGTTTCCAGAGATAGATGGAAATTTAAAATTTTTTTCTGAGCCTGTACGTTTTCTGATTTTAGTATATAATATGGCTTACAAGAAAGAAGATTTCAAGAATTTGTATAACTTAACTAGAATTTTTTTAAGAGAATCGAAATATTTCAACTTTATTTTCAAGATTTCAGGGGAAATTAGGAAGCCTTACCAGATTCCCAGAGATTTAACTGTATTTTAGAACTTTAAGAAATTCCGAAGAATTTCAAAGAATTTAAAGGGATTTGAAGAAATTAGAGACGATTTACTTGTATTTTAAGGGATTTTAGGATATTTGAAATGAAATGATGTTTTGTTTAAATGTTTTTCTTTGAAATGATGCTAAGAAATATAAAGAGGTTTCTATGATTTCACGGGATTTTAAATCGTTTTTTTTTTAATTTCGAAGATTTCAAGTGATCACGTAAAATTCAAAATATTTTACTCGATGGTAGGGATTTTATACCATATTTAGAGATTTTTAGGAATTGCCCAGATTTTTAAGGATTATAGAGGATTTTATACTGGCTAATGAAGAATCCAAGCGACTTTAAGGATTCTTACAGGATTTAAAAGCCTTTACATTATTTTAAGGAATCAGGAGGATATAGGAAATTTTTCCATATTTTAAAATTTTTAACGGATATACTGATATTGAAAAAGATTTGAAAGGATTTTAAAGAATTACACGTGATTCCAAAATATATTCAAGAATTTGAGAAGATTTGATAAGAGTATAAAGAACTTCACTAAATTTTAAATTATTTTCGATTGTTATGAATTATCTTAAGTGATTTCAATGAATCTCAATGACTTGTAAAAGATTATAGTAAACTCAATTTATTGTAAAGAATTTCAAGAAACTCGAAAATATTTCCAATGATTTTAAGGATTTTAATTTCAAAGCGGTTTCAAGGATATTTCACGGATTTTGAAAGATTTGATCCAATTTTTTAAGTTTTTAAAATCGTTTCGTTCCAAAAAAAGTCTAAAGGATTGTGTAGGGAGTTTTTAAGAATTTGAGCGATTTCAACGATTTTTACATCTTCTAAAGATTTATATGGAAATTACAAAGATTTACAAATTACAAAATTACAAATTTACAAAAATTTACAAAATTACAAATATTGTGTAAAAATTTAATCTCGTTTTTGAAAATTCATATTTTTTAATAAAAATTGATTTATTTATTTAAAAAAATTATTTTAAATTAATCCTATTAATGGAAAACTAATTTTTTCCTGAAAATTAATTCTTGGAAATTACTTTTTTTAAACTGAAAATTTAACAATTCCATTTTCAGTTGAACAGTTTTGTATTTTGAAACAAAGTGAGCTTCTTAGATTGAAATGCATCTTCTATGTTGAAAGTTGAACTACTTTGTTATTAAATCACTTATAATTTCACTTTTTTTCAGAAGCAACTGTCCGGTTAAAAAGTTATAAGTATTATTAAAAATTAATTTTTTTTAATTGAAATTATTTTTTAATCTGAAAATTTAATTTTGCAAGTTTTGTTTAATAATTATCTTTTTCAAATTAAAATTGAACTATTTGTTAACAAATTTATGTATAGCCGCGGCTTTTGATTTAATTCAAAGAATTTAAAATCTTTTTTCCTCAAAATGATTTTCTTAAACTAAAATGCAACGATTTCATTTTTAGTTGGAAACTTATCTTTTAAGGTAAAAATTTATCTATTTTTTTTAGGTTCTATTTGTGTCGAAGCTTCAACTTTTTTTTTTGCAACTTAGTCCTTTTAAGTAAAAAATTAAA
>JAWWLR010000158.1:42065778-42079776 GCA_035041075.1 Acraspis erinacei | reverse complement strand
TCTTTGTAGTTTGAATATCAGGCTCGGATTCCTTTTGGGAATAAGCCGAATAAACTGAAGCTGGTCAAGTTCATACCTAGATCCGTCAGAAGAAGGAAGCCTGGCAGGTAGATTCATGCATCGAGTAGAGGAAGTGGACCTGGAACCAAGCGGTGACTCGGCAGGAATATAAATATAAAAATTTGAAGGAACCGCTGTCTTAAACAGTTAACTGATATTTCAGAAATTGTACGCGGCGAAGCAGCATTGTAGGAATTTTTGCAATTTTCCATATTTTTTAAAACTGTATAATGTTTTTTGTTCATTTACTAGAAAAAAATGAAGTGAGAATCGTTACTAATCGAATGCGTCGCTGATCCTCGTCTTTACAGCGATCTGTAGACAAGAACACCGAATATGACGTGAAAGTAATCGCACATAACTTTAAACTGAGCCGATGTAAGAAAAAAAAACGGAGTTCGCATAAGGCGCCATAAGCATTTAGCAGCTTCAGGCCGCGGGCCTATGCTCTATATACCAAAACGGGGTTTTCGGAAATCTATTTTTTTAAATAAGCAGGAATTTTGCGGTTTCGTTTGCAGGATTTTGGCTGTATACCAATTTCTTCTAAAAAATACAACAAAAAATCAATTTCGGAAAAAAATGCCAGTTAACAGGTTTAGACCGCGGAAACTTTATTTGAAAAGAGAGCATGAAAGGGAGAGTAAAAGTGATTTAACGATAGCTCGCTTTTTAAAATTTAACTCACTCCAGACTGCGGTTTACATGCTCTACTCTATAGCCATATAAAAGTTGGCGATTGGGGCCCACTGGAGTTTCTTTGATTTCATCTGCAGTTAATAGGGTAGCCTTGCCGTTTCTTATGTTGATTTTCGCCCGCACTGTATTTTTGCAGCTAGGATTGTATGTGTATATTCCAACAAGAGTATCCGTACCGCGGAATATTGCCAAAACGTGCCCATCGAATGTTGATAATACAATTTGTTCTTGGTTTGGTATAGACCTAAACTTATGCGACTCGTCGAGCACTTTGATTGATTGATCGGTCGGAAAAGTGTATCTTTGAAGTTCAAATTGCCTTTGTTGATTTTTATAGGGAATAAGTCGAATAAATTCAAGTTGATCAAGTCCATAGCCAAGTATATTAAAAAAAGAAAGCGTGGTAGGTGAAGTCCTATTAACGGCTAGAGGAGACCGGGACCTGGGACGAAGAGAAGGTTCGGCAGGAGAGGTAGACCTGATCGAAGAATCAGGTCTGGCAGGTGGATGTTGTCTATCAGAGGAAGAATAAGATTGGTTTCCACGAGGAACACAATGAATAGGGGCACCATTAGGCAAACATTCAAACTCTAAACTTATCTCTGCAAGAAGAAAGAGTCGATTACATATTTTTTGAGAAACAATGTTTTTGAATTACTGCTAATAATCCACAAGATATTAGTGCATTTCGACAAAAACATTAATGGACATAATTGAATAGCATGCTCAAAATTAAAACACTTCCAATTCTGTGCATGTTTTTAATGTAAATCCTCTCAAGTTACAGGGACAATATCGATCACGCAATTTCTTCGCGTATTCTTCTTTATTCCAGTTCTTTTTAATTGTATTTAAATGATAGATTATGCATGATGATAAATTCTTCGTGGAATTAATATCTGGGGATATAATATAGATAAAGATGGTGGAAAGAGTCTAAGACAACTTCCAGGGTCCAAGAAACATCTTCCTGTAACCTCACAGAAAAAACTAAAGTTAAATTTTGTTGCATGTAAAATTTCGCGCTGTTAAACTTTACATGCTATTTGGCGAAAGTTTATCCTATAATGGAAGAAAAGCTGTCTTCTGCTATGGCGACCTTAGAAGCAATGGGAAACGGCAGAGTATGCGTGAATTCAAGTTATAAATAGGGACACCCAATTTAAAACAACAGAAAGAAAAGTTAAAATTTCTTGCAGGTAACACTTGCAAGGTTAAAAATTAAATATATTTCGGCGAAAGTTTCACCTAGGTTAGGAGAATAATTTTTATTTCATCTACTTCTGCGGTCACGCTGAAGTGAGCAAATTTCGGTAAAACATGTAGAATCAGTAACAGCAAACAGGAAAAAAATCGGTTCTTACTGATATATCTCCTTCGAAATAATTTACACTATTGCAGACGAATTAGAACTTATTTAATAACATTTAGCAAAAATCGCAAAAAGCAACTGACAGATGACAATCCCAATGGCTCTCCAGTTCAATGAAGTTATACGGCGACAGATAGCGCTATCGTCGTAATTTTCGCGACGTCTCGAATAAAAATGGAGCGATTATAAGGCGAAAGATTATCCTGGCAAGGTTAAAAATTGGAAATTATCTTTTATTCATGCAAAGTTTATCTGGCAAGTGTGCACGCATTTTATGATATCATTAAGAGGAATTTTTCCACTAAAGAAAAATCTAGCATAAATTGTAAATTATTATCATACCATTGTAGAAAAGTAATCCTTACGATGGTGGGGTTCCATATGGAAAACCTCAATGTAATCACATTTTGCGGCATTAGAATAACCTGTATATTTTTGTGCAAAATGCTGCCTGATATATCTATGATAGTATTTAGCTAGTTTGATATTGTCTTTATCTTCATTTAATCTTATTCAAAGTAGAAGACTAGTTCCACCATCAGAAGTCATAGTGCAAGAACAATTAATTCTATAAATCTCATGACAGCGCTCTAATAAGCTATGTTTATCCTTTCCTTATTTAATATATTTATCAAGTGTATGCATAGTTCTAAAAATAAATTTGATGTTACAATTTTTCAGAAGTCTATTAATATAATTCGACGTTGGGCCTAAAAATGAGATACCCATGTGCGAATTTAAGGCTGCACCAAGAACAGTGCCGCTGGCCCAAAGTCCTAACAACTTAGGTCCGCCGTAGATCAGCAGCCAAAGTTGAACCAATTTTTGTATTAATAAAAAGCGTATGTCCTCCAAACCTAAACAGCCAACGTTGGTAGTCTAAAAACGTATTCAGACGAATGTTTCCGATTCCGGTTGCGGTTTCGATTGTCGATACGGTTCATGCACACGAAGCATCGCTTTCAATCACGATTGCCATCACTGTTGTTTTCGTATATGAAGATAAATTCGGTATCCTCCGTCCAAATGTGGGGTTTTGGGGTCGTTTTTAAATAAAAACATGACAACAGTCACACGAGAGACTGGCACGATTTATGCGAGTCTTTTTTCAAGAAAGCTACCAACAGCTGAGGAGTCACATGACTTTTTCGACCAGTGTTAGTTCCTGCGATCAGCGACGATCGTGGCCCGGTCGAAATTCCCGCCGTTGAAAATAGGGAACAACCTAAACGCTCAAGCCGTATTGCGACAGGATCGTGCTGCACACTGATTTGTGGACGATTCCATTCATCACCGCAATCGGAACCGGGAGTCGCTCTGCTAAATACGCATTCGATGGAACCCACTGATGGTACATCTTTGGCCTGAACCTGGCCCGACCATAGTGGAACAGCGGGAAATCTTTTGTTAACTGGTAACGCCGACTATCGACAGCCCAGTATGTGAGATTCCTGAGATGGATGATCGACCTTAAGTCAGCGCTGCTTTACATTTAAGATATTAAAGTAACTGAAATTTACAAAATTATGTAGCTGAAAACGAAATTCAGTAACTTTTATAGTAAATTTACTAAATTTTTATTTAAATTCAGAAGCGGTTCCTGAAATTTCGAACATTCAAAACTCAAGAAATTTAAATAAGATTCGTGAAAATAATCAAGACTATAATGAACAAATTTTGGACAACCACTATAAAATGTTCCCACTGTTCTGATCGAAAAATTCATCTAATTTAATAGAAATGACACCTTTTTCTCAGATAAAATGCAACTATTTGTGTCAACATTTAACCATTTTTTAAAAAAAATTATCCGTTTTATTAAAACTTCAACTATTTTGTTGAAACATAGTATAGGAAATATATATATAGGAAAAAATTCGAACAAATTCCATTTTTTTTAAACAATTAAACATTAATGAAAAAATGTTATTAAATATTCCACTGCACTAATAGTAGTAATTTTAAAGAAAAAAAATTTCAAGAAACATATTTAAACAAATTGTATTCATTTAAATAATTAAAAATAAATTACCCAATGATAATAGATATTCCACCAGACAAATATTAAAAATTTTAAGTACAAAAAAGACCAGAATACAGTTCTCAGAAGGTCGATTTCATGCAGATGGCGGTGCGTTAGAGGTGTCAAACCCATATGTCTGATATATGAAATTCTCCATTGGATAATTCGTTACAATAAAAAAAATAAAAAATTACAGAATTTATTTTTTCAGATTTGGAATGAAAGGGGGGTGGGGGTCGTAGGCCTCTAAAAAAAAAGTTTTTTGAGCCACCCTAGTGGACACCCATTTCCTTAAATCTGCGGAAAAAGTATCGAAAGAGTAGATCTGTCTTCCTTAATCTATAAATTATTGAAAGCTCGCGGATATGATATTAGAATTTAAAGTTGCATTTTATTCAGTTATATTCACCAATAGAATTAAGAATGACCATCACAGCGAAGAACAGATCATAAACGACCCTCATTTTTTCCAAATATAAGAAAAACTGATTTGTAAGCTAATAAAGAATATGGCTAACAGCGCATCGAATTAAAATTCTTTTATTTTATTAAACAATCTATGTATAATAAATGGTATGTTTATTATCTGAAAAGCGACTAGTTTGGGTATAAGAAGGCCGCAATTTATCCGAATATTTGATTCTTATCGCCTTTGTTTTTATTTTCTTATCGCTCAAGTGATAAGATTTAAATAAATACAGTGAACTTCCACGTGTTCCAGCGGCCGCGAAACGTACGCGGCCAATTATTCTGAACCTGGTCATTCCTTTCAATTCCTAAAACTGCTTTTTAATCTTACCAAATTGAAACATTTTGATTTAAAATCTTCTGAATTCTTTTTCAATATTTTGGAACATCGTTTGACATGTTTAAAAACCTTTTTTCATTTTCTCTCAAAGATAATGTTTATATTCTCATCATTTATAATTAAGAAATTATTAGAATTTTTTGATTTTCGGCAACACAGTTTTTCAACGGATCTCCACGTTTTGAGACCCCCTGAATCAGAAAATCAAGTGTTTATGATGGCGTCTGTCTGTTCGTCCGTATATACGATTACTCGGGAAAAAAACTAACAAATCTAATCGCTCTTTAGCACACGTTTTTTAGGTCCGAAAAGTAAGGACGAGTTCGTTAACCAGGTCTTTTGGATAAAAATTAAAAAATTTCAAGCATTTCAAAATTTTTGGGACCATTTTTTATAGATTTAAAAACTCTATGTACTGTTTTGAGGGTTATTAGGGTTATACCATCATAATATTTAAAGAATCAATCAAAAACAGGAATTTTAACCTAAACAACGTATGATATGAAAAAGGCCAAAACTCGAAAACATTAAAATTTTGAACCAAACGAGGCAAAACACGAAAAAAGTCTTTAAGAGAAATTATGTAAATGAGTTTTTTTACCAAAAAATATAAATTGTCATTGAAAATATAGAATTTCATATAAAAATTAAATCTGTCAGAGAAAGAAACTTAATACTATGAACTTACAGTCTTGCGCTTATTTAGGAAACCGACAGCTTAAGCATTAAATTTAGTTTATCTCACCACCTCAGATATTAAAAGCAAAAAAAGCTATTCCTATTCTATTTGATAAAAGGATTGAGTATCTACAAGCATATCTGTATTCCAATGAGTTTATTTTGTAAACAAATCTTTAATATTGGAAAGCTTAAGTTACTTTTTGAAGTAGAGATCTATCCCTCTCTTCTTCTCTCATTCAATATCAGTCACTTTCAAAAACAGGTAGGGTGAGAGATTCCTGTATTACTTGCAAGTGGTCTGACGGTCATTGACAGCTCATAAAACTGGCTCATTCAATTTCGTCGACCAAGAGTCTAGGTAGCTTTGACATTGCTCACAACTGTCAATAGATGAAAAAGATGAGATGAAAGATATATCTTTAAAATCTGGCCTTAGCTGACAGCTCCCAAAATTTATTTACGGGCTTTTGCCAAGAAAAATCTATTTCACAACACACTCGGAAATATTCCTATAATATCAGAAATTTTGTTCTGAGCGAACGAGAGATCGTCAATTTATAAGTGAGTTTTTTCTTTTCGGTAGACCTTCGGTCGAGTAGCTTTCTTTATCTTCTTGCTCAAATTCGCCCACCCAGACTTACGCGATTTTATCTAAGTGGGGGTATTCGGAGCCTGCGCTTTAGGGTATCTCCTATGCGATGCTACCTTTCAGAAGAATCGCATTGGAAATGCCCCTTTTGCCTATTTTCTCCTCTTGTCAGAAGTATATTTTTATTATTTTTTATGGTTGTATTTTCGACTACAAATCGCACCTGCAATATAATTTTTTGAATAGGAGCTGTTAGATACTCAATCTTTTGTCAAATAGAATAGGATTAGCTTTTTGTGCTTTTAACACCTAAGGTGGTGAGATAAACTAAATTTAATGTTTAAGCTATCGGTTTCCTAAATAATCGCAAGACTACGTTCATAAGATTATGTTTCTTTCTCTGACAGATTTAGTATTTTGCATGAATTTAACACTTTTTGATGAAAAATTTAAATCTTTGTTTTTATCAGCCCCATCCATCGCCCTCAATTTTCTGTTGTCCTACGATCTGAAGGGGAAATGGCTGCTAATTCAGGTTATGGAAACAGTGAACAGAAATTCCACATGCGGGGCATTATTCCTGAACCGTCCCAACTTTAAAAGTCGTGTCTACCGATTTCCTTCAAATTTTCAGAGTTGTTTGCCTATATGATAGCAGTTTACCCACCAATTTATAGATTTTTACCACCATCCCTTCTCGAACTACAGGGTGTGAAATATTTACCCCCGGGCAAAGCGGGTGCATGTAAAAATTTGTAAGCGGGTAATTGCTACATACCAAGTTCATTTGCTTATTTACAACCGACATAAGAGTACAGTCAGTGGTTGGCTTGATACTGGGTCTACTACTGGGTCTACTACTGGCGCAGTACATTCGCACGATACCACACCAACAAGAAGCCTCGCCACATGAGTTGCACACCTGTCTGTATCTGCCTTGATTATGCACTGTCAAGACACTGAAAAACAATTTATTCATTGTGATTGTCAAAAGTTCTCTTCCGTGAAATAAAAAACTTTTCCAACAATCAATTGAAGTTTTACTTGGTGAGTTATAAAATATTTAAGCTGAACCAATGCGGAGTGCCTGATGCGTACGTGACAGCGTAGAAAACGCTGTGTTAGTGACCGCTGCCTCTCCAGACCAAAACCGAGTTATAATTTATTAATGAAGAGTGTCAAGGTTTCTGCCTTCTAGCAAAATGTTACATTAAACTAACAATTTTATAAACTTCAGACGAGTAAACATTCTTACTCGCGCGCTTCGTAACAGTTTACAGACTGACCCTGACCACCGCAATACGTCTGACTGCGCGAAAGTATATTAGCGTTGACAAGATAAGAACGGTACCTTCTAGACGCAAGAGAGAATACTCACGCCAAACATAAAGTAACGGACCTGACATGACCTTCAGCATCCGGATATGTAGCAATGACACGACCTAGAGCCCACTTCGTAGGAGGAAGGTTTTCATGGAAGATAAGCATGAGATCGTCGATCTTGATTGGATGCACAGGCTTCTGACACTTCAGACGATTTTGAAGTCCTTGTAGATATTCAGAGGAGCATCTGGTCCTGAAATCTCAATACATCTGTCTGATAAGCTTCCAGCGTTGTAATCGATTTTCCTTAAGGTCGATGAGAGAAGGTTCTGGAACCGTGAAGATTGGAGAACCGATCAAGAAATGACTCGGTGTGAAAGGTACTAGATCATTCGGATCATCGCTCTGAGCCTGTAGCGGACGTGAATTTATAGAAGCTCCCATTTCCTCAAATGTCACAGTAGTATCTCCCACTACTCGACGAAGATGATGTTTTACAGAACGGACAGCTGCTTCTTAATTTCTACGAAGTGCTGAGCGGCTGGAGGTTTGAACCGCAATGTAGTTCCGTTATCAGTAAGATAGCGGCTGATAGTCGATGAGATAGCAGATGCCTCATTGAAAAGTGTTCGGAGCTGCCTATCTACTCTCGTAGCAAAACAAACTAAAACTACAATACTATGAGGGGTGAAAAGTAACCTCCTTGGGAATCAATTTTTGTTTAAAAATGTTTTATTTTAATTTTATTCAAAGTAGTTCCCTTTAAGCTCGATACACTTATTCCAGCAATTTTCCAATTTCTTGATCCCGTCCGAAAAGAAATTTTCCCGAAGGTCTGCAAAATACTCCTCCGCGGCGTCGACCATTTCGTCGCGTGAGCTGAATTTTTTATTGATGAGCCATCTTTTGAGGTTTGGGAAGCGATAATAGTCCGAGGGAGCCAAATCGGGCGAATACGGTGGAAGCGGAAGCAATTGGAGCCCTAAATAATTGATTTTAGCCGTGGTTGCGATGCTCTTGTGCGCCGTTGATAGTCCATACTTAACATGATGGGAAACACTTCAACAACAATCAGCTGTAAAATCAAAACCAAGGCCAGTCTCGCACTGGAATTTGGTATGTCTGCCTAAATATGAACGGACTACAAGGCACCATAAACTTTTTTGCAGGAGCAGCGCATTCTGGCGGTCAAGGAGGTTACTTTTCACCCCACCTAGTAGAGCTCTTGTATGCCTTGTTCCCGGGACCCGTACTTGTTCGCATTCAAATAGGACCAGCATAATCCAGACCGCTTATAGCAAATAGTCTAGATCTTGTAAGGGAGTTGCGACGATTGTACTTGGAATATTCTGTTAAATTAATCGTCCTTATCATTGGCGCTCTTGCAGGTGCCAAGCTTTCACTAGTCAGTAGCCTGAAAAGCATCCCAGCGTGTGAACAATATGCGAAAACACTTGCGGGGAAAATGCAGAACGCTGTCGTCCTTGGGTCGCTCTATATCCTCAGGGTGCACGAGACTTTTGCCGGATCGCCGTATTGATTCCGTCACAAACTGTAACCATTTATCTCATGGTCGTGAGACGCGGTTATGGCTGAAATCCTGCGTTTTTCCTTATGAAAAACTGTTAAATATATATATATATATATTCACTTCAAATTTTTAACTCTTGTTTATTTCTCATTATTCTAATTTATGATTGTTCATCTATAATTAATTTAAAAAGTACGGATTGTATGTAAACAATATACTTATTTGAATTAAACAAGCCATTCTTTGACCCCATAACAAAGAAATGATTTTGTTTCATTCAAACAAACAAAAATTTGTTTAAATACAATGGCAAATCAGGTAAATCAGAATTTCTGTTAGAAATGGTAAATTTACGAGCTTAAAAATGGAAGGGGAAAATCTGTCGTATATTGTGCCCTGCCGAGATTTACGTTATGTTTATTTAAGTTAAGATTAGGTTCTCAAATAAAAAATCAATACTATTACATTCCCTATCAGTCTCTGTGAGAATTATTTTATTTCGAAATTCATAATCAAAACGCCTTTTCTATTCATATATCAAATTTTATTTATGTCCATGCAAAAATTAAGTCTGAAAAAGCGTTTTTCAAATATTGTTCATGTCCTTCCTTACTGTTCAATTAAATGTATCAATATTGAGAGACAATTGATTAGTCTCGAATCAACACATCTTATCTATTATTACATCAACTTTAAATTATGAGAATGAGAACATTTTTACTATACAAATTAATTGTTAGTATAATATAAATGACCATAACTTCCTTAATCTTGAATAAAATGAATTAATATTATAAGTCAATCGATTCGCCTCGAGCCAGGGAAAACTTTTATGTTCTTACTATAAAAAACCGTATTTTCAAACCTTATGGATTATCAACGCTTTCTTATTCTTCAATAACATTTGTGAATATTATAGGTCAAATTATATGTCTCGAATGAACACATATTTTTTGTTCTTGTATCGACTTTAAAGAATGAGAATGGACAAATTTTATCATAAAAATGGTTTTGAAATATAATATGAATGAAAATAACTTTCTTAATTTTTAAGAAAATGTATTAAAACCATAAGTCAATCAATTCCTCTCGAAACAAGGAATCTTTTATATTATTGCATTATCGCATCGACATTGAATTATGTTAAATGAATGAATTGTACTATAAAAGACTGTTTTTTTTTAAATATTATTAAGTGCTATGAAAATGTAATCAATATTTGGATAAATTAGAAAATTGTATTCGAAATTTTTAATTTGAGGTAAGTTTAATTAAATGAATTAAATTTTGTTAGAAACTGTTACCATTACAAAGCATCCTCTATCAGGAACCACAACCAAATAAATCCCAGTTAAAAAATGTTGAAAGGTTCAGAATTTCTATAGAAAAATAGACAAACCCATTTTTACAGTCCAGTTTTCAAATGTAAGATTTTGGGATATTCTTTCCCTTTCTTAATTCACTTTCTAAATACCATCCTACGTTAGAATTTTTCAGAAATAATGCCTATCTACATAATTCACAGCATCTTTATCACTATGGAATATTCTTACGTACCTAAATAGAATATCTATTTGAGTTTAGAGGATAATTTAATATGTTTTGAACTTTACCCATTGATACGTTTTGTCCAGAAAGAACCCAGTCAACTGAACTTCCCATGATACCATGGACACAAAGTGCTACTGGTTTTTGCGATTGAGATATTACTTGACTGTTAAATAATCGATGCACAGTGATAATATAACCATCTTCCGTTGTAACATAATGTTCTTCAAAAGAATAGCCATAATCTTCAACAATACTTTTCTGAAAAGGATTATTATTATGGTCTAAAACAATTAATGGTTTAAGCAATTGCTAGATATCTTTGAATTCTTTTTTCCGTATGATTTAGTAAATATTTGGATTCAAGAATGTTAGTTGTGGGAAGAAATAATGGACAATTATGGCATTAAAAAGTTCCTTGAACTGTTAAATCAGAATTAACTGACTAGAAATACAATACAAAGAAAATTTCTTTTGGGGAAAATCGATTTAAATCTTAGAGATCATGTGCTTATTTTACAATTTTTTTTTTATTTGGTATTTACTCATGTTTCGTCGTTAGAAAAAGGTTTGTTCTTTAATTAAACTAACTATTTGCTTTGAAGAATCCGGAGGTCCGCATTTCACACCACATCCGAAACTACCAATCGCGATTATTGATATTAATATATTCCTTGTCATTTTTGAAAAAAGGAAAAAAAAATTTGCACTAAGAGAAATTTTTCAAGGATATTAATTATTTTCCATTATTGCAATTTTTAAAGAAATTGGAGCAGGGGTGAGGCAAGCTCGGTCTACTTTAAGAAAAACCTTTATCTAGTCTTTTTTATACGATTGGCATATCAGCGCGCGATATAGGATAGTATATAATGAAATGTGTTTACCCTCGTTTCAATATCAAGGCATATTTTGAGAGATTTCAGCTGGTTTGCTTAAATTGTACAAACATTAATTTTATTGGTATCTCTTTTAATGACATATAATAAATTTTTTATCTCTGATCCTCACCTGAAGAGACAAAGGCTATCACCGCAGATAAGCATAAGTCATAAAAACCAATATGATGGATACCGTATTTTGAAATTTTTATTTCTTTTATCTGAGACATTGGCCAATCGAATTTTTGCGCACGTGAAAAATATGGAAAACAGTATTATTACAATAAAACTAAAATTCACGATGATTTAAAGCGTAATTTGTTTGATAGGATTAAAAAAATTTGAAAACAAGCGACTTCCAGGTTATCGGAAACGTATAATAAATTCCAGTTTCTTATACCTAACTTAAAATAAATTCTATACAAATAAATAAATATCTTAGAATACAATAAAAAATATTAGGAGTATAGTTATTTGGTATTAAGTTTGTATTTTGTAGCCTCCTAAATTATTAACCAACATTTTATTTAGGACTTGGAGGATGACCGTCGAAATATCTGTTTTATGTATAGGAAATTTAGGTGGCTGTACTGATTGAAGAGAACCATGAAATTCTAGCTGTAGTGAGCCATCGGAGGATCTATTTTATGTATAGGACGTTTGGATAGATGTAGTTATTGTAGGGAACCATCAAATCTTTGGCAATCCCATAGTGATTTTGATGAAAATAAACTATGAGTACCATAATACCAATAATTACTATTACCACTAAAATCAATTTATTGCCTTATGGAAAATGAATTCCTCTATTCCTTCGCGCATCAATAAACCAACACAGTTTGTGAACATTCTACATGAACAAGACTCAGGAGAAAATATAATATATCGCAATTTTTTAATAATTTAAAAAAATGTATAGTATTAAAAAAGAATGATAAAAGATTAAACTTCAACCGATCACAGTTGCATTTTCAAAAAAATAGTTCAATTTTTGAACTTTATGTTTTTATATTACATTTTAGTGTTATATTATTTTATTGGAAATGCTTTTCTCAAAACTACTTTAATATTCCTTTTTCCCGAATAAAATGAAAATTGCAGTTAAAGATGTTTTAGAGGTAAAATATGTTTTCTGAAGAATCTTTAGTGAATTATTTTTAAAACAAGTCCAAAATTTACTTGTCAACTTGTAATGCTATTAAACGTGATTCAGGAGAAATTGTTTTTCCGATTCTTTTTCCGAAATTCATTATGGCTCGAAAATATCATAGAATGAGTTATTCGAAAATAAATTTTGTATTAAGTATTCAATTTCCATATTAGTTGATTATTTGATTGCTCATTGTATATATTAAAAAGCTTAGTTCGTGTTTACGATTTTTTTTTGTAGATAACAATTATAACTTTATTTTTATTGTTTATCGTAGAAGCGGCTTATTGTGTTCCTAAAAATATTCTCTACAATAAATACAGTTAGTGAGATTGTTATTAAAAAAAAATGTTTTACAAGGCTTAAACTTATCAATAATTTATACGCTTCCAAAATAATAACTGTGACAATGCCTAACATAAATAGAACTATATAAAAATCTTCTTAGTAATAAAAGAATGATAAAGTAAATGTACAATGAAAGATAAAATTTAAAATAACAAAGACCTCAATTTTAATCAACAATTACAGATTCAAGTGCGTAAACAAGTTACACTTATATTCTACTTCCAAATGGTATACATTACTTTTAGATTATATCTTATCTTCTTAGTAATAAAAGCTTGGGGGAGATTATGATGTCCGTGGCTTTTTGCGAGAAAGACGAATCTGAAATTCTTAAATCGATATGTCGAATAGTTTTCGAGATATCGATTCTTTTATGTTTAAATTATTAACTGTTTTTTGAAAAACATAATTTTTTAATATGAATTTCGATCGGATAAATAAAATAATATCTCGAGATCTAATTGCGATATATCGATTTAAAATTGTTTCATTCCTTTTTCTTGTACAAAAATCGCCTATCGTAATGAACTTAAGAAATGATGAAAACTAAAAAAAGTTTAAAAAATCGATATATCGAAAGCTATTCGAGATATAAATTTCAAACCTTCATATTCATGTTTCTCTCGAAAAATCCTATAGGAATTCACATTAAAACTTTGTCGCCAAGGATATAGTAATCTTGCCCAATAACTTATATTTAATAAATAATGACAAATTCAAGTACGGGAAAAAAGTTACTGATATACTCCTTCAAAATGATATACTTGACTTTGAGATTATGCGTCGGTGCACGTCTCAAGAAAATAAGAAATATACTAATTCTGATGCCGTACACTATGCTGCTGTCCGACAGACGCCGCCCATTTTCGTACATCCAATCCGAGCACTCCACAGTGGGGCGAAATGAAAAAATTATTATTATTACACCATTAAGCCGTTTCCCTTTCGGGGTAGGCGTGACTCACTCGTCGGGGGAGGGGATTAGTGT
>JAWWLR010000158.1:42016531-42033420 GCA_035041075.1 Acraspis erinacei | reverse complement strand
AGGGTGATGGAGCAATTCTGAGGTCAGATTCGGATTCAGCGCATCAAATTCCTTCAGGTTCACCAGGTCCAGTCTGTAGGTGTGGAAATTCTTTGAATTTTGTAGGCCTGTGTTATTATTGTTTATAACGATCTTTTTTATATTAATGTTAGATGGTTAAGGCTTTTTCTAAAATTTTTAACTTTTTGTCGATTTGTACTTATAGTGAAGTAATAATTAATGAAAGTTAACAAAAATAATATTTTAATTAAATTATTATTCTTTATAACTTTTTTTCCATATTAATCTTCTTCAGTTGTGGTTTTTTTTCAAAATTTTTTTAACTTTTTGTCTTTTTTCTTTACTTAGGGAGATAATAACTAATACAAGTACACAAATGTAATTGTTTATAAATTTATTATGGCTCATAACTATCTTTTCAGAATTTTGAGCCAAGAAGAATCCTTCCGATTGAAAAACAAGACGCCCAGGCTTGTTTGAAGTTGGAACTTCGAAAAACGGCATTTCAAGAAAAAACACATTTAGTTTTTCCAAGAGCCTTAAGCGCACATTTTACCATTTTTCTTTGAAATTGAAATATACACATTTCAGTTTGCTCTTAGGATTTAGAAATACCGCCAAAAAATGCAGCATACGTCCTAATATTATTCCTGACTTAAATCCAAAAATAATATTTTCGACTCGGATTTAAAAAAAACACGAATATCTCCCAAACTAGAACCGTCC
Source organism: Acraspis erinacei (assembly GCA_035041075.1). Classification (NCBI taxonomy): domain Eukaryota; kingdom Metazoa; phylum Arthropoda; class Insecta; order Hymenoptera; family Cynipidae; genus Acraspis; species Acraspis erinacei. Next base: position 42,032,694 of record JAWWLR010000158.1, on the reverse strand, counting down.
ACGAAGAACCTTCTCTTTCGGATGCCCCTAAATAATGAATATTAAAATTAATTTAAATAAAAGACATTTTAACGAAAATCTATGTTTTCTATGAATTTTACGGTAAATTTTGAAGAATATTTCAAATATCTATTTTATTTCAGAAAAATATATTAACGAAAAATAAAGAAATGTTTAGGAAATGATTCCCTCGTTTTTTTATTAATTATATTTTCATAAATGAAAAGACAAAGTAAAGTAAAAAAAATCAGAAAAAACTGCAACTTTTTAATTAGTTAAGAGAAAAGATTTATAATCAATAATAAACTGTTTAAACCATTACGTTTTTTACTTGCATTATTTATTACCTCAAATAGTTGAAAATTGATCAAAAATTGGAATGTTAAAAAAAAAAATAAACTTCTGGTATTATTAAATATAATATTATACAAAATAATTATTAATTGTCTAAGCAATGATGTTTTTTAATTTTACTTAATTATTTTTACAAATATTACAGGATTAAAATGCTGGTAATTGAATTATAATGATCAAGGCAGATGAAAAACTAGTTAAGGAACAATCAGGGAACTTAACAATTAAGTCCTCGGACATCTTGGCTAATTCTACTAGCAATAACTTGCAAAACATTTTTGGAAACTAAAAATTACGTAAATTAAGATGGGGGAGGGTTAGAAATACTGTCTTACATTTCGTAACAGGGGATAATGTGTTACGCAATTTTAGTACGGCCCCTAATATACATGGTAATTTTTGGGTTTTGTTTCATTATGGATCTTTTCAATGTACATCCAGTTCCACTTCAAAAAAAAAAAAATTCAAGCGCTTCTTATGCTCCAACTGACAAGACAGAACTTTTTAACTCCCTCTTACTCTTGACCTATACAACTCTTCATGTCTCTGAAACTAACCGAATAATATTTATCGGGTGTCTGTCAATCGTACTTTTTTCCTCTCAATAGGGTCAAACAGGATCGGATTAGATATGATAAGATTGGATCAGATGTAATAGGATCGTTTCGTATAGGCTATGATACAATAGGGTCAAAAATTACTTTATACCTTTGGGGGTAATTTTACAATTGAAGTAAGTCTTTTCAAATCCAACAAGCTTTCATTTTTGGGGCCACCCAGGTGAGTGGTTTTAGCTTTCAGTAGTGTTAATAATTTTGTTGTTGAAATAACTACCAATATGTATTTAAATTTTCAATAGCATATGAGGAATAGACATGTAGAACTCAAATTATCGATACCACCGTCTTGGAAATTGTGGTAGGCACTGGTTCGAAATTTGCAAGACCTAAACCACCCCCTTTTCTAGGGAAATAGTTGCGACTATCGCAGACTTCGTGTCTTTGAGGCTTTGAAGGGGCTTCAACGTGGGAGTATTCAATTTGCATGTTATTCGGTTGTCGTGTAGTTCTGCAGTCCCTGTGAATGCGACCATCATTTCCTTCCTTCTGCGACAGGCCACCCTTAAGTAAGTCAAGACACTGTACAAGGAACTCATCAAAGTCACCTTAACGTATGGCCAAGCAGACCAGACTACTAAGTGGGCAAAATAAGATATTCAAACAAGGCTTTAATTAATTTGTTGGAAACTTTTACACAAGTTGTACTAATAGGCTAACCAATGACTCGTAACAATGATAATATTACACTTTACTCAATTATTTTCAATATTAGGACGTGGTCGTATGAAAATGTGTTATTTTAGAGAGACCTAAAAGGTGCTAGTTTGTCGAGACCTAATGAAAATGTTTTAAAAAATTGAGATGCTGATTTCCGAACACAATCTATATGGAATTTCGAAACTACCACCTTGTTATGTGGTGTCTTTAAAGTGGATCCCTTTTATGTGGACACCTTGATTTATATTAGAGTCATTATCATTATTTTGAAAAGCTTTTCTTAGTTGGACCACTTTCCCTTACTCTATTAGTTTTTAGTATAGCCTGTAATTTTCTCATTCTTGAATAAATTTGTTTATTGCAGATTGTCTATACTATTCAGTAATCCAATAACCAACTGCCAGTTTCTGGTGATATTTCACTTTCTCAATTTTGCTCAGCATCCACAGAGAAGTTAGAGAGTATTAAGGCATCATGAATTCCTCCAAGCGATTTCCTCAGACTTGATAATGTGATTATAGAATTTCCCGAGTGCTCGATGAAGCTCATACATTCCGATGATATTTGTAGGAAAGTGCATTGAAAATCAATTTATGATGAATGGTAGCATAAAATCTCAAATGTACGGAGGCATGAAGCTGGTATGCGGAATCACCATCTCTATTGATATACGGAATGATTCTATTCAAATTGTACCATTCTTGAAAATTGATAACATCATACACTTTATACATTGCTTTCTTCTAAAACTTCTTTAAAAATTCTTTTATACTCGCTTATCTTCCACAAAGGGACACAGATATTAATCTTTTGGGTCGAAAGGAAATCTAATCTCTTGTAAACCATTTGATGCACCACGATCAAAATACATAAACGCTCACAAATAGAAGTTGAATCTTCAAATAACTGCTTTCCGGATTAGTAGAGACAACTATATCACAAAAAAAATAAGATTGAACCAAAACCCATCTCTTTACCTTTCCTTATTTTGTTTTATTCTTTTTAATACAAATATGGACCAACATGTGTTAAAGCTAATTTGAAATTCCTTATCAGTGATTATTTATAGTAAAACTACTAGAACAGTAAAAAAGTTAAGAAAAGTAAAAAATGTATATGAATTGAAATTTACATAATGCCTAAAAATTAAACATACACTGTTAAATCTTTTTAGAACTGTGCAATATTTCAGCAAAACTTCGACAATAAATGCTTAGTGTAAAATTCCAAACATGGTCGTGGAATGACGGAATTTACCGAATTCGTGGAATTCATGGAATTCAAGGAATTTACGGCTTTTATGAAATTCATAAGATTCACGGAATTAATATAATTCGCGGAATTTATGGAACTGACGGAATTGATGGAATTCAAGGAATTAATGGAATTCACAGAATTCGCTGAAATTAGGGAATTCCCAAATTCATCGAATTGCGAGAATTCACGGAATTGACGGAATTCAAATAAACTGTCGAATTCCCATGACGCCTCGAAGTTATTGAATTCACGGAATTCGTGAAAATAATAGAATTTAAGAAATTCCGCGAATTCCGTGAATTTAATTAATGACGTGAATCCCATTAATTTTAGGAATTTCTTGAATTCCGTCAATTCTTTACATTCCTTAAATGTCTTAAATTACGTGAATTTCGCAAAATTCCTCAAATCAATTAATTGCGTGAAATAGTATTCACGAAATTGAAGCAATTCGCGGAATTTACGGAATTCATGAAATTAAAAAAATCACGTAATTCATTGAATTTACCGAATTAAGTGAATTCATGGAATTTAGGAAATTCACGGAATCGACTTTGGAATTTAAGAAATTAAAAGAAATTGTGGAATTCACATAAACCCCGGAATTCATGGAATTCGCGGAATTGGTGAAATTCGTGTAATTCAAGGAATGCGTGGAATTTAAGGAATTGAAGGAATTCACAGATATCCCAGAATTCATTCAATTCATGTAGTTTATAGAATTTAAGGAATTTACCGAATTCACGTAAGTCAAAGAATTCATAGAATTGAAGGAATTCTCGGCATTTGTGGAATTTTTCAAATTCACGGATTTTTCGAAATTCACGGATTTCTCGTAATTCATAGAATTAAAGGTATTTACCAAATTTATGCAATTCATAAAATTCGCAGAATTGATTCACGGAATTGATGGGATGTATCGAGTTCACGAAATTTGAAATTATTTCATATAACACCTGTAAGTCATGGAAAGGCGCGGAATTCGTGGAATTAATCGAATTCGCGGATTTTATGGAATTCGTGGACGTCACAGAATTTTAGGAACTTGAGGAAATTATTAAATTCGCAGGATTTATGGAATTTGCGGTATTCCGAGAATTCAAGGAAATCACAGAATTCATGGAATTCCCGAAATTCTGAAAATTATTTGGATACCGTCAGATTCTATAATTCCTCGAATTCATATAATTAAGTAAATCCCGTTAATTCCATCAATTTATTTAATTTCTTTAATTTATTAAATTAGATGGATTCCGCATAATACGCAGTTGAAATAAATTTCCTGATTTGCGTGAAATCCATGAATTTAATGAATTTCGAGAATTCCATGAACCTAGTGAATTTCATGACTTCCGTGAACTCCTTGAATTTATTGAATTTCGTTAATTCTTGGAATTTCGTCAATTCCGTGAATATCGTAAATTCTTTGGATTCCGTGAATTCCTTGCATCCAGTGAATCCCGTAAATTCTTTAGCTTCCGTCAATTCCTTGAATTCCTAAATTTTTTAATTTCTGCGAATTCAATTAGTTGGGTGAATTCCGTTTTTTCCATGCACTTTTTGAATGCAATGAATTCCACGAACTCCGTCAGTTCTAGGAATTATGTGAATTTCGTGAATTCGTTGAATTCTGCGAATAGCATGGATTCCATGCTATTTTCATAATTCGATTAGTTTCGGGAATTTGAGGATAAATTTATTTGCGAAATGAAAGTTTCTACCTTCGTTTTATTCAAGCTAAAGGTTCCACATCATCATTGTAAAGCTTTCAACTTCTATTTAAAGTTAAAGGATTTATCAAATCTTTAACACTTCGCCATACTTCGAAGGAAGTCCACTACATTTATAAGAACAAAGACATTTCTTGAATTTTATTCAGAACTGTAGATATCAGGTGAATCGATTTAAAAATCACCTTTTCTCTTCAAAATTAGGTAGAGAATACGAATAAAATAACACTTTTCAAATACCACTTACGCGCTAACCTGACATTTTTTTAGGGTTTTAACAAAAGATTTTTCCACTGCATAAAATACTACCGTATGCTGATAACTAAATGTGTAAATCTACTATTTAAACAATTTTTTTATTGTTTTTGGCAATTTTCACTTAGAATAGAATCAGAAAGTCGCATTTGTTTAACAAATATTTCCCGATTTTTTCTATTTTTCAATGAGAGTGAGGTAATATTTAATTATTTGTAAAAAAATAATTGTTTCAATATTTCATTATTATTCCTAATAATATTTTTTTGTATATTCTAAAAAGTTACGGTTTTATTTAAATATTTTACTTTGCTTCAGTGTTCACTCAGAATAATGTAATAATTAATCAAGCTAAGGAAAATTAATTTTTTTTTAAATTTATTATTATTGCTTATAAGGTTCAATTTGAACAACGCTAGAAAGTGGCGTTCTTTCTGAAATTTGCAACTATTTTCCACTTTTCACTTGGCGTGACCTAGTAATTATTTCAGTTTAGCAAAAAAATTAATTAAAAAACTATTATTGTTTATAATTATCTTCTACTTTATCAATTTAAAACTCAAATAATATTTAAATTATATGTTTTATTTCAGAAAACTATAATCACAAAAAAGATGAAACACTTTAGTCAAAACCGCAAATGTCATGGACAGTAATAAATTGCTTAAACAAATGTTTTTTTGTCAATTTGCCTTTATTATTAGCTTACTAAGTGAAAAGTGGCCCAAAAATGAAGAAAATAAAAAAACCGAAACTATTTTGAATTAATATAAATGAGGACAATGATAAAAATAATTAGGTTTGTTTAAACAATTATTTTTGCTACCTGTAATTCATTATGAAGTTACTCTAAGTAAAAAGAAATTAATAGTCGAAAATTTCAGAGAAAAACGCAACTTTCCAGCATCTCTATGAGGAAAGATAACTATGAACATTAAAAATTTGTTTAACCAATTATTTTTTCTAAATTTAATTAAATATAAACTCACTAAAAGTGAAAAAAGAACAAAACGTAGAAAATTTACGAAAAAGCCTCCACTGTCTAGCATTATTTAATGTAAATATTATTACCAATAATGCATTGTTTAAACAATTGATAATGTTATTTTTAATTAATTATGCATCTTACTCTAATCGAAAATTGTACTTTAAGTGAATTTTTTTAATTGACCGCGACTTTTTTTCTCTATTCTAATAGTAAATTGGTAAAAAAATAATAAATTGTTTCAAAAGTTCGTTCAAACATTCAATTATTAGTATAAGGTATTACTTTCTTTATTAGAAACGTCGCCCGTGAAAAAAAACTTGAAAAATTATAATTAGAGCCGAAAAATAGTAAAACACATGTTTCACTTATGGGGCTTTTTGGGACCCAATAAAACAGATTTATGTGGATGATATGTAAAAGGTAATTTTTTATATTTTATGGCTAATGGTGAAGACAAATGTTGATTTTCAATTCGATTCAGCTAAAATTGACGATTTTGAATAGAATGTACAAAAATGTATTTCCTTCTTGTGGAAAACACTTGTTAAATTTCATATGACTAACAAACTTCAAAATAGCTTTTTTCAAAACGAAAAAACAGATTTAATTTGTTTTTAATTTAAACGAATTTAGGGGTGATATGCAGAAAATTTTTTAAAAATTGTACAACGCACTTTTGGACTACCCTAATATTCTACAGATAAATTTCATTAAAAGAATGGAGAATTATACCAAATAACTTTTATTTTATCCTGCTCACATACGAATGTATCCAAAAGTGACTGTCTAAAATATAGACCAACTTACTGTACAATGCCACAGAAGAAAAGGCGCCAATTTTAAATCAACTTTTATTCTATAATAACAGATGATTCTGAAGTCATTTAGAAAGTAGAAGCAAGCAAAAAATTTTAATTGATAAATATAACAGTAATTTTATTGAAAAGGAAGAACATTAATTGCTAGTAATATTGTGATAATTTTACAAAAAAAATCCTAAACTAGAATTGTATGATTCATTAAGATGGTCTTAATCAATGATTTTATTAAGGCAATTCTCTAGTTATTTTTGGATAAAAATTAATTCATTAAAGGCTCTTTTTGTCGGATTACTTTCTTGATGTAAAACTTCAATATCATCCTATAGAAAAAAATGAGTAACATTATCATCAAGTTTAGATTTTATACTGAAATTAGTGCTAATTTTAAAAGTTTTTAAAAGTCTTCCTATTTTCTGAAATTTTACCATAGTAGGAATTGTAATATTCATTTTTGGATCAACTTGTTTTATAAAAATATTTTTAGGATTATGAATTATGTTTTTGTTTTTAAATAATTGTATCTATATGTTTATCAATTATATTTTGTAGAAAATTATTAAAAAATTATCGGGTTTTACGATTTTTAAGTTATCTTTATGAAATTTATTGTGATACAGAAAAATAGCTGCATCTACTAAGTTATTTGTAATGTCAATTTTTTGTTCAAAAGCACGTTTTTAAAGAAAGTCAAATAAGGAATCAGAGTATGTGAATTTGCGAAAAACTTGGTAGAAATAGAATAATTACCATTTTTTGTAAAGCTAATATTGAAAAGTTAATGGTATTATTAATTTCTGTTTCGTGTGTGAATTGTAATCTATTATGTATTGAGGTAAAGGTTTTAATAGTTTGTTCAATCTTATCTTTAGGAATAATTAAAAATGTTTCATGGACATACGTAAAGTATTCAAAAATTTGAAAGTCTAGTTTATTAAAAATTTATTATTCTAAATCTTGCTTTACCAAGTCAGCCAAATTATTAGAAATATGAGAAACGATGGCAGTTCTAAAAGTTTGTCTATAGAAATTTTGACTAAATTGAAAGTAAGGACAATCTATTAGGAATTTTATTCCGTCTCTAAATTTATCTAAATGTAAAGCAGTAACTTTATTAATACCTGTCCATTTTTTTCAATAATTTTTATAAAAAAATCTAAAGAAACATTAGTAAAAGAGAAGTTAAATCATGAGAGATCATAATATGATCATAATGAACAGTGATCTTTTATAGGTTTGTTCTAAATTGAATAGCATTTTTTATTAAAAAATTAAACATCTTACAAAGAGCTAAAAAACGTGCAAATAAATATATTTAGAAAGCATTTGGTCAGTTTAAACGTATTAGTTGTGAAAATAAGTTCTCCAAATTGCATCAATTTATCTGCTATCGTTTTCAAGTTATAGTGTTAAAAAAAGTGTGACATCCGTGCATCCTCATATCCGCACACTTAAAACACACACACACACGCATGTCCGGATAATTTATTATAACATTGTATTATACATTTTTAAAGTGAGGGAAGTTTGATTAAATAAATTTAAAAATTTTCGAAAGTGTTACCATCATAAAACCTCTTCTACCAGGAAGCTAAATTGAATAATCTGATTAGATTGATTCAGCTTCAACCGCAAAGATATAGTGAAATGTAGCCAGATAAATTTTTGAAACTTAAAACCCAGGATGAACCATCACTTTCCCGTCGAAAATTCAAAATTGATACTTTTGACCTATGTTCACCAAAGGCAAGTATCCTCTGAACTGCTATCGAATTCGGGCGTTATTTCCTCACACCTCAGCACATATAGTCTATTTGATTTCAAATAAATATTTATACAGAATAGGAAAAAAACATCAATTTTATTAATGAATAGACTGCTTTCTTATTCAGCAAATATGGTTTCAGACTCTTTACGTAGGGGCTTCTATTTTGCATCCAAAAGGGATTATTTCATTTTTTTCAATAAAGACGCATCCTTTGATCTTCCTTAGAATAGGCAGAATCCATTCTTTTAATTAAATTTTTAATCCATCAGTTTTCGTTTGAACAATCTTGATTCTCCTAAGTGAAACTGACGAAGTATGCATTGGACCATTAAAGCTCATAAAACATCAAGCTGAATATTTTCGAGGTAAAGAAAATACGCGTTGAGATATTCTATCAAGCTGAAAGAATAAAGTTGTTCGCAGATTGGAAAGTCACTCGTGACTTGGCGGCCCTGGTGTTGACTTTGTGATCAAAGGCCACATCTTATAGCTGGCCATACACCTAGGCAGAATTACCTAGACCGGTTCTGCATCCCAGAGAGACCAGAGTCAACGTCTCCATGGCGCCTTTTGCGCTTACCCTCCTTATTCACCACGGCCGGCAGCCCAGCCAGATTTATTTATGGCGTGGTGCATGTTCTCCAGACTTCATAGTCAGTAGCACTATAGCTCATTGTTCGCGGTGTATACTCGAATTTCAAAAGTATCATTTACTCAAAGTACTCGGATGAGCCCATCTCTTTCATTGCGATTCTTTGATGGGTAAGAAGACTGAAAAAAATTGACAGATGCTGGCGGGAATCTTTTTTTCGTAGAGAGGAGAATAAGCTATTTGGGAATTGATGGAAAGTTCAGAAGCTGGGAAGATAAGAGCCTGTAGAAGGAATTCAAGATGTGGTATTTCATTACATTTCGGCTATAATCAATGCTGTTTGCAAAAAAGTGTTGTAATATCCTGAATTAAATTTTATAGGATTAATTTCCCTTTTTCTGGTGAATCATAATTTAACGTGGAGTTTATACAATTTTAAGAACTAACAGAAACATTGAAAATAATTGTCCATGCATAGTACCGAGACGGAAATATATATATTTTTCTTTTCTGAGGATAGCCAACGAAAAACTTTTATTTTGTGACAAAATAACTGTTGCCTAAAGATGGTCAAAGGTTGTCGAAAAATACAAAAACCACACAGAATTAAAAAAAAACATTAATTTTTATATAAAAAAAGATTGATTTTCCAGCTCTACAGTTACTAATGCAAATATTTCTAATTTTAATATTTTAAAATACCATTTACTAGGAGGATGGTAAATAATACCTCGAATATTAGGTAACACAACTCAAAAATGAATTATCATGAATATTTCCTCATACGATTAATTAAAAATCTTCTTTTTATAAAAAAATAGTAAAAAGTTATTAGAAAAGGTGAAAAATGAAAAAGAATAGGAAAATTGAAAAGCAACCACAAAATTAAAAAGACTGCATTTTATTTTTTTTTAAATGCTTTAGCTCCTTACAACTCATAATACAAATAATTTGAGTATTTTTAGTCTTATTCGCTTCAGGGTACTACTTTCCAATGATACGCAAATAATGTGTGTTATGTTTAAATATTCTCTAATACATCTTAAAATCATTGTCAAATGGAATTTTTTCAATTAAGCTATTATGTGCAGTTTGTTACAGTAAATAAAAAGTCTATCATAAAAATTTGAAAAGAATTATTTTTTTACCCATAAGTTTGTCTTAAGTTAACAGATCTAAAATTTTCCTTATCATTTTTGTAATTGTGTTGCAAGGAATGAGTGAAATATTTACATTTGAATTTGTAGGGATTTTGTTGTCTATAATTTTTCTTCCTCATCGCGGAAGCTTTGAAATAGTTACAATTTGGAAATTTTTTGAATAAATAAAATTCTCGAGGAAATTGAGTGGATAAATGTATATATGTGTGTATGAATGTGTTTAAATATAGATTTATAAGTGGTTGTCTAAATTTTTTGTGTTAACGATAACTTGGAGATGGTTGCAGATAGATTAATAAGATTTAGAGAACGCAGTTTCATCAATAATATCTTCAAACTAGCTAAGGATTTCTAAGAATACTTACTGCAGTTTTTCAGCATTTTATGAGATTTTAAAAATCATTTTTTATGGTAAAATTTTTTCTATCAACATAATTCAAAGCTAATGCAAAAGTATTAAAGAATTCTGGCTTAGCGACGAATTGATTGACGTAGAATATTGATACATTTCATTAAAGAGTAAGGAAATGGTGATCATTTAGATTATATAAAAAATCAATTTTTACGGAAAACTTTTTTTTCCTTCATATAATTTAAGGTTGATCCGAGAGCAGGAAATATGTGTTGATTCGCGTTTAATCAATTGATCTTTAATTTCAGTACATTTTATTAAAGAGGGAGCAAGCAATGGTAATGCATAGTATCAAACACTGTTTCAATTGATTTTTTTTTCAATAATATAATTTAAAATTGATGAACAAACGGAAAGAATGCAATGATTCAAGGTCAATCGACTGAACTAAAATATTAATATACTTTATTGAAGAGCAAGGAATTGATGCTCATTTATAATGCTTGAAGAATCTCTATTATATAAAACTTTTTTCATCAACATAATTCAAAGTTGGTGCATGAATATACAATCCTTTTGAAACATAAATTTTAAGAAAAAAGTAATTTTGACCATTTTTGTAACAAAAATCATGAAGTTAGGAGAGGCATAAGGTGCGACGGAACCTCCCACTTCCTTTTTCCAGCCAAAAAAATAACTAATTCAAATAGATAATTTGATTTGTTCGATTTGTCATTTTACTTTGAGAACTTTTAGTAATATTTTGTAATTTTGCAATTATTTGTAAATATTCGATTTTTGAATTAATCAAAATGAACACTTTAGTTTGTATATTAATTAAAATCTTTGATAATTCCTCGTTGCGGAAGTAAAAAAATTTTCTTACGCGAAGCAAAATGCTCGTCAAATGAGCAAAATATAATTATAGATACAAAGTTCCACTTTTTCGCATCGATAGAAAAAAGTGAGAATAAGGTTAACATGGTAACCATACCATATTGAGTAAATTTTATGACTTTAACCTACTTTTGTCTCTCACATTAATGCCACATTTCTCAATTCCCATTCCTTCCCCTATTATTCCTACTAAATTTCCTCTTACTGCCCTTATTCTTCCTATCCTGGCTCTATTTCTCCCTTTCATACTTGCTATCTCACCACTTTCGCTACTTCTACCGCCACAGCTTCCTTTTTTCTCAGTTTCCGTACTTCTGCTTCAGAAACTTCCCTTTTTCTCATTTGGCAACTTCCACTACCTAAATTAACCTCGCTTCCATACTGTGACTCTCCTCACTTCACTCAGAACTCCTACTATTTTCTCACCTTTACTCTCCTGACATTCCCAACAATTCCTTCCACCCTCTCCCCGTGAAATTATTTCTTTTGTACCTCTATTTCCCTTTATTTAACTTCGGACGGACGGCACCCGACCGAAACTTTGTACAGGAGCTACCATCACTTCTATAATTTCCCCCTTCTTACTCACCCTCCCTTCCCATACAATTCATACTATACTTTCTTCTAGACTATTATCTCTACCCTGCTTCTTCCTCTACTTCCCCTTCACACACTTCTACTACTGCTACTCTTAAACACACCGGCTTCACTTACTACCCCTACCTTTACTTCACCCACGCCTGTTTCCATCCATTTTACTACTAACCTTATCCTCACTCCCCCTCACTACTCTTATTTCCACTACCCTCACTTACTATACATAGACTCCCTTCAGTTCTTCTACTACCCCTCACTTCCACTTCTAGAAAAACTAGATCGGACAGGTTGACGACCGAACATCAGAAGAAAACTTTAAGGGTTTCTTCCTGGGGTAGAAAGTGGTAGGTAAACATTACCACTTTTGCGTGATTAGGCTCCTCCTAAATTATGCCTATTATCTTAGTTTCCTCACTTCCACTTCCATTCACTGCTATCCCTCCGCTCATGCCAACCTTCGCTTTCCCTTATCTCCTTTCTCTACCTCTTACTCCTCTACTTCCACACTCTTATTGTTCCTCACTTTCTTTTTCCCCTCCTCAAAATTACACTCACCTCCCATCACTATCCCAGTTTTTCCTGAAATTTCTTTCTGTTACTTCCTCTACTTCCCCTCAAATCATAACAATAAAGCTACTTTTCCCTCTAATACTTTTTCTACTTTTACTTCTCTTATTTTTCCTACTTCCTCGCTTCCTCACCCTCATTTCCCTTAATCCCTCTCACTTCCAGTCGCGAGTAAATTTACGACGGGCTAACACCCGCTGAAACTAAAGTAAGAAACAATAAATTTGACATGGTAACAAGACCCAATTTAACAGCTATGGAAACCTATACTTACTTGTTAAAACAATTATTTTTTTATCGAATGGAACCCTTTTATTTTCTTTTTCTGAATTAGAAGAAATATTGTTTTATTTCGTCCACCCTCATCAAGAGTGACCAATCTTTTTGTAACGCATGCATGCAATTTTCGATTTTCGAGTCACATATTGCATGCGGAAGGTGACCAATTCCAAAACCATGAAAAAAGCAGTTATAAAAAGACTTCTGGTAGCTGCTGCAATTTCCCTTTTTGAGAAAGATGACTTGTACTAGTTGCTGCGCATGCGCAATTCGAGTCAGATTGTGTTTTTTGGCTGTTGCGTTTGCGCATTTAAATTTAGAATTACTTTCTAGGGTTGCCGGAATCATAGCCTCACTTCATTATGATTTGACACTTCAAAGACTAATTGTGAGTAGTAAATAGTGATTAAACAATAGGGTGGTCCTGGTCTTTATTTACTCTTGGTGGATAACTTTTTTTCTAATTTCAATGGTCTCATCCACCTATTTTGTTTGAATGGCCAAAAAAAATATCTCCACAAAATTTGAGCGATATCGGTAAATATGAACATGTGGTCCACGGCACTCAGCGTTTTTTAAGTAATTAACATGGGGAAAAGTACCGTAAAACTTCAAATGCAGTTAATTTGTTTTTATTTCATCGGATTCCTTTGACTCTGTATAATTATGATATTTAAACTCTGTAGAAAAAGGATTTTAAAAACTACAAATTCTACAATTAATACCAAAATTTTGTCACATTTTTACAAGGGGCAGATTTGTTTATTAGAAAGCAGGTGATGATAATTAAAATTCAAAATTTTGAAAAAATTAAAGGTAGCCGCCCAAATTTTTTTAAAACTAATTATCTCTTTGTTCTCGGTGACAACTTTTCAGCTACCAATTAAAATGCTTCATTATTAAAAAAAAAACATATTGCGTGATGTATGAAAGTCAAAAGTAAAAGAAAATGGCCCCTTATGAAATACGCAAAAACTCGTATTTTCTATGTTTTTAGTCCAAAGATCTTTAAATTTGGTTCCATAATTTTGACAAATTGAAACAAAATATTAAATATATGTTCGAAAAGGATTTAGTGATGCTCAAAACCACTTGCTTAAAAAGCCCGGGAAACTGCAGTAGACTGGGAATTTTTTTTCTTGATAAAATTTGAAAACTTTTCACCGAATAGTCAGAAATGTCGATTTCATGTTATTAGCCAAGTTTTTAAACTTTAAAATTTCTTATTAGGTTTGGAGAATTACTAAATCCTTTCCGAAAATATATTTCAAATTTGTTTAAATTTGTAAACATTATGTTACTTTTTGAAAATAGCAATCAGGCGCCATTTTCGCGTTAGTTAGAATTTTGAGATCTATTTGCAATAATACATCTTGTAACAATTAAATTGATTTTTCTTCAAAATTTGAAGATTTTTGGACGAAAAGCATAGAAAGTACGAGTTTTTGAGTATATCCTAAGGTGCGATTTTTAATTTTCCCAAATTTTGACTTTGATGCATCACGAAATATGTTTCTTTATAAAAATTTAACCTTATATTTGACACCTGGAACGTTTTCACCGAAACATAAAGAAATAATGAGTTGGAACATAGTGTGAAAATTTAATTTGTACTGAGTTAAAGGATTCCCATCAAACATAAAAAAAATTAACTGAATTTGAAATTTTATGGTACTTATACAAATGTTAATTGCATGAAAAACTTTTAGTGCCTTAAGTCATATGTTAATATTAACCGCTTTCGCTCAAATTTGGTGTAGATAATTTTTTGGTAATTTAAACAAAATGGGGGAGGGGGTGAGATCAATAAAAATAAAAAAATAAAAATAAGGACCACCCTCTTGAACATACTCGAAGTGATAAGTTATCATAAATGACTGCTGAATTACCATAAATGACCAATAAATCACAGACAACTTTCGAAAAAATGTTGGAAATTTTTGGATACCTGAAATTTCCGGTACTTTAGAAATTTTTCATAAATTTCCGCAAAATTGGAATGTAAAGCAATTTTCCAGAAATTTCAGAAAAATTGGAACATAAAGCAATTTTCCACAAATTTCAGAAAAATTCACCAATTTTCCATAAATTTCCTGAAATTTTGTTCATAGAGTTTTTGATACCATAAATTTGTGGAAATTTTTCGTAATTTACAAATTCAGCGAAATTTTCGGTAATTTTTGGTACTTTTACCATCAATTTCCGAAAAGTTTGTTTTTGTTATTTCTCAAAAAGAAAGTTTCGTAAATTTTTTACAAAAAATAGCGTGCTGACCAGGTGCTTAAATGAGACAGATGCACCTCTTGTCACGTTCACAGTATTACCAATCAGCTCATCTTCGGCTCGCTCCCAACTCGCCCACGACTCTCCTACAACTCCCATTCGATTCGCATCTGGCTCGTACAGAAAACTTCACACTCTTGTGGAACCGCCTACTTTCCGCACTTGTATCGCAATATACTATTTTTCATTTTACATTGATCTATCAAGTTTCATTGAATTGCCTCGAAAAATAATGCCACCATCAGTTCCGTATCAATATTTCTGTTCTAAATAAAAAAACCATTTAAATGATAATATGAGCCTAACTAATGACTATTCACGGATGCGCATCAAATCATATTTTTCTTTTTCGGTGATTACTTTTTTATTCAGAAGAAAGAAACGTACCCTGCTTCCGGCAAAACAGGATCATTCCTCGTACGGTTGTGGTCAAAGAATGTTATTGATTGTCGCTTTGAATCCTCCGGGAAACGCGTCACCACGTCATTTGTGAATCGCAGAAATATAAAGGTGATATTACGAATAAGAATATTCCTATGGAACTTGCGGTTGATGCATTATTCAGATTCACAGACTCTGAGATGCAGAAAACCGCGAATTGCCCGCGGTCGCCTTGTGTCGTGCAGTTTCCAGTCTGAAAGTGCAAGAACATAAGTACATAATGTGCGTGCACCAACGCGCGTAAACGCTCTCCAAGAATATAAAGGGTGGTCACGCACGTCTGAACCAACAGCTTTATGTACGTGACTGTTAAAAATTTATTGAAATCGCATGCAGTCGCCTCAAGAAATATTAT
Source organism: Acraspis erinacei (assembly GCA_035041075.1). NCBI lineage: Eukaryota > Metazoa > Arthropoda > Insecta > Hymenoptera > Cynipidae > Acraspis > Acraspis erinacei. Next base: position 42,016,724 of record JAWWLR010000158.1, on the reverse strand, counting down.
TCTTTAAAGCAGAGTGACCTGAAAGTCAAGGTCGACTATGGAGAAGATCCTCGAGTCGAGGTCGTGCGATACAGAAAATCGTGCAAATTAAAACCTCACCAGCGGGAACTTTTAACTTCTACACTGATATTGCCATTTTTTATGCTATCGTACCTGGATTGGGAAGTCTATTCCGAACTCCCCGTGGAGTGTT
>JAWWLR010000158.1:41982236-41992531 GCA_035041075.1 Acraspis erinacei | reverse complement strand
GGCTCTTGCCATTAAAGCTTTTTAAAGGTTAAAACCGACATTGCTCGGATTTTATAATTGAAGTCGCTCGGAATTCGAAGAATATCGTCTGTCTATCAAAAAAGGATTGACAGATTGAAGTTGGCAATATGAGACAAATGAAAATGTCGCTCGTTTCTCGCATCGTGTCGGCCGAATGCATCACTAACTGTATTATCTTCTGCTTATATTCACTGAAATATAGCAATATTTTAAATTTTTGAAACGAGCTTCTCAGCGGTTCGATCAGATCGATCGATTTGACGAGAAGTTCGTTTCATTGAGACGAACTGAGATGATAGCTCGATTGTCAAGGCGATAAACAAAAATATTTTCGGTCGTTTCTCGGATCCTCTCGCTCGATTGAATCACTACTATAAATGATCAAAATTCGTATTTATTTATAGCTAGCTTCATATTCCTTGCTCATTTTTTCATTTTTTTTTAAATTTAATGAATTCACAATTCTGATACAGCTAAAGTGAATCAACGCTTATGTACTTCGAAGTAGTTTCCGTTTAAATTTCGAGCCACCTTTTAAAATTTACGATATTTAAGTAATTTGCTATAAAATCAATTAATAAATAGTATGCTCCCCGCTTCCTGATCGTCGAATTTTTTCAACGTACCATATAATTCTATGACAGTAAGATTAACTTGAATGAAAATAGGCTCATGAGTTGCGGAGTAGATTCAGAATGTAAACTCAAGAACATATTTTCCCAGGTTAGAGCTGCAATATATATCAATATTCATTATTTGCTGCGACACGTGAAGCAAATGGAACTCACAATGTAAGGTAGAAAAACATACAAGTCATTGTTGATTCTCCAAATTTCGATTCAAAAGCATAAATTCGACAGCGGCAAAGTGATCCACTGAAATATTTGATCAAATATCCATTAGTTACACAGTGATAACGAATTTGTTTGTTCAATTAGTTTTCCTCAATTAATAAAATGAGTAGCGTTGTTAGTCTAGCATTCACCTTTTAAATTTGGGATAATAAATAAGAAGCAATAAAAAAGGTGCTATGAAATCACTAAGAAAAGTGCTTCTTATTTAGTATACCAAATTTTCAACTCGATGAGATGCTTTGTGTACAAATAAATTAGGAAATAAAAAGAGTTTCAGTAATTTAGGAATCTGGTCACGCGAGCCCATCGTCACATGGCCTCAATGACCTTAATGTGCAAAAAATTGCTCCTTACATACGCAAACTTACCACAGTCAGAGAAATTTTCTATTTTGGCAAAAGGAGGTTTCTTGACACAAATGGATGTTCCTCTTAAACTTAAGGTTAAAAGGATTTTCGTTAGTCTCGAAAAAATCTTTCAGCAGCCAACATTATTCCTTTGCGACAAACTTCACTTCATTTTGCAGCCAAATAATTTCGCTTTTGTAAGCAAATATTTTCACGTGGTTCGCAACAAAACACTGCTAAAGGCGCTCAAACTAAGATTGTTTTCTAGATTTTTTATCTCGAAATGTTATCAATCGAAATGTCCAGTGAAAAAGTTAATAATTTTGAGTCTCACTTGATTTGCTTGAAAATTTCAATTTTTCGATTTCATTACACATATTTTAATTTCTTGTTTCTTGTGTAGTAATTCTCAGTTTAAAAGCCAGAAATGTTCACAGACTTGCATATTTTTAAAACTAAAAACGTTCAAGGAATATATGCTGTTGGTCTATCTTTTCTTGGTTACCTCAGTTTGTTTTCGGGAAAAACTAGTTATTTCAAGTATTTAAAGATAAAAATGAATTTTTATCAAACACGACTGAATCATCTATTTTGTTTTTTATCACCAAATAGTTTTAATATATCATAGATAAAAAGTCAAAAGCAACATTCCTGCACCTTTGGGTTAAATTTGCATCAAGGGAAACATCTTTGGGCATAATCAGACCAAATTCAACTCAAATTTTCTACACAAAGATCGGCAGCTTGCAAAAAGAAACGAAGAAGTGACAGTGACTGACCGTTGTTCAGACTGACTATTGGCTCAGTTCTGTCCCAAATATTGGAAACCACAGAAATCCAATACGCCATCTTTTGTCAAAAAATTTTACTACTCAAAGTGGGTGGGTCGCAAATACCACGTGATATATGTAATGAAAGTAGTGAAACGGATTGATTAAAATATTTGTGATTGAGGCCAAGAAGTCTGTTTTCATACATTTTCTGAATCTACAGAAACTGATGTATTATTAAAATTGATTTTAAAAAAGGCCAGTTCTAAAGAATCAAAATCGACGAAAAAGGCAATTAACTATTTCGGCGACCTTAATTTCCGATAATCGTGTTCCTGTATTCGGTTTTTTATGAAAGTGCAGCCTAATCTGAAAATTAAGAATTTTTTTGAAGACAAAATTTAACACAGGGACATAAGGTGCTAATACTTTCCCATTCGTTAGTTTAATTCTCATTTTCTTAGTTGAACTGATCGAAACCGTCCACCCATATTTATCTTTTAGGTATTCAGGTCTAATTCAAGCCGGTCGGTAATAAAAATTCGGCCCGTGGTTATGGTTGTATCAGTTGGGCCGAATTTAATATAAAGGATTTTTTACGAGGTATTTTGTTGGCGCATAATAATTATTATTCTTGGTGATATGAACTGCGTAACAGTACTAAGACCACTTGTTGCCGTAATAAAATTGTTTAGTTAATTTTACTATAAAACTATTGGAAGCGTGCATTCATTTTTAGGGAATTTATTGTAAAATTTCGGGCTTATTTAAAGAAAATAGTTACCAGTGGATCATTCAAAGTATTGTCAATCACTAGCCACTATTTTTCTCATCTTTCTGGCAGCATATTGATACCGCGCCTGAAAACGACTCACCTTTTGAAAATATCCACGAATCTACCCACTTTTTGGCATTTTCATAAGAAGTGAATCGTTACTCAGACAAAAAGTGAGTCATGGGTATATGTTTTGATCTTTCTGGCAGCATACTGATACCACGTACTCAACACGACTCGCCTTTTGAAGATATCCACGAATCTACCCATTTTTTGGCATTTTCATAAGAAGTGAATCGTTACTCGGACAAAACGTGAGTCATGGGTATGGTTTTTTATCTTTCTGGCAGCATACTGATACCACGTCCTCAAGACGACTAGCCTTTCGAAGATATCCAGGAATCTACCCATTTTTTGGCATTTTAATAAGAAGTGAATCGTTACTCAGACAAAAAATGAGTCATGGGTATATGTTTTGATCTGTCTGGCAGCATACTGATACCACGTCCTAAAGACGACTCGCCTTTTGAAGATATCCACGAATCTACCCATTTTTGGCATTTTCATCAGAAGTGAATCGTTACTCAGATAAAACGTAAGTCATGGGTATATGTTTTGACAGATTTTACAGCGTGGGGCCAAGAATTCTAATGAAAAAGAGTAACTTTATCGTGACAATGCTCGTATTGCGGTCGTTTTTTCTTTAACGCTCGGCTAAATTCCATTAGTTGTTTGCGACAAAGGTCATCCGTGATGTTTTTGTTATGTTTGGTGCAGCTCGTAGTGCACTATGCCACGCTGATCCCACCAAATACAGAGCATGAACTTCGATCAATGGATATTCGGATTTGATGTTGATGATGGTGGGTTGGGCTTAACCCATAATTTCCTACGCTTAGGGTTATCATAGCAAATCCACTTTTCATCGACTGTGACAATACGATGCAGAAAAGTAAAAGTTCCCGAAAATGCTGTTTTGTTGGTTCGTAAGCCGAAATCTTTAATGGTACAAAACCTATGCTGTTTACACTTCAGTAACACGACAGCTGATGAAACGAAGGCCACATGATGGGGCTTCGACATGCACATAGTAACGATACGCTTTGATGTGGTGCTGTAAATGTAACTTCAGCTCTTAGAAATCCCTCAAAACTAATGCACGCTCCCAATAGTTGACACGGGTTACACCATCTATAATGTTTTTTCCAAGTTGTGCTAACCCATTATTTTTTTCAATGCAGGTATTGTTCTATTTTTGTGTTAAATATAAACTTTATAGATAGTATCATAATTGGGATTCAACTGGGTTGACAAGGTCCGGTGATACACACCCACCGTTTGCATAATATTTATATTCACTTCATACCAGGTTTATTAATATTAGAAATTTTGCTTCGAAATGTCAGTTTTATGCATTAGACCTTGGACGGAATAGAAGAGAATGAAAGTTTCACCAGAATGCCTTGCCGGGCATTATTACTTTCCGGGAGGTATTGGTCTTGTTCCAGTCGACAGGGAGCATCATAATATAGATACAATAATATGGAAGAATTTCTACATTGGATGGTATAGCCCGACAGGAAGAATTAAACCTTTCTTTAATGTAGGTAAAGTTGGTAAAGGAGGAAATTATTATAAACTAAATGTAAACGGCAAAGAAGAGCCTGAAGTGATGAGCCTTGTAGAAGCTTCGTATGTAGGTATCAACCACCTTTATCCAGAACCACCACTATGGGCTCAAAACCAAATGAACGAAAACCGACGCACTCGCTCTCGGTCCCCAAGTCCTGAAAGTCGATCCATACGGAGAAAATTCTTTAAAATTTAACCAGTTGATTTGCTAACTGGTGAATATAACTGCATTTACGTAAAGTTAATTTAAAGTTTACCTTGTATTTAGATAAAAAAGAGATATAAAAATAAATAGTTCAGAACAATCTCAATTCCAATATTGTAATATAGAATAATTCATATAAAGATTTTATTATGTTTACACCAGCATATTATACATGGCAAAGAAGTAATGTAAATTCTTATTAAATGAATTATATCAAATATAATTTTATGAAATTTATCCCCCGAAGAATCTTAATAATTTTTTTATTCGATAAGCGTTGTAGGTTTTTAGAAAATATTCCGCTAAGTAAAAGAAGAATATATTCAAAATTGAGGAGTAAAGAAACTAAATATTAAAAAATATAGCGACGTCGCGCTGGATAACTAACTACCAGGCCAGTTTCATGTATTATATTATATTAAATAAAGCCTGAGGAAGCTTATTTGTTTGCATTTTTATCCAATTTATTGGAATTTATATAGATTTAATTTTTGAATTCTTAATGTTCAATTTTAGTTTCAACATTTCAGAATCAGTTCTCAAAAATTTTGTACGGTAATTGATATTAGAAAAGTTGTAACTTTCTTTTAATTTCAAACTTTCGTCATCAATGATTTAAGAAAATATGAATTCAGAGATTTTTAATTCAATCTCATAATAATTTACACGCAAAATGAGGAATCTTTTACCACTTTCTAATTTAACTATTTAAAATTAAATCTCATAACACTGCAAAACTAAACAACTTTACCTTTCAAAAATTTAAGATTTCAAAGATGTCTGGTTAAAACCTCATTCCATGCTAATCCCTCTTCCAAAGTAGCAAAAAACTAAAAATAATAAGCTTCACCTCTCATCTGAAAGTTAAGAATTCTAAATTTGCACCCATCCACGGAATAAACATGATAAAAACATACAAATCTTATTTTGAAATATTCTTATTTAGAAAAAATTTTTAATAGAAATTTTATCCCTTCCAACTTTGGTACTTGAAGTCACGGACTTCCTTTAAAATCATAATTGTGAAATTAAAAAGTTTATTTAGGTATAAATCCTGTTGAGTTGAATCATTTTAATTTAAAATCGTTTAAATAGCAAATTTAAATTCTTATATATACTTCAAAGTTCTATATTCTCATGTAAATATGGAAAATGTTCTAAATAAATTAATTGACATTGTAATGTTTGAAATTGAAATTTTAGCGATTCAAGTTTCCTATGTTAAAAAATTCAGTTTCCAAAGTTTTAATCAGACGTGTAAATTTATTCAAACTTTGAGCCTTGTGAAATAGAAAAGTTTAATTTTCAACATTATAATCTATAATTATTTTAATTTTCAATAGATTCAGAATCGTCTTATAAAATCAGCGATAGATAATTGTTTAACATTTGAACTACATTAAGGTTTTAAGATCATGGATTAGTAATTAATTTATGAATTAATTTACTTTCTTGTTAAAAATACAACTATTTGGTTGAAAATATATCTGTAATCGTTGATGACTCGACAGTGTTGTGGAAAGTTCACCTGGTTTGTTTTAATTTAACTTAAGTTCAATTCAATATAAACTAAAATTGAAACTTTTTGCATTTAGGAATGAGATAAAGATAAAAAATTTATATTATATTTTTAGACAGTAATTGTTAGATAATAATAAAAAATCAGAAAATTCTTGTTTTCGAGACCCCTAGGCTAGAAGTTTTTACTTTTGTCTGATTTTCTTTTGAGTGTCTCAAATTACAGGTCTCGGCATGTTGTTGCTTTTTTTTAATAGAAGTGGTTAAATAATATAAAAAATTGGGAAAGGTTCATACCTTTTCCATAAAGATTCATTATCTTTAAATAAAGGTTTCATTCATAAAGGTTCATATGGGGATTATAGATTCGATTCTTCATGGCCATCATCATAACGCATTTACTAGTTTTCTATAGTTATAAAGTTCTTTCAATTGAAATATTTATATAAAAATCAACGTATAATACATATAATACTTATAATCATATAACATGCAGATTTACTGAAAATAAAAACAAGAATCCAACGATCAAATTTGGACAACCACCACCAAATCCTCTTCTTTCTCTTTTTATTTCCTTCGTCTTTTTTATGTTTATTATTATCAAACCACCATAAAAAAACTTCTGTGAAAATAATCACCAACATCTCGGACCTCACGTAGCACCCTTACTATGGAATAACAAAATAAATTAATATAAATGAGAGTAGGAGTTACAGCAAGGAAACCACGATTCTCTATCCCTAACATCCGAAAATCAAGTGAAAAAATGCAAACCCAACACAGCCATACCTGAAATATCCGGTTAGGGTGATAACTTTCAAATTATTGGTTTTTAGAGAAAATAGCAATGGATAAAAGTGGTGAAGATTTACAGAAGGAATTACTAATGTATCAGTATATTAGATAAAAAAAATGTTGTCGCGTGTTTTCTATAATGTTGATCATCTGCTAATCTAATTAATTTTAATCTAACTAATTTTCTTCTAGTTTATAAATAAATATAAGCAGAACCTAACAATTAAGACTAAAAAATGTCATAATTATTAGGTCCTGAATTTATTTATTTATAAACTAAAATTTTCTCAGACATAAGAAAAGAGCATTTTTTCTTTTAAGAAAATTTTCCTTGATTAATCATGCCAAATTAACGTTCTTCATTAATTAATTGAAAGATGTTATGATTGATAATCAATACACGGCAGAGTGAAGCGAAGGAGTTTTTTCGAATTAATTGCTGTATATAAGAAAATATTACCAATTTTCATGCGCAATAAATGAAGCTTCATTTCTATCTTTGTCCATAGTTCTTTGTCAAAAAATTAAAAAAGGGAACGAAAAAAATAAATTGGAGTAATTAGAAACAATACTATGCCCTAAGTAGTGCATTGAAGCACAATGAGATACTCATATTTTAACATAACCTTGAGATTCATTTTTATTTTTCAGCGCGCATTAAAAAAAACAGCAAACTTTTTTGGCTCAATAGTTATCGAAAATCTAAAAAATGAAGAAGACACTAGAAATCTACAAAAATTAAAAAAAATAAACCGAAAAATAAAACTTTAAAACTCAGCAGCTATTAATTTTTTTCAAACTTATTTTGTTCGCGCGCTTTATTTACATTTAAAAGATCGATTTAACATTATGGTGTTCTAAAAATGCTTTCGGTATTTCTCCTTCTAATTTTCGTCCTAAGAAAATTCTGAATGCACAAAAAAAATTTTGTGTTCATAATTAGACTTTCCGCAAGCTCGATGATGTTTAACATGTATTTCCCAAAAGAAAAAAGACGTCCTTGTAAATTTTCTTTACAGTATTCAATATGAGGTGGACTGATTTGAACCATTTTAATTACAATCACAATAAGCCATTGAATATGAATTAAAAATTCCTTTTTGAATTTTAGCCTCATAAGCCACTTTTATAGGGACCCCAAAAAACCTTGTAAGTGAAAAATTGTATCTTGTCAGTTTTGAGCGCTAATTATTATTGCTTTGCAGCTTTCATTAACAACGTTATTTATAATATATAACATATTACTTTTCCGGTAGAATTTGATAATTAAGTACATTTTTTAAACAATTTGTTATTCGCAATTGTTAGGAAATTTTCTCTTTGAACAGAGCTAGAAAATCACGATTTTTCCTTCATTTAAAAACTTGCTATTTTCATTTAGAATGAGGTAAGAATTAAGCAAAATAATTCAGAATTAGGGAGTTAACAATGCATTATTATTTCTAATAATATTCTTTAAAATCGATGCTAGAAACTTGCGTCTTCTCTACAATTTTGAACTTCTTCTGACCTTTTCAATTAGATAATGTAATAACTAATTGAAGTTGACAAAAATAACTGCTTAAACAATCCATTATTTTTTCTTATATATAAAAATTATTAGCATTGCTATTTATGTTAATGCTAAAAGGTTGTTATTTTTTTTTAAACTTTTGACTTTGTTTTTACTTTTCTTATAAGAGAGCATAATAATAAAAAGCAAACCACTTTTGAAACAACTATTTTTGCTTAATTAAATCAATAATTAGCTCAATAAATTTATAAATTTTAGAAAAAAACGCAGCTCTCTATCATTATTGTAGGAGAAGAGAGATATGAATATTAATAATTTACTTGAGCGATTATGTTTGTCGAATTGCATCAATTATTTGATTGCTCAAACTTCATGCTCAAATTTCATTGCTCAAACTGAGAAGTGGGCAAAAAGTTGAAAATGAAAACCATAAATTATTAAACAATTTATTTACAAACATATATATCAGTGTAACATAATATTTTATATGCTAGAAACAATTTTTACTAAAAGCAATTCCAAAAACATAATAATTTGCGCTAAAAATCATGATGTTTAGTGATGGAAAATTATCATCCGATATATTTTATTAATTTTATAAACAAATTGTATAAACATATATTCCAGTGATGTGCAATCATGGAAAATTATCATCCGATATTTTTTTATCGATTTTATAAACAAATTATATAAACAAATGGTCAGTGTGGACATTTAAAGGCAGAAAGAAAAAATTTTCTTTTAATTTTCCTTAAATTTAGTCGCCAGTGATGTTTCATAATGGGAAATTATCATCCGATAATATCTAATAATTTTATAAACAAATTTTATAATCAAATTTATAACTTTGTCATTCGGAGCTCGAAGAAAACCCTTTTTTCCTCTTTTCCACAAATAATGTCGCCAGTGAGGTTTAATGCTGGAAAATTATCATATAATACTTTTTGTAATTTTGTAAAATAATTATATAAACAAATACAGATATGTTTATCATTAAAGGCAGCAAACATGTATTAAAGAATCAATTTATTTACCAAATTTATAAATAATACAAAAAATTACGAACAAAGATCACTGGCGACATCATTTCATTAAAATTAGGAGAAAAATGTATTTTTTCGACCTTTAAATGCTCAATTTGTCAAATATTTTGTATAATTTGTTTTTGTAAAATTAATAAAAGGTATCGGATGATAATTTTCCATCATTAAAGATCACTGGTGCTATAACTTGAGAAAAACTAAGAGCAAAAACGATTTCTTTTTCCCTTTAAATGTCCACTCAAGGCTTTTCTTTATATAATTTGTTTATAAAATTAATAAGAAATATCGGATGACAAATTTTAATGGTCGAGTATTGTGTTCTCGATGACAGCAAGTAATTTTAAAGCAAAAATGCAAAGATTTTCCCGAAGATAAAAAAAAGAAAAAATCGACTTTGTCTTCACTCTTTGTATTAACATCAAGGTTTAAACAAAAAAATCAAGCCACATAAATCTTGTTAAAATTTAACGATGAATTTTTCTTAAAAAGAAACTAATAAATTCGATTAAGAATTGCCAAATACAAGTTATGTTGATTTTCTGTAGCAGTGCGCGCTTGCCTGTTTACGTTCGGACGGTCTGGAAATAGGATCAAGGCCAATACAAGCCATGTCCGAGGCCGTTCTTAATTCTAGGTTCCAGTGTATACTATACCCAGTGATAAAGGTTACCCAAACTCAAGTGTCTGGACTCATATATCTGTATACAAATGAAAAAGTAAACCGAAAATTTCTTTTCCAAAAATCAGTTGAAGTTTTAGTTTTTGAATTATAAATTATTTAGGGTGGACCAATCAGGAGTGCGGTATAAATAGACGTGC
>JAWWLR010000158.1:41946274-41959872 GCA_035041075.1 Acraspis erinacei | reverse complement strand
ATTAAAACCGACATTTTTCAAAAGATTATTAAAAATGTCACTTAACAATTGTGAGTTTAGGAGATTCAAGAAATTAAGGAAATTCCAAGAACTTCAGGAATTCAGGGGATTCTAAGAATTCAGAAATTTTTAGAATTCAAAATATTTAAAGAATGTAGGCATATTCCGGAATATTAAGGAATTAAAAATATTGGCGAAACGCGGGAAATCAAAAATATTAAATTAATTTCAAGGAGTTTAGAGAATTGAAAGAATTCAATATATTGATGAAAATGAAGAAATTGAAAGATTTCAGAGAATTACGAAATTTATAGGAATTTAAGGATTTCCGAGGATTTAAAGAATTAAAGAAATTTAAAATAATTGAGGAATGACGAAACTTTCGAATATTTAATGAATTCAAGCATTTAAGAGTTTTTCAGGAATTCAGAGAATTCAAAATATTTCAGGAATCTGGTGATTTTACGGAATTTCACGGATTTCGGAGCATTTGCAAAATTCCAGAAAATCTAAAAATTGAAAAGCATAAAGGTAGGACAAGGAGTTAATTAAATTAAAATAACTGAAGGAGCTTACAAAATTGAAAGAATTCTAGATATTTCATTAATTCAAGGATGTGCGATATTTTTACAAGTTCAGAGAATACAGAATATTCCAGGAATTCAATAATTTTTGGGAATTTCGTGAATTATAGGATTTTCAAAGAATTTCAGGAATTCCAAATATTCAAAGTTTTTAGAAAAATTCGAATACTTAGGGAAATAAGAATCAAAGAATTTAGAAAATTCAAGACATTTCAGGAAATTAGGCTATATATCTATATACAAAGGTTTTAGCGAATTTCAGAAATTTCAGATTATTGTCACAATCTAAAGAATTCGGAAATTTTAAAGAATTTCGGAAATTTGACGTATTTAGAGATTAGGGCGAGTTGAATGACATCAGAAATTTTAAGGAATTTAGGGAATCTGCAAAATTTACAATTCTTATTATTTAATGCAATAACAATAAACTAATAAGGTGAAAGATTTCACTCCTGATTCAAGATCATTAATTGAAATTGTAATAGATTTTAACATTTTCATTATGTTAGGTTTTTTATTTTAAGCCATAAAAATATGAAAAGATATTATTTCAAAAGAAAAATAAAGAAAGGCAGTTAATTCAACTTTCGATATATGCATTTCCAAAATATTAGTTTACGATTAATAATTTCCTTTTATTTGTTCAATTTCAAAGGCTTAAAACTCATTCCAAATTATTTTACCAATTTAACATAATTATTTTATTTTTAGACTCAGATGCTTCTAAACTTTAAATGATAAAAAAATAAATAAAAACAGGAATAAAAATAGAAAACCATCCGTTTTAATCTTAAGTTGTACAATTTAATCACTGAAAAACAATAATTTTAAAAGTATTTGCCATTTCTATGAATATAAAACTTTGAGAAGCATATAGTTTGAAATGCTCAATAATTTAAATCATTATCAAATACTAAATGCCTGGTTCCTGAATTAATTTTAGAAAATATAAAATGTAAACTTTCATAGAAATCTTGAGGAATTTTTCTATAAACTTTTGGAAATTTTTGAAAAACTTCTAAATTTTGGGTAGCAAATATTAAAAAAATTTCACTTTGTTTAAAATTTTTTAAAGTGTTTCCTACACTATTTTTGGAAATTTCAGAAAATCGTTTGAAACGTTATAAAATATTTAGAATGTTTCTCTTAGAATTATTTTATTCAACGGAAAATCATTGAATGTATTCCTAGAAATGTTATAAACATTTTTTTAACATTTCTAAACTGTTGAAAAGCTTTTTTCTCGAAAACTTTGAAAACGAACATTTTCTGTAACATATCATTAAATCTGCTCAAGATTTAGATCAATTTCAATTATTTTCAAAACTTCTTAATTTATTTTGATATAATTTGAAGTTTTTTTCATTTTTCTTATTTCTCTTAAATTAAAAAAAATGTTAATTTTACGGTTTTACGGGTATCCATGTATTACCCGGACCGACGTAAATAAAATTTATCTAAATTTTCATTTAAAAAAAATGAAAAATGTGTGAAAAATAATTTTTTCCAATATTCAAATTTTCTTTGCAAAAGTAAAATTTTCTGTTTTATACGAAATTTTTTAAAAGATTCAGAAATAATTTTTATCTATGAAATAGAATACTTATTTGGAAATTTTAACTTACTGAATTCATTGTACAATTTTAAAGTTTACAATTTATTCAGTAGAAAAGATAATTTGAGAGAGAGAGTGAGCTTGAATTGTTTAATTTGACAATTATTTAATTTAATAATTAATAATTAATTCGATTTTCTATGGCTACTCCTTGCATGCTTTTATTTTCAGACAATTTTTGAAACAATTTTCACAGATTAACTTGGAAAGCGGCTAGGAAAATTGAAAATCTACTTAAAAAAAGTGTTCTTATTACCCTTTTGTATGAGTATTTTATATATTATTATTAGCTTAGTAATTTTTTTAAATTTTAATCTTATAATTTTATAATTTTATATAATTTTTTTATATTATTTTATAATTTTAATTTTTTAATTTTTTTAAATTTTTTATTATTTTTTTCGCGTATTAAAGACTTTGTTACAGTTTTGTAATATCCATATTGATCTTTTCATGTTTCAAGATCTCTGATTAAGTTTTTTCCCGATTTCTCTCATAAGGAAAAATTCTATGAGAGAAATCTGAGGGTTCTCTCAAACAAAGTAATCTGTTATTGTTCTTATAATATCAGTTATTTGATTTTGTATATTTTTTTTCTCGCTTCAGGTGAAATTATAATTATTATTCATTCTTCATCAATTATGGATTCTTTTGTTCTTCAACAAACTCTCTACCCTTTCCTTTTAGTGTTTCTTTTTAAAACAAAATTTTTGTACCATTTTGAAAGTTGCGTTATGAATCTGAAAAACCTTCTTTCCCGTAAATATAAAACTCTTCATTCTGAAAATAAAAATGATCATTTGTACGTTTCTAAAGCAGAAAATTAAAAGCTATACACTGAATATTATGGAGTTCTTAGGCATTTCAAATTTAAAATAATTAATTTTCAAACAAAATTCAAAAAATTATAAAAATAGGAACAAAAAGCCAAGCAAATACTGTAGATTCTCGAAATATTTTTAAAAGATTTACAGACAATTACCAGCAATTACCGGGAAAAGTGAAAAACTATAATTCTTTAATTCCTTATTTTATTCATTTGTAGTTCTTCCCAAATAAAAAACGTCAAATTTTTAATAATAAAATACATTTAATTAAAATTTATGAAGAGCAGACGACGAAAGTGAATAAAAATCTCAAAAATCTCGAAACTGTGAGATTTCTGACGAGATTTTCAAAATAACATAATGCAAATTTCAGAACTTCATACATACTCAATGAAACTGAAAATGTATATATTTACTTTAATCTTATATTTTTTTTCAGAAATTTTGAAATTTGCATAACGAAGTTTTAAAATCACCTCAAAAAACTCGTTCCGAGACTTTTTTCATTTGCTCTTTATACTACATATTAGATATTAGATTATTTAAAATATTTTATTATTTTTTTACAAAAATTTGAACAATTATACATTTATTATCTATATAATGTTTTTTCCGCCATTAATTTATCATTTTCATTATAATCTCTATTTGAAAACGTTTACTATACGTTTATCAGGATTGAAGATTTGTATACTTTTCCATATCTTAATGAAATCAGAAAAACTAATTAGGTTAAACTCAAGGTTTAATCATTAAATTATTGCTCAATCAGAGCCGCGTCAGCTACCTGCTAAGCATTTGATCATAAGATTTGCCCGATCAGAGCCCGGTCAGCCCCTCACTAGAAACTTAAGTGCTTAATTGATTAATTGCTAGCTCAAGATTTTGGGAAAAATTCATTATGCAAAAGAAAAGTGGAAAATGACTAGAACACAAAATAGTGAACATTTTGCCTCGTATTTTGTCATCTGCCAAGGCGAAAAAACATTTTCTTATCTCCAGCGATTATTTAATAGCTGAAAGTGGATTCATCCGTTAGAATAACGTATCGGTTTGCATCTTCAATATGAGTGTAATAGATGCTTGTTGTCGGTACCGACCCAAGAAATCGCGTCTCCAGTTTCCTACGTTTTTTCCTTCACCTTTATTCTCTCATTGTCCCGTACCTTTATCTATTCCTTGGTTTTGAAGCGAAGTACTTGCGTGTAGGGCGTGTGACCGGAAGTCTTCGTCACGGTTCGCTAAATGCCCGTTTGTTTCGTGTAGAACAACCTGCAGGAGAACCATAATTAAGATGGCCAGTAGTACTTATCTCAGCCCCTCTTGATTTAGAATCAGATATTTTCTCTCCTTGCTTGCTAGGAAAAATTTAATTTCTCCTTTATTTCTCTTTTAATCAGGAACCACTAATATATTCAGAAAAATAATTATGAACTATAATTTAAATAGTAAATATATTTTCAGTACCTACTGTTGCAATCAGTCAATTTAAATTTAGCAGTATTTCATCAAAACTAGCCGGCAACGTATTTTTATTTAATTCAGGACGTTAAATGTTAGTTATAAAAATTACCTTGTATTTATGGGCGATGCTTTAGTTTTATTTTTGCTTTTTCCGAGATAGTTTGGCAATGTGTAGCCCCGCGTGTAATTGGTGCGTGGTCGTGCGGTCCCGCGGACCGCATGTCCACCAGAGTACGAAATGCGTCTGCCAAAGAAAAATTTTACGTCGCGATTATCTCTCATTTGAGCAAAATGTGGCAAATTAGTATGGACATATGGTCGTGCGGTCTCTTAGACCAAAACATGATTCTAATATATGGGTACCTCGACCATTGCTGTTAAGAATTTTTAATGATTAAACTTAATCAAATTTAATAATTTTTAACTTATTTTACTGTCCCTTTACATACTCGTACAATTCAGGTAACAAGAACTTCTTTACATTTATGGAATTAGATAGATAGTATATTTGAACTTTTAACCCGGTAGTTGGATTCCAAGTACAAAAGCAGGATTTTTTTGAAGATATTTGTCATGAAATGGAAGGATTTCTTAAAGAAAACAGCTGAATCTCGAATCAAAAATGTAAATTTTTCAAAATGATTGAATTTTTGAAAAAATAATTCAACTTTCAACAAAAAGCTAAACTTTTTACTTCAGAGCTGAATTTGCATCCTATAAAGATAAATTTTCAATAAACAATAATTATTTTCTGCCAAGAAGATAGGATTTCTACCCAAAAAGGAATTTTCAACAAACGAAATGCATTTGCAACTAAATACATGACACGTTTAATCAAACAGTTGAATTTTCGACCAAACAGTGCAATTTTCAACTGAAAATAAACAGATTTTCAACCAAAAAGGAAACAGTTACATTTACATTTAAAAAAACTAATTTGAAACAAAAAAGAAATAGCTACCAGCTGAATTAAACGAGAAAAGAAGATGTTTCAACAAAATAGTTAAATCATCAACCAAATAGGTAAATTCAATAAATAAGATTTCATACCGGAAAAGAAGATTTTTCCACCAGAATGTTCATTTTTACCAAGAGAGAATTTTTAAATAAATAGTCAAATCCTCAACTAAAATGATGAATTTTCAATTAAAAAAAAATTATTTTCTACCTAGAAAGACGAATGTTTACCAAATATATAAATTTTTTACAAAATAGTTAAATTTTTTACTTATTAAGTAACAATTTTAATCTGAGAATGGAATTAGTACATTTTCAACTAAAAATATTTTTTAACAAAAAAACGAATTTCCAACAGAATAGTTCATTTTTAATCCAAAATATAAATTCGCAATAAACGCGTTTATTTTGAACCAAATACCTTAATTTCCTAACAAATGGTTAAATCTTAAGTAAAATAAATGAATTTTCTGCAAGATAGATGAATTTTAATTTGGAACCATGGATTCTTAATAAAGTAGTTGATTTAGGATTAAATAGTACAATTTTCAGCTAAAATAATGAACTATAAACTAAAAAAAGCAAAAGTTACATTTTTAGTAAAGAAAGTTGATCCTGAGCAAAACAAAAATATATTGTTAGTAAAATAGTTCCGCTTTCAACCAAAGAGATAAATTTTCAAATGAAATCATAAATTAGGAATTTTTTGGGTAGAGAGATTTACATTCAATTAAATAATTACATTTTCAAATCAAAATCTTATTTTTTAACCATGAACATTGATTTTCTACACAAAAACTAGATGAATCATCAATAAAAATACATTTATTTTCAAGTTCGTACGTGAATTTTCAACTAAAATAAGATGACCTTTTAACCAAATAATTGAATTTTAAACTAAAGAAGATAAATTTTCAGCCTAAAATAAAACAAACTTTCATAAAAAAAAGAATCTTCTACAACAAAAATCAATTTGGAAGAAAACAGTTCAACTTTTTACCGAATAATTAGTTAAATTGTCAGCGAGGAAAATAAATTTTCAAACCAAAAATAACAAGAATTTTTATTACAATAGTTAATTTTACAACCAAAGAGATAATGATACATTTTCAAATTCATTTCAAAATGAAAATTCTAGAAAAGAGTACAGGAGTGAAACAAGGGGTTACATTTTTAAGCAAAAAGTTTATGTTTTAATAAAAAAGATGAATTTAAAAAAAAGAACTATACAAATTCTCAAACAAGTAATTGACTTTTTAAGTAAGTAAGTAGAATTTTCCTCTAAATAGTTACCTTTTTCATCAAAGGTAAATTTTAAGGCAAACGAGGAATAGTTAAAGTATTAGTTGAATAAATTATTTTCTAACAAAAACACAACCAATTTAGAACAAAATAGTTGAACTTTCAACTGAAGAGATGAACCTTTAACCAAAATATTTAATTTTAAAAAGTCAACTCTCAACCATTTAGTTTATTTTTCATTGACATTCTAAAAATAAATACACTCTCAACTAAATAGTAGAGTTTTTAACCAAAAGAGATGAACAATTTGGGAGTTATAGTGTTTCTAGAAAAGCCGTGTCTCAAAATTCGAAATACAGCAAACCTCCTAATTATTGAAATCTTTAAAAAACTATTTAAATCGATAACATCACTTTCCAGATCGAGTCAGGGCCGTTTGAACCATTTCTAATTGGAATACACAATATCGCGCAATACATTCGAGTGAGTACCTGCGCACTGCGCCCTTCCGCTACTCTGCTGGTCGTTTTCAGGCATACGTGGCAACCATCTCTCGCCCCGCGAGCTGAGAAACTGCATGGGCCAGGAAGGCCGAAATGGTGGGGACAGATCCCGCGATTCTAGTGTTTTCAGGAAATGGATTGACCCTTGAGTCACGTCGACTCAGGGAGAAAAATGAAAAATAGGCTACCGTTAGAACCATGTACTTACAGTATGTTAGCTGGAAAAATAATCTTCGAGAGATCGAAGAAGTAGTCAAAGAAGAGGACAAAAGTAAAAAAGCAAGACCGGGTGTTCTGGAAAGTGGTAGCCAAGTTCTGCTGAGACTCTAAGGCGAACTTGAGGTGGCAGTCCATAAGTGGTGCTACGAGGCGAAAGTCAAGCACTGGCTAAACAACGGAAGGGCCACAGGTGACGCTGACTCAACTCGAGTGCATCTTCCACCCTTACTTGCTAACAGCCACGTTTCTCGGGCTACGTGGATTTTAAGTAGTGCTTCTCAAGAGGTAAAAACTCTTATGAATGCGGACATAACTTGTATCGATCTTAGACAATGAATTATAAGGGGTTACAACATATGACTTTCGAGTACTTCTCTAGCTGACATACATTGCTGGTTGAGAGCTTCGCAAACATCTTTAAGGAATTCATAATTCATGACAAGGTCTCATACAATCTTAGAGGAAAAAATGAAGAGCTAAACTTAGAGATTAAAAATTTGAAGGTACAGTTCTTCGAGATGGTCTAAAGGGGCTTCCATAATTTTTTCGGCAGAGAGAGATTCTAATTTGATGGTCAGTCTGACTGTTAACAGGAGTCCAGACTCATTGTTATCATAATAAAGGTTTAATTTTAAAACAAGCATACGATCATCGTATTTTCAATCATTACGTGAATGATTAGATGACACGTCGTGGAGAGGAAATCTTAGCATGATAATTATAGATTGTATTCTTTATTTTGGATTTTTAACGTCAAATTGGATGCTTCCAAGGAATTATGGACAGCGGCGTCACTTAACGCTCAAAAATCAATTTGTTGGCATCATGTCGTTTTCTCACATATATTTATAACGTAGGTGGAAGGACAATTAGGTCAAGTTATGGATTATTCAACTCGAATCTCTTAGATGGCCAGGTGATCTAACTCAGATGAATAAACCGACTATCTGTGAAAATCCAGTCGACCACCCAAAATGTTCAAACCAGCAGTCTATGAAAATGATATCGACCGTCTATGCAGATCAATTTGGCCCTCTTGAGATGGTCGAGTCGTTAGGTCGAGACGATAAGTTCGACTTCCTGAGATGATCGATTTAAACCTCTTGATTTAACCTTCTAGAGATAGTCGATTTGGCCATTCAGAAGGCTGTCCCATAGGTGACCCTCAAAACATCTGAATATTCATACTCATTAATTTCGACATACGTTGACTGATATGACAAGGGCTTGAGTGACATAATATTTGTATGTAATTTTTTCTTTTCGTTTCCAAGAATTCTACAAATTAAATATACGATTAAGTTCGTTACGGTCAGTGCGTAGGTAGAGGGAAGTGAAGGACTAGGGTCGAGTTCTATGAAGATTTTTTGGGGGCTATTTGACCTAGTCTTCGTGACTGACACTGTCAGTCATTTTGGTCAATGACGGACTTTTCGTGAGCTATAACTCGAGCTCTGCTCTATACGTCAATGTATTTTCAACTAGTTTATTAAATACACTTATCAAAATCCTGTATATTAAAGTAGAAATTTGATATTTTTGTCATATTTTTTTACGCTTTCGTGAATTAGAATTTGGTGATCGGATATGTCATTTTAGAATTAAAATAAGGGAAGGCTTATTTCATGGTTTTATCAATAATTTAGCAACAATTTATAAAACTTTAAAGAAAGTTCTTTCAACATTTATTATTTTCCAAACAAGCGTAGGTATTTGGAATTTTCCAGAACACCCCACTTTTAAAATTTATATTTTTTTTAAATAGGTGCCAATTCATTTCTCGCAAGTTTTGTTCTTAATAAGTAACTACTTCATATTGAAAACAATAATTTTTGAGAAATCGGATGTTAGCATATTTCTTGAAAATAATGACCGGTACTAAACAATTTTCACATAAAAGTTGAAACTTCTAAAGAAGTTCTAAAACAATCGTACTCTTTTGTGATAGCTTAAATTTTTTAAGAGAAAAAATTTAATATTTGCGAAATTCGATGCACAAAATAAAGATTTTCTAGAAAACTCAACAGTATTATTTCATTTTTTATATTTTGTTTGCAGTGCCTGTGTAAACAAGATAAACTCTTTTTTTATCGTATGTCTCGATTTTTCGTATTTATAATCGGTAATTACCCAATCTCGAAATTTTGTAATTTGAAAAATATTCCATTCAATAAATTAATTAATTAATTATTCTTGAATTCAGATTAATATGCCTATTTCGGAATGCTCTTGAATCACTTTTTAATTATCTAAAGTATTGTAAAAGATTAGAAACAATTTTTTGCAGATTTCTATTACTTGAAGGAAATTGGCAAGAGATTAAAAAATTTGCAATTAATTTACAAGGATTTTAACGGTTCAAGGGATTTAAAACAACTTTAATGAGGTTTAAAAAACTTCCTGCTATTGCGGAAAGTATGAAACTATTTTATAGGTGCTGCAAGGTTTTAGGAAATTTTAAGAGCTTCCTAGAGATCTAATCAAATTTCCGGGGATTTCAATGATTTTAAGAAATTAAGATTATATTCAAAAGCATTGAGGTATTTAGAATAATTTCAAATATTTAAAAATATGGCAAGGTATTTTTAAAGACTTTAAGAAATTAAGCAAATTTTAGAGCAATTTTAAACAATCAAACAAATTACATAAGGTCTTAAAGTCACAGGAATTTAAAAAGATTTTATCGGATTTTAGTTATTCTATAGCACTAAAAAAATTTCAAGGAATTTTCAATTAACTTTAGTTATTTAGTAGAATTTGAAAGGAATTTAAACATTTTAGATATTTTAAAAGTTTCTAAGGCATTTCCAAGAGCTTTAAAAAGTTTGACAAGATATAGTATTTGAAATATTGAAGGGAATTATAAAAGATTCGAAGGAATTCTTAGTTGGTTTTAATCATTAGAAATTGTTTCGAAGGTTTTGCAATACCTTAGGACATTTTAAAAACTCCCAAGTATTTTTTAATACATTTCAATAATTTGAAATGGTTGGATAGGATTCGAATGATTTAAAAAGTTTTTTAAAACGAAATTTTATTATATTTTAATGGATGACGAAGAATTTTTGGACATACAGTGGGGAATTTCGTAGAGTTTGCAAAATTTGAAAAGATCTTCCAATATTTTTGGCAGTTAATTTTACAAAATTGGGAATTCACCGTAAATCTCTAAAAGCTTGACAAGTCTTTGCAGTTCTCTCAATTTTTCTAAGAGTTACTTAAATTATTCTTAATTAATTTAATGCTACTCAGGATAATGGATTTTTTTGAAATTGCTCAAGTTTTTATTTAGTTTATTCTGAAATTTTTTTAATTTATTTTGGATCCATAGAAGCTTCCTCAAATTCTTTTGAATATTTCTAAACTAATATCAGAGCTTACTGTATTCAATAAATTTTTTCATAATCTTAAGCTTTTTCAATGTGCATTTTTTTCATTCGTCTTTAATTTTTATGAATGTCATCGAATTATTTTTTTCCGAGAATTTTGAATTATGTTAATGCAGAAAGTTTTAAAAGTTTAAGGAATCTAAATTAGATTAAAATCCCAATTAAAAATCTTATTTAACGTCCAATCACACAAACAAAAAAAGCTCCAATTGTAATCTAAAAAAAATTCCCAAAAACAAAAATTGCAAACCAAAGTAAAAAAGAGAAAAGAAAAATGAGAAGGCAACCAATCACACCCCCTTCCTTCTCTTTTTCTTTCTTTCATCTTCTTTATGTTTAGTATTATAAAATCACAATAAAAGAACATTAAAAGTAAAAAATAAAATTATATTACCAACGTTTCGGCACTCATACAGTACTCATACAGTATCAAGGGAAGAAAAATATAAACAGTAGCTCCGAAGAACAGGTGTTTTCTCTTTGATACCTGAAAATCGAATGAAATCCTCTGAAATTCTTGTTTATGAGAATTTTTTTCAGATTACAATTCGAGAATTTTTTTGTGGTCCGAATTTGGTCGTGAATTCTTGTTTCTTACAGGAGTTTGCAAAAAGTTTTTCTATAGAAAAAATTTCAAATTACTTAAGTGATCATAACTCCCATACTCTTCAACACAATGCGTTAATATTATAGGTGAACCAATTTGACTTCACTCTTATTCTTCCTTGAATTAATTTTGAATCATGTTAATGACGATAGTTTAACTCTAAGAAACTGGGTTTTCAAATATTATAAACGCTCACAACTTCCTTACTTTGAATTATAAAAAAAAACAATATTTTTAGAAATCCTTCAGATAGTTTGGAGATATTAATGGTGAAGATCAGCTCTTTAAATTGTATCATTTTATCAGCAACCGTTTCCAAGGTATCTTGTTCGCAAAAATGTGTGACATCCGCACACAAATCCATACGCACTAATAAATCCATACATACACACCCATCTTTTCAAACAATTGTATAGAACATTGTATTAGAATTTAAGACATTTAAATTAGATGAAAATCTAAATTAAAAATCTCATTTAACGTCAAATCATCAACTGATCATCAAATGATTTGTGTTCCTCTATCCTAGTAGTAAATATTCTTACAGTCTGCCCCACCTAATTTATCTTACAGATCCTGCAAGTGGTCTTGTAGACAACACCACCTTTTTCAAAATTATCTAAAGGATCTTTGCAAAAATTTATTTATGAATCCATTTTAAATGGTGTACGGAAAATAGTATAAAGTCTCATTTTTCTTTCCTCTTTTTTATTGTTGCCTGAAATTTTTGTTTTTAAACATTTATTTCAGATTACAATTTGAGCATTTTTTGTTTTTTCGTTGTGGTCCAAATTTGGTCTTTGTATTCTTGTTTTTCATAGGAGTTTGTTTCAAATTGTATTAGAAATTTTTGAATTAAGCCAGGTTTATCCACGAAAATTAATTCTCTTTTTAATTCTTACCATTACCAAGTTTCTTTTTTGAGGATGAAGAATGTACCAACTTAAATTTAAAGTTTGTTTTATCTCATAAGAAATGTTAACAGACAAGTATTTCGTTTCTCAAATATTAATGGTCAAGAAAAATGGAAAAATTATTTAGGGAAAAATCAGGGAAAAGTCAAAGAATTTTGAAGATAAAGTTTAGCGGCCACCCTGCTGTATCTCTCGATAGATTCTGGTACTTGTGTTGGTGGTGAAGTAGAGTTTATATCGGAAGTGAAGTGACCCGAATAAAAATATAACGTTATTTTGCGTGAAGCAAGGTATTTGCGGAAATATGAAATATTTCCTTCGTTGAGTGCATTCGATCCTTTAATATCCCGTGATGCAATTCAAGAAGACGAGAGTTCTGTGCTTGTCTTGAGCTTTTACTTGGCCTGGTGTAAAACGACTTCCCTCGTATTTCACGCTATGGCGCCATGGGACAAAGGAAAAGGTGGGCTCTACGCCGTGAAGCGCAGAAAAGCATTTATCGTAAAGCTTCCCATAATGCTTATTCTCATAAAATCTAGGAAAAACTACTAAAAATCTTGCGATACGACGACCTACTCCTTAGGTGGTGAGGCGCAAAGCAACTCACATTTTCTTGCTTTTTGTCATTTCGAATTTCCTCCTTGTTTACTTTATCGGGAGATTTCCGTTGCTTGCGGCGCTTACCGTGATCCACGCAGATACTAACAAATTCATCCATTTTTCGCAAAAGTTTCGCAATCCTGTTTGTTCAGAAAATATATAAATGTAAGATTTCTAAAAGAAGTTTTCATACAAGGTGAAAAATTTCTCGACGTGTAAGAGGGTCTTTGGTTATACTCTTTAAGGGTACAATCCACTTTGAAACTTTTGGAAAATTGATTTTTTTTTACATTTATCGAAACTATATATATCTACAAATATTATACTATAATTTTGTGAAGATCCGAGTACATAAATAAATAAATTTAGGTAAGATTTTTTTCATGATTTTTCATTAAAAAAAACTTTAAACGCGTTTTTCTCAAAACAACGTTTTTTAGAACGGGCGGCACGATTTCTGTAAAACTAATAGACCGATTCCTATAAAAATTGGACCATATATTCTGCACACAGAAAGACGGAAGGTGGACTACGGACGATTTATAATTTTAAGTTTTACCTTTTTTTTCACTAAAATCAGTGCAAAAAAAGCGTTAATAATTTTTTTCTTTAATTTTGACCGCCATTTTGTTATTTATGGATGAAAATCAATATCCGTAGTCCATCTTCCAGCTACT
>JAWWLR010000158.1:41923565-41935889 GCA_035041075.1 Acraspis erinacei | reverse complement strand
TATAAAATAATATATATTCTTAGATCAGTAACAGTTTTTTTTAGCGAATCGGAATGAATTACACTTTTTTATTGGTCGTAAATTCTGTCGTAACCCTTACACGGACGCAAATAGGTGCATTTACCTTATTGAACTATTTTTCTTTAATGCAAAAATGTTTTTTTTTCTAACAGTTTAATCCAGTATCTAAAAACTACAGGGAAACTCAGAAATTACGCCGGTTTTTGGGCTATAAGTGAACAGTGGGAAAAACAATTTTTTTTGTATAAAATAATTGAAAAGAAGCTGATAGGATTTCTAAGAGAGTTTTCAGATTTAATGATTAAAATTGGCCTTCAATTTTTTTTTTAATAAACCAATGTGACGAAAAAATGGCCATTTTTCTCTTTGACGTTGTCGGTACTCGTCAATAACTTGAAAAATGTTTAAATAAGCTACGTTTCATAGAGTAACATTAGTTAAAGATATTCCAATATTAAATAATATACAAAAACAATTCATAAACAAATTATTTGTTGAAAGAATTTTTTTACAATTTTTAATAATTTTACGTTTTTTAACTTATATTGCAAGGAATTTGAATAAAAGCAATATAATGTTAAAGAAATTTCTTCTTTAGATTATTAATGTTAATATTTTAAGCAAATTTAATTTAATAAATGCATTAATCATGCGTTTTTCAGCAGAAATAATCATGTTTTCTGTACCAGTCTTCTTAATTGGAAACTTCATGATAATTTCAGAAAAATGCATAATTAGTTAAAAATTTTATATTAAAAAAAAACAAATTTGATAAAGAAATGCATTATTCGTGTATCTGTCGAGGAAAAATTGTTTCTTTGTCGGTGTTTTTAACTGTGATCTTAACGATAATATCGTTAACACGTATACTAAGTTGATAAATTCTATGATATTTTGAAGAAATTTAATATGCATATGCATTATTTGGACATTTGTCGAGAAAAAAAGTTTTTTTTCTATCTCAGTCCTTTAATTTTAAGTTTCATATTAGTTTTCCTTCTTTTAATAAAGCTGCAGCTTCAGGATATTGCATTTCTTTATTAAATAAGTTATTAAAAAAATTATTAATTAAATATGAATGTTGCAATAATGCATTTGGTTATTAAAATTGCTTAAGAAAGGCATAAAATTGATCAATAAATTATGAATTTTTTCTCAAATTATCATGAAGTTTCTAATTTGAAAAATTTTCATCGAAAAAATGATTTTTTCTTTTGAACGGTATCCTTATCTATGCATTTGTTTATGAAATTGATTAAAAAAATCATAAAATTGATCAACTCTTTATGAATATTGCTAAAATTGCCATAAAGTTCCTAAGTGGAAAGACTGGCATTAAAAAAATGATTTTTTGGTCGACAAATGCCGGAATAATGCATTTTTTATTAGATTTTTTTTTCAAAAATGATAAGATTAATCAACAGACAATAAAGTTTTATAAAATAAGCCTAAAGTTCCTAATTGAAATTACTGCCATTGAAGAAAACGAATTTTTCTGTCGAAAAATGCCTGATTAATGCATTACTTTATTAAATTTGTTTATAATATTAAAATTAATGTTTTCCATAAGACATTTTTTCATCATTATGTTTTTTTATCCCTATTTCTTGCAATATAACTTAAAAAACATACAATTATGGAAAACAGCCAAAAATTTGTTTATACAATTTGTGTTTGTTTATTATATAATATTGGAATATCTTCAACTAATGTCACTCTATGAAACTGTGACGATTTTAAGCATTTTCATGTTATTAACGATCACCGGGAATGTCAAATAGAAAATATTGCCATTTTTTTCTTCATATTTGTTTATTAATAAAAATTGAAAATCTAATTTAAAAATCAGGCTAGAGGACTGAACAACTTAGAAACCTTATAAGCTTTTTTCCCATTTTTGTTTGTCCAAAGCGATCAAAATTTGTGGCCTGTACGTTATTTTGTACCAGAAAAGTCATTTTTTTCAATTTTCAGATCGTGGGGTACAAACCCGAGAGAGTGCCGCTTTAGATGAAAACGCTATTGTTTGTTCACGCCTGAGTAAATACCGCACACTCCCCGTATCTCCTTTAACTCCTAACAGGAGCGCGGCGCCAATTCTCGGAAGGGATATATCCGGGGGCGTTGTATCAGAGTTTAACTGTACATAGTAAGATAACTTAAATGTATTAAATTCGAATAAAATAAAACACGTTGATTAAATTACGTTTACGGATTGTCTTGATGTGTCTGATTAGAACAGCGAATAAGGGAAAAGAAGAGGGTAATTTTCAGGGATGAATAGGGACGAATGGGAAATGGTACTCTCTGGAGGCACTAGTGTTAGTCTCTAGGGGCCCTTATGGGCGGCTCTAAAGGCCCCCAGGGAAGACTTTCTAACGCTATGAAGTTTCTCGTAGAAAGATCTTGAGGCCATCTTGGGTGACTTAGAAAGTTCACCCGAGAGGCTGAGGAGGCCCTCCTTAGATGCTCTTTAGGCTATCGTCGAAGGCTCTGGAGGCCATCATCGGAGGCTATGAAGGTTCCCAGGGAAGGCACTGGTGGGCTTTGGGTGACGCTCTGAAGGCCCTCCTAGCAGTCTTTGGAAGTTGCTCAGCAGGCCTTCTCCAGAGGCTCTGAAGGTCCTCGTAGGGGGCTCTAGAAGTCCGGATCTGGAGGCTTACTCTGGAGGTCACCTCAGAAATCCCATTATACTATTCTAAAAAAATTGCAGTAGCAGGAATCAGGCTCAGACCTTTTGGTTAAAAACACTGAACGTTACCACTTGATCTAACCCGGAGTTGAAATAATCATGCATCATGGCACACTCTTACTGGGAGTTGTCTGAATAAAAACAAAATTGCTTTGTAAACAAAACACATAAATCACGATTTTATATTACTCTACCAATATTAGGAAGCTCAAACGGTGATTTTCAGAGGGTTAGTGTGCGATCTTTTATTATAAAAAAATGTTTTATGAACCATTGATCGAATTTCCTATAGGAGCAGTTTTGCCAGATTTATTAGGCAAGGACCATTCATAATCAGATCTCTAAGCTGCTTGCTCATAAATTCTGAAATCATTTGACCAGCATACTGGAAAGGCAAACTCGGAAGGTCTATGATTACGTAAATCATGCAAGAACAGAACAACGGTTGCAAGACTAGTTACCAGGAGGTGGGTGGGTCTCTAATACGATCTTCTTAGGCAGGTTCACCTCAGGGCGGTAGAGAAGCTTTAGAGGTAATTTGCAATTGTGTGAAGCGCCAACGTATTTCGGATTAACGCTCTAATAACGGATGATATCTCGGGCCGCTGGGATATCGTTTCAAGTAAACTTGGACTTACCTACTTGAGGAAGTTCGAAGGGTAGTAAGAGGATATACTCCAAGACTCCCCACTTGTCCTCCAGGCTTGTAGTATAAACATTTCGCGTGGGAATTTGAACATGAGATAATAAACATCACAGGGTGTAAGCTACAAATTTTCATAGTGCTTTCGTTAAGTTCAAGAAGTTCCTCAGCTGTCAAAGATTCGAGGCTGAAAAGTGGGACATAATAAGTGTACCATTCTCACCTACAAAAATTGTTATCAGGTTCGAACTCAGATGATTCATTATCCTAGTAGACCTGCATTTAAATATAAAACCATATGCCGTAATATTAAGCAGTTATAAAAATACGGGGATACAAAATGTTGACTTTATTTTATTTTTATTATGGAAAAAAACATTTGTCAAAATAATTATTCAGAAATTACTATAAAAGGCTTCAAATAAGTTAAAAAACCTTGATGAAACACTCTGCTTAAACTTCAACCGGATTCGCCCAAAAGATGCCATAATAACTTTTGGATCACTGTATTTTGAATACCCCTAAAGGCTCAGCCAAGTTTCAACCGGATAAAAAAATCCTTGGTGGGAAAGGTACCCGCATTTCAGCCCAAATGTAGGAGTAACCGGAGAGAGATTCTGAGGACAGATTATTTGTTTGTGAAGTTATTTTCAGCTCTAGTAAAATACTAAAATTTAATGTGTCATTTTAGTATTGGAAATCTCTTTGTTTCAACTTTGAAATTAACTAAGCGTGTTAAAACAATGTGTTACGAATAAAAAGGAGTGCTTTTGTTCGGCCTCCCCGGGTTTGGGATGGAATATGACACGTACTGGAGTGAAATGGAACGCTTTTAATATTTATTAATTTGAAAATTATTGTCAAATGTTATTCTATGTGAAGTAATGTAATTCCAGATCATTTAGGAAATTCAGAATATTCCAGGAATTCTAGAAACGCAGTATATTCAGGGGATTTTGAATATTCAATCAATTCAGAATATTTAAATAATCAGAATATTTAAGAATATTTCGTGAATTTATGAGATTTCAGAGCAGTTGGAGAATCCTGATATTTCAAATAATGCCAGAAATTCAAAATATTCCAAGAATATAGGATATTCAGAATATTAAAAGATTACAAGAAATTCCGAAAATTGAAGGATTTCGTACAATGTAAATAATTTCAGGAATTAAGTACATCAATGGAATTCTAAATAGTCGAGAAATTCAGAATACCTAAGAAACTCCATGAATTCATAGAATAAAAGGAATTTAGAACACTTCAGGAATTCAGGGAATTTAAAGAACTAAATTCAGATAATAATTCAGATATTTTCAGTATTTCGTCGAATTAGAGGAATTCAAGGAATTCTTAATATTTAATGAATTTAGTATATTTAGGGAATTTAAGAATTTTAGAAATTTCTGAAAATTTATGGATTTGAGATAATTTAATTAATTTCAGGAATTTAGAATATTCAAAGAAGTTCAGGAATTCAGAATTAAGGAATACAGGGAGTTCATAGAAGTGAAGTATTTCAGATAATTTACGAAACGCAGAGGTTTTCAGGAATTCAGAGAATTCATCAAATTTAAGGAATTTATGTAATTGAACGCATTAAGGAATTTCATGCAATTAATTAAATTCAAGTCTTTTGTAGAATTGACACATTTTCAGAAATCAAGTGAATTCAGAAATCGAGTGAATTCAGACATTTTTAATATTCCTTCAATTTAGGATGTTTTCAGGAACTCAAGGAATTTACAAAATTCCAGGAACATAGGGAATTTAGGAATTTTAGAAAATTCCAGGAACTTAGGGAATTTTGAAAATTTAAGTAATGTAGTTAATTAAACGATTTCAGGGAATTTAGGAAATTTCAGGCATTTATGAAATTCTAGGAATTTAGGCGATTCTCGGAATTTTGAAAGTTCAAGAAATTTACGATATTCAAGGAATTCAAGCAATTCAAGCAATTTAAGAAATTCAAGATATTAAGGAAATTTAAGAATTTTAGGACGATATTCATAATATTCAAATAATTCCAGGAATTTTTGAAATTTAAGAAATTTCGAGATTATAAGGATTTTAGGAAATTCAAGTATTTTAGGAAATTTAAGGCATTCAAGAAATTCAAGCCATTCAGGAAATTTAAGAATTTTTTTTTAATTTAAGCAACTTAGAAAATTTAAGGCATGTCAGAAATTCATAGATTTAGGAAACTCAGGAACATAGGAAATTCAAGGATTTCACGATATTCAATAAATTCAGATAATTCCAGGAATGTAGTCAATTTAAGGAATTCAGGGAATATAAGGAATTTACGGAATTAAGGAAATTTAGGGACTTCAAGTATTTTGAGAAATTCAAGGTATTCGTGAAATTTAAGAATTTTATGATATTGAAGCAATTTAGGAAACTGAGGAATTTAGGCGAGTCCAGGATTTCACGATATTCTAGAAATTCCAATTATTTCAGGAATTGACGAATTTCTAGAAATTAAGCCAATTCAAGGAATTTTGGAAATTTAAGAAATTTAGAAAATTTAAGGATTTCAAGGAATTTCGAAAATTGAAGAAATTGCGGAAATTTAGGAAAATCAAATATTTTACGACATTCAAGACATTGCAAACGATTTCAGAATATTCAAAATATTTCACGGTTTTAGGGAATTAAGTAACTCAAGGGATTATAGGAATGCAGCGTATTCATAATATCCAAGGACTTCAGGAAAATCAGATATTTAATTATTCAAAATCATTTCAGGGTACTAAAAAAACATATAGAGCATTTACGGAATTCAAGGAATTCAGGAAACTAAAGAAATAATGTAAATTGGAGGAATTCAGGGAGTTTACAGAATTCAGGAAATTGAAGGAATGTTTGAAATTGACGGGATTCAATTATTCCAGACAATGAGGTAATTTTAAGAAGCAAAATGGCGGATCCAACATGGAAGTCGAAAGGATTTTAAAACATTAAAAAAAAATCCCTACGTCAAACAAAACACTTTTAACTGCAGTGAGCCCACATTAATACGAATTACCAATGCCCAGCATGAGAAGATTGCAGCATGATTTTAATAATGCATTTAATAGTATTTGACCACTGAAAACAATTAGTTGCTAACGTCGATGCTGCAGAACTTTAAATTAACTTTTCTTTGATGCAGTTAACACTCTTTTTAACTCATGTATTACTTTCGAAGATTGACAAAAAAATATAAATTTAATTATAAATTACGAATCCATACCCATATTAAATGACTAAAAGAAAAACACATGGATAATTTTAAAAAAATTTAAATTTTGTGTTTATGTTGATGCATCATGATTTCATTATTTGACGAATTATTTACGAAAAAGATCAATCAATTGTCGCTGATTACAACAGCCTGACTCTTTTTTACGAATTCAAATGTTTGAAAATTAGACTTTTGTAAAGTTTGGCCCACTGTGGAATTTCGACAAATTTGAAAGATTAAAAATAAATTGAGAGTATTCCCATCAGTAAACATTTTTCAAAGAACTGAAAGAATTCAAAATATTATTTTAACCCAGAGAGTATTAATTACTAAATCTGTAGATATATGCTTAAATAAGAAATATTGCGAAGATGAATATAATGCAGGCATTCTATATTAAAATCGCACCCTGCAAACATTTGCCCTACATCTTTCAATCTCATATCTACGGTGGAAAAATTATGTGTGATTTAATATTGCCAGCTGTCGAGATATACAACATGCAAATTATTTTTAGTGGCTTGAAAAATGTAGGTCGACTCAAGTGCCTCTTATGCATGAAGATTTAGGTTTTAAAAAATGAGGACATTAAGCAAACTATATTGATCAATCTCTGCTAAATGAGGGAATAAAGAAAAATCACCCCATGTAAAACCCCATAGGGCACTGCTTATGTAAAGAAGAAGTCGGTTTCATGGCGGAGGATTGCCTGTCGAAAACAACAATTGAACGTGTTTCTCGTTTAGGATTTCTCTCAGAGAATGCGATATATTCACTGATCGAATTTCTCATTCAATGCCGAGGATTTGGCGGATTCTGAATAATTCAGATTCCTGTTCCAATCGACGATGTGACGACGGGATGCAGTTCCCACGACTTACTTCCAAATGAGTTAAGTACTAATTTGAAGGCATTTGTTTTTTAAATTGATACCCATTTAGTGTGAAAATCAGAGATTTACTGTTTGAAAAAGTCTTAAGTTTTTTATTGCATTGATTAGTTTCCTGGGAGAAATTGCTCACTTTGATCCCGATTCTCGACGTGGCCCCGATCGGGCTAGGGACCGTACTTAGATCTCATCAGGAATAATCTTTTGGAAAACGACAAGGTTTTTTAATAGAATCTTATGCTAATTGAAATTCACATCATATCTGCTAATGAAAGCATAGATACTTTGACACAAAGCTACATTTGCCTAATTTTTTATTTATTGGTAAAAAATTAATGAACGTATGGAAATTATATTTTATAACAAGCAGAAACGAATAATTGAAAAACAAAAATTACCTGATCCTAATTTTCGTTCTTGTTTATTAAACAAACCTCATTGATATTTTAAATTGTTCCTCCAATAACATACATTTCATATTACAATTTTTAATTAATTTCGTTAAAATTCATAATTAACAAAAAAATATATTTAAATGAAGATTTGCACTTAAAAATTGAAAAGATCAACTATCTGTGTATAAATGTACACATTATAATCCTTTATTTTTTTCATAGTTATCATAAAATTAATTAAATTCCTGTCTAAAGTCACAATCAGCCACTAAAATTAAGGGTGTGTTATTTTAATCTATAATCAAATACATAACATTAAAAGTTAAATTAGTAGAAGCTAATTTTTTAAATTTCCTATTAAGACAAGAAATGATGTATGCCATGATTTATTTAAAATGTCATCCTGGTACTAATAAAAAAGAAGGTTGGCCATCGGATGTACATAATTTTCAACTTTTTCAATAATGTGATGGAAATTTCAACCGGATATGCATAACAAATAAGTTTGTCATAAGATGGTACATATACTGGAATATGAAAATGATAACATCGTTATATATAAAAAAAGGTATTCAGAAGATGATACCCTATATGTGCACAATCTTGTTGTATACCATTGAGTACCTTCATAATATTTAATCTAATATAAATTGTGTAATGAATTTTGTCTACTTTATCAGTTTTTCAATTATTTACTTCTTTTAGGACCTACTAATAATCAACAATAATTATTTTGTTAAAATTGTATTTCTCAACATACCATCATGTACTAATCAAAAAACTAAGATTGTCAACGAGATATTTCATAATTCATTAATTTATGAATAACACCGGTCAACACAATTTTTTTTTTGTTTTGCGCATGGGTTTGACTTTATATATTCTGATCATATAAGCAAATATATATAAAAAAGTGCAATCACAAATTGAAAAGATTTGCATTTTGAGAAGTTATAGCAATTTGACCATTTTGTATTTTCGCGTCTAATTAATGAAAGAATTGGAAAAGGTGCGGGCATATTTGGGTGAATAAGTGTGAAATAATGCGAATTTTTAATAAATCGGAAAAGGGACGGGCATATTTGGGCGATTAAGTGTGTAATAATGCAATTTTGTTCGGAAGAACAAGGGGAACGCTTCCATCAAGATATAATGCAATTTGAGAAACATTACCAAGGCCAGTATACCGAAAACATGATGGGGGACTATATTTGGGGGTTAATAAGAGAAAATTCTACTGTATAAGACAGGAAAAGTAAAACTGTTCATTTTTAAACACTTGGACTCTATTTTAAAACTTCTAATATAAGAATCAATCATAAATTGATGTTTCTGTATCTTTTAATAAATCATCTCTGTGTCCTTTTTTATGTATTTTCATTCATTAGAATTTTTCATTTTTTACACATAAAAGCAAATTCAGAACTATTTTTCGTTCTTATTCTTATTTCTAGGTATATAAGCAATAAAAATAACGTATGTATAACTCGTGCGCAAAAATGCTGTAGACCGGTGTAATTAATTAAAGTGTCATCTGTATACTTGTAAAATAGGTTAGTCATATGGATGTACAAAAACTGAAAAATAAAAAAAAACACCCTCGTTACGTGTAAATCTTATGTTCTGATTTCGTTGCATAAAATTATTCATAAGAAAGTAGATTTGATTTCGATCTTTAATAAAATTATATTTAACCAACTAATACTTAAAAGAAATAAGTTTCTCAACAAGTGATTTTTTAAAATGTCGTTCAAATCATAAAAAACTTCAATTAACATGTCAACCATATAATTATGAAAAATTATTTAGTCACATAGTTGTACAAAACTGAATTCTAAGCAATTGTGAGGAAGAGACAATATGCAAAACGTGTGCTTAATATTGTTATGTACCGTTAAGTTTGTTTGTATTATTTTATCCATTAGAAATTGTATAATGAACTATTCTGTATATCATTTTTCCAATTATATTATGTATTTTAGGACCTACTGATACCCAATAAAAATAAATTTGTCAAAATGTTATTATGCAAAATATCACCCTGGCACCTATTAAAAACAATATGGTTGCCAACGGGATATTTCATATTTTTTCAAATTTATAAATAATTTCATTGAAATGTCAAACATATATTTATGAAAAATAAGTTATTCATCAAGATGTATAAACACTGGATTATTAGAAATGACACCCTCGTTACCTATAGAAGAAAGGTGAAATTTGGAAAGTGCATTATATTCTATTAATCGAACCATCTCTATAAATTTCTCTATGAATAATCCCTGATGAGATCTAAATGGGTTCCTCAATATGTTAGTTTCTTAGTAGTATTAAAAAGGCGAAGAAAAATATGAAAAGGTTAGAGGTTGGTTTTGGTAGAAAATGAGTTAGTTTGGAAATAAAATTTTGCATTGTGAATCTCTTTCCTGCTTTGATTTCGTTGCATAAAATTTATCATAAGAAAGTAGATTCCATATGGATCTTAAATAAAATTATATGTATTTCCCTTTGTTGGTAAAATTCAAATTTGTTTTTCTTCAAATAAACTAAAACATGTTTTATAATATTTTTCCAAAACAAAATCTGTTTATTCTACCAGTTGATTAGATTTTTACTAGCTCAGACATTTTTTCATAAGGTTGTACATAAACTGATTCATAAAAATGATACAATCGTTATCTATAGACAAAAGTTATTTTTAAATAGATGCTATATATAAAATATGTACATAATCTTATCATATACCAGAGGGTACCTTTGTAATATTTTATCGATTATCAATTGTATAATGAATTTGTCTAATTTCTCGTTTTTTAAAATATTTTTTTAATTTCAAGGACTATGTATTATCATCCAAAAAGAACAGAAATTTGTTATGTATTTTCAGACCAGTTGCAGCTATGAATTAATGATTTTTTAAATTAAATTTTTTTTACAGAAAAAATTGTTATGTTACAAATAAAAATTATAAAGTAGATTTCATTTCAGTCTTAGATAAAATTATTTTTAACTTTGATGATAACTTATAAGCTGGTTTTTCTTCAAATGAATGAAAACCTATTTGACAATGTTTTTCTCATTCAAAGTTTGTTTCTTCTCTACAATGTTTAGATTTTTTTAAATTAATTTATATAGTCTTAGACTATGTTCTGTAGTTTTCATAAGGTTTTACATAAATTGGGTTTTAGAAAATGACACCCTAGATAACTGTACAAAAAAAGTGTTCTACGGATGATGTAATACATACAATTTGTGCATAATCTTGTTATGTACCAGTAAGCACCTTTTTAATTTTTATCCATCCGAAATTATGTGATGAATTTTTCTAATTTTTAATTTTTTAAATTATTTTTAATTTTTAGCACCTACAAATATTCAACATAAATAAGGTTGTAAAAATCTTATTTTTGAAAATATCTTCCTGCTAGTTCTAAAGAAAAAGTTTGTCAATGGGTTACATAATTTTCAAATTTATAAAGGATTTATTTAAAATCTGCACCATATATTTTTTAAATTAAGTTGTTTATATAGTTGTACAATAGCTAGAGTATTAGAAATGATAATCTTGTTACCTATAGAAAAAGGTTTTGCGTGCAATGTTCATAATATTCTATTAATCCAATCTTCTCTATTTATTAATAAATAATACTAATAGTAATAATAAATGAGAATGATAATATTAATAATGAATAATTACTAATAAATAAAGAAGAAAAATAATAATGAATGAAAAAGTATATTTCAATTCGATCTTAAATAAAATTATATTTAATTTTTTTGGTGACATTCAAGCTTATTTTTGTTCAAATTAATAAGCACATATTTTAAAATATTTTTTTAATTCAGATTCTGTTCATAATCTTTTCATATACCAGTGGGTACCTTTATAATAATTTATCGATTATCAATTGTATAATGAATTTTTAAAATTTTATTTATTTTTTTATTCTTCTAGGAATCCGCATTATCATCAGAGAATGACGGAAATTCCAAAAAACCTGTGAGACCAAATGTACTTATGAATTAAAGATTTTTTAAATTAAATTTATTCACAAAAAAAGTTTAAGTTGAATAATAAAAATAAGAAAGTATATTTAGCTTTGATCTAAAATAAAAATGTATTTAACTGTGTTGGTAACAATCAAGCTTGTTTTTCTTAAAATTAATGAAAATGTATTTGAAAATATTTTGGTCATTCAAATTCTGTTTCTTCTCTCCAAATAAACATTTTTTCAATTAATTTTTATTCTATCCGACTATTTTTATTCTCTTCATAATAGAAATCAATAGAAATGACACCCTCGTTACTTATAGAAAAAAGGTTTTCCCTGCAATGTGCATAATATTCTATTAATCAAATCTTCTCTATTTAATGACAAATAAATAAATAAAAACAATAAGAATGAATGAGAAAACATATTTCAATTCGATCTTAAATAAAATTATATTTAAATTTGT
>JAWWLR010000158.1:41843041-41858062 GCA_035041075.1 Acraspis erinacei | reverse complement strand
TATGAGCCTGGAAAAATAAGGGACTTTCTCATTCTTTTTCTCTCATCCCCTTACATTTTTTTCTGCGCCTCGTGAAACATGAAATCTTTGAAGTCATGATCAAGGCTACATCTCACCTTTTGGTAATAATGGCCGGAAAAAAATATAACGTATGGCATCTTTTGTGGCATATGAAACCGCCTTCACTAAAAGAACATTTTCCTTTCGTGTTATATGACCTTTAAAAATATTATATGCTGTTAACAAATACATTTACGATGCAAAGAATTCCGCCAAATTAAAAGTTATTCGCAAAATTGACATAGTTTGTGAAATTAAAATCACGCAATTGTTTCATAATGATATGCAAATTTTAAAATTGATTAAGTTAATTAAATTCCATAAATTTCGATTATGTATTAATACGGGGGAAAATATTTGATCTATTATTATTTAAAAATACAAGAAAATCTCGGCAAGTTTTTATTTTTGCTTCCTTTTTAATACTGTCAAAATTTCTTTAATTTAAACAGCTAAATCAATGTTAATTTCAGACAATTTTTATTTCCTGCAACGTAGATATTTTTGTTGAGATTTTATATGATTTTGATGAAAATTTTTGTTAAATGAAATACTCTTTTTTAAGAAATAAAAATATATAATACTCAACACAGTATGATGAAAACCATTATAGTCTTGATATTGATATTAAAAATAAAAACGTAAATGTAAACAGCTTTTTCATTTTTCATTATTCATCTTGATCCCAAATTCACATAAAATATACCAAATGCATGTTGTAATACAAATAGAAGGCTTAAAAGTAAAAATACCATTTTTCACATTTTTTAAACTATAAAAAAACCATTCTGTCGTAAAATCATTGGAAAGCTTCTACAAAATAGAGGGTGATTTTAAAATTGAAATTTATTCCAATTGTTCGTACAACTTCTTTAAAAATGAGTGATACGATCAATGTAATAGCTACAGGTTAAATGAAAATTTAATTTATTCTTATTAAAAAATAATCCCCTTTTTCATAGATTACAAAAAAAATATATTTAGAGTTCTAAACGGATTTTGTTAAGGGAAAAGGAAATTGAATTTTATTGATAGTACACAAAAATTAGCTCTGAATACAAATACATTATTGGAAAGAATCGCTATTTTGAAATTGTTACATCAAATAAAAATGTAATTCGGGTAATCCTTTTTCCAAATCGAACAGTACAAGAAAGTGGAAATTTAATAATGCACTGGCTTACTGTTTTTCTTCATACAATATTATTAATTTCATTTTTATTATTAATAATTTTATGCATTAATAAAACTCTGTGACTTTCTGACATTAAAAATTTTTATCTTTGATTTTGGCATTTCAATTGTGGCTAAACCATTTTTTTATACAAACCAAATAGTAGACATCATTATTTTTTCTGTAAAATTGGCAGCGCATTTCTCGATTATATGGAAAGAATTTTAGGTAATGAAAGAATTTTGATTTACTGGTATCACGAGTGACAACATTCTGAAAGATAATGACATCATTTTTTGAGGGAAAGAAAATTCTTTACAAACTTTAAAATCTTATTTGAAAAAATTTATAAAAAAGGGGATTAGTTTTTCATAAAAAGAAGTAAAAATTAACTTTTTCTTTTCGAAAAAATAGTAAAATTACTCGCCATCAGCCCGCAAAAAAGATTTCGCAACCTGTTAAGGTAGCTGTCGTGCAAAAAGTCAGATATCTGATAAGAAATAGTTTTTCTATAGTATTAAGAATCAAAATATTATCACTAATGTTAATTCATAAAAAAACATGACTTTTTATGAAAAATGGTAAAATTCATACAAAAGAAACATTAGTTTTAACCATGTTTTTTTCAATTGAATATTTTATGACCGGCAATTGTTACCAATTTTTTAACAATGATTGAATTTTAATAAACGCGGCTTATTTTTTCCGGGAAAACATTCTCTATAACTCTGCTGACTCCAACTTTGAAAGTAAATTTTTTCTATGGCTGAAATCGTTCGAAAGTTTTTTTAAGGTAACAATTTAAAAACGCTAATAATATTTTAAGATTATTTACTTATTTTAAAAATTGGAAACAGCAGAGTCATAGTGACTGTTTTTTCGGGAAAAATAAGCCATCATTTATTAAAATGCAATAATTTTTCAAAAATATGGTGGGCAGTAACACTCAGAAAAAATTAAATTGGAAAACACATGGTTAAAAATAATATTTTTGTTGTAAATTTTAAGTTTTCATAAAAAATGTTTTTTTTTTTGAAATTACATCAGTTATAATATTTTGATTCTTAAAATCATAGAAAAACCTTTTTTTTCAGATATCTGACTTTTGGCCTACATTTCCTTACTTCCCCTCCCCTTACTTCCCCTCTCAGTACTTCCCCTCTTCTTATTTCAACCTTCCCCACACCCAAAAGCCTCCACTACTATCTTCTTTCCTTTCTTCCCCAGATAAAATATCCCTTCCCTAGCCTTCGGATTCCCACCCCTACTTACCCTCATTTCTAATAACTGCCAGTATTTCCTTTCACTTATACTCACTTGTCTTACTTCACCATAATAATTTCCCCTCACTTCCCCTACTTCGCCTCCCCAATTTTTTAAATATCTCGTGCTTCCCCTCCCTTAATTTTCCCTAACTACGCTCCCCTAATTTCACTAGCTTTCTTCCATAATTTCTCTAATTTCTTCTACTTGACCTCCAGGCATTCCCCCACACTTATCCTCTTCTCATTTCTGTTAGTTTCTCGCTTTCCCATAATTTTCTCTAGTTCAGCTACTTCCCATTTTTTAATTTTTCTACTTTACATCCCATAATTTTTGCTCATTTTACCTACTCCGACTCACCCATTTTCCATCTTATTTTATACTTCTCCTCTCATTCGCCTCTTCTTATTTCTCTTTTTAATTTTACTTTTCCTCCACTCATTTTTTGTAGTTCATTCCCCTAATTTACCCCACTACCCATCATTCACCTCGCCTCATTTCTGATCATTTCCCCTTCTAATTTTCACCCATTTCCCCTCACGAACACTGCGTTTCCATGCCACATTTCCTTAATTTGCCCTAATTTTCCTTCTTTGTGAAAATTAAGATGAGGAGACAGTGGGATAACCGACCCAAAATATAAATATTTCTGCCCGCCCATGTAGAAATAGCCCAACTTGGCCCAGTCAAAGTCGGGCACTAGTCAGGTGCTAGTCGGGTAACATTTTTAGGCAATTTCACTAGTCGGGGACTGGTCGGTTGATGAAACTTTCAAGTCGGGACCTCCTCGGGGACTAGTCGATCTATTTAAAAAAAAAACCTAATCATCTGTGTAGGCTATTTTTTCCAAAATTCCTAGGCTGGTTCTAGCCGGGCTCTGGACGGGCTATTCTTGTTTTAAAGTTTCTGACAGAGTGTTATATATAATGAGTTAATCTGTACAAAATCGCAATTATTTACTTGTTTTTAATTAATAAACACACATTAAATAAACATTTTCACTAAAACCTGAACTTGTAACTTTTCCTTTTTTTAAAAGAAAAAGTGTAAGGCAAAATGCGGCTTAAGGTAAATGCACCTATGTGCGTTCGTGCACCTATTTGCGTCCAAACCTGATTAGAAATAGTGAATTTAATGAATTTTTATACCTATTGATTCATCAGGAGTATTTGTTTTATTCTATTAACAATACTGTACATGCGCGTCCATTCAAATATGTGTTTTATCGATATTTAGAAATATAATACGAATTTCATTTTTCATATCTCGCACTATAAGTGGCCATTTGAGTTCACTGGAGATCGTGGACAAATGTCGTGTGAAATTCAGCTCAACAATCTATTCAAAAATGTAATTTGATTACATAAATAGTCAGTGAATTATTTATTTTACGCATAGTCACTAATCAGGGCAATCATATTTTAATATACATGCGTGCATCCGTATGTTTAAAGTATTTGAAATAATTAAATTGTGAGTGTATTTATGCTGAAAATTGTTATAAGTGATGTGATAAATATCAGTCTTTCAATATACCCTGCTTTTTTCTGCAGTAAAATCTATAAAGTGACATAAGCTTGATCGGAATAATTCGAGTCTATCATAACCTCTGAAGAGCGGACGCAAATAGGGTCCTTCAAATTATGCCCCTATTTGCGCTCTAACCATTGCGATCGAAACGGACGCAAAATGGTGCTGTCGTATCAAGTACCAGTTGGCGTCCTGACGCAAATAGGGGCAACAAGGTGGACGCAAATACATCCAAAATCAAATTAGGCGAAAGCAACGACGTACAGTGACATCGTTGCGTGATTTTCCGATTTTTCGATGCAATTTGTATCAATTTTGTCAAAACAAAATTTTTTCTATAAAATAATATATATTCTTAGATCAGTAACAGTTTTTCTAGCGAATCGGAATGGATTACACTATTTTATTGGTCTTAAATTCTGTCGTAACGCTTACACGGACGCAAATAGGTGCATTTACCTTAAATGTTTAAAAAGGAAAGTTAAACACAATTAAATATTTAAATCTTGCAGAATATATAGAAGAAAATTTTTATTATAAATTCAAATAGTCTTTAACACTTTTTTGTACTTTGAATTCTCCGCTTTACTTACTACTAAGCTTCGCCGCTGCGAGGGGGTAGTGTCATCATTTCTTGCCACAATTTCAATCTGACTCAGTCGAAAATAATAATATTGAAATAGCAAGGGAACAATTAAATATTTGTGAAGGTAAGTTCATTCTTATTTTTACTGTAATAGGTAAAGTTAATTCGATTTCTCCAGCATACGAGTACAAGAATGATTTATTAAGAATGTCCAATTTTAATACTTTTTGTGTAAAATAATTGAAAACGAGGGTTAGAATTCTAGCCTGAACAATCTGAAATCTTAATTCATTTCACGCGAGAAGTTTTAACCTTTTAAAATAGAAATACTTCCCATCCATGGCCATAATTCTATATTTTAAATAAGAATTTGGAAATTTTGAAAACGTAAAAAATATGAAATTCTTATTTTTTTGAGTAAAATGGAGAAATTTAATTTCGAGGTTAGGATTTGTATCGCACACTTATGCGGTAAAATTTCAAGTAAATTTAATAAAATTTAGTATACCATTGACACTTGAACCATGCAGACGTTATTCTATTTGAAAAAGGAAAATAAAGTGCTGTTTTAAACCTGTAATAATCTTTTTTTTTTGTTAAAAAAAGGATCTTATTAAAAATATTGTTATCATTAAATGTCTTTTAAACAGTATTTTTCCTAAAATAAAAATAATTTGTGTTTGTGATTGTAGTTCTCATTTATTTAATATTCAATGAAGATTTAAAAAAAGCTATAATTGACTGTCGCGGAGAAAATAGTCTTAACTTTAAGACTTCAAAAAACAGTGCATATATAAACTATATTCTACGTCACTAGAATTTTTTTTATCTACTTTTGGAAATCTTAAAGTCAACACTATTTTTTTAGGACACGCGTGTTATTGTACAGACCCTACCAGTACGCGCCTAGACCCCGACTGGTATAAGTGTCGTCGACTAGCCAGCTCCCGAATAACTCACCGTGACGAAACTGGTCAGGGACACTAATTGGTAGTCCCAACTAGCCCCCGAGTTAAAGTGGGAACAACTGGTGGTGTACCCGACCAGCCCCACATTTGTATTTCTAAACGGGCGGGACTACGAAACCCTAAAAATTAAAAATTTGATATTATATCGGCCAAGAATTTATTTTCCAGCGATTTTTTAATAAATTTAAAAAGTCTTATGCAAGCCGAATAAGAATTTGATGTGATATTCTCAAAAGAAACTAAATGTATAGAAAATATAGGGAAATTAATTCTTGTTCTTTTTTTAATTGGTCGAGATTCCCTACCGCCAATATTAAATAAGAATACAAAGTTGTTTAATTATTCGTTTTCTTGCAAGCTGAACCTGTCTCTACCAGCCAGAAAATAACTCTCTACATAGCAATTTTTGTTTTTAACAATTGTAGGTTATTAGAAAATTAGCATTCTGCTACCTTAGTAACTTCTGCTACAGCGAACCCCCAATTATAAAAAAACAAAAAGGCTTAATTTCATCCCGCTACACTTTCTCTGCCGAACTGGACCAAATCTGTACTCGGCAGCTGCGTCGCAGTATCGCTCGCACAATCTGTTATTTTCAGCCAACCCTTTTTTTTTGACAAGAACCACCGCGTGCCAGAAATCATTATTGTTTTTTTTTTCGACCGTCTGGTCAGCCCTGATTTTCTTTTTCTTTCTTGCTCTCGTTCTTAAATTTCATTCTGCCTCGCGCTTCGAAGTCCACGCTTAAACCACCGTTTACGTTCACCCAACTTCTTTTATATACTTACGAAGGACTGCAATTTAAAGATTTTCTAGGTATACAGTCAAGTTCAAAATTACTTCATTTTAAACTTTTTTATAAAATCAACAAAAGAATGCTTATTATTATCATCTTGTTAAGCTGGCCCATGGAAGCCTCGTAGCGATGCGCTTAAAAATATAATTTAGTATGCCTTTTTATGCAGGCAGTGATAAACTGTGGCTGTATTTGACTTTTTTAGAAGCACTCGCATTTTCCTGGAAGTTTCGTCAGGGGAGACGAAAACTGCAGAAAACCATATAGTTTAAACGCAGCAAATACACTGCTTGATCATTCAGGCTCAAAATTGATTGAAATGAAAATCAAAGCGTAAATAATAAAAAAGTAGTTCAGTTCCGATTTGTTTATTTGAATTTGGTTATTTGCATACTTGCCTTCTTTCTTTACAATTTTAATCGACGAGCTACATAAATAACATCTTAGGGATCTGAAAAAATGGTGTAACGATATATATAAACTGTAGTAATAATTGCCGAGAAGACCTGATTCGCTTTCCACTGCTTGAAATGGCTTAATATCTTAAATTTCAAATTTTGAAAATAAATTTACCAAAAATACCTTTTAATAAAAAATGCATAGAAAAAACTTTCCGAAACAATTTAAGGTTACTTTGGACTTAACACAAAAGTTTCAGTTAAAAAAGAAAAAAATTGCAATCTAAGCAATATTTCGAATCTTCGTACTATTTTCTATTAAGCTATTCTTATCTGTCCGCCTGTCTGTCTGTAGTCTATATTCTGTAGGCATTTTGGATGAAAACTCAAAAAGTGAGCACATTTTCAAAACATATCAGACAATTTTTTTCAAGGTTTAAAAATTCTATTTACGGCCATCTATAGTACTCGGAAACTCGAACAATTTAGCCTTATGACTTATTTCGATAGAATGAAAATTGTCAGAGTCATAGTATTTTCAAAATAAATAAAAAAATAAAAAAATGAACATTTTAAGTCAAAAAACGCAAGATATGAAAAAAGTCAAGAAAATAAAAAGGTTTATTTTTAAATCCTGACAATCTTATTATGTGAACTTTTTGAATTTTGTCAAAAAGTTAAAATTCACATTTTGATCATACAAAAAATTATGAAAAATTCAAAAGTCCAATTTGCGGTAAAACTATGCAAGATGCGAAAAAAATAAATTAACTACAAGAGCGCAAACTAAATAGGTCTAAAAATTTGTCATTGATTGATTTTCTATAGGAAGCATAGTGTTTGTTTTTGTTCGTAAAAAAACCATTAAGAACAAAATTAAAGTTTTGGAAAAATAATTTTCATGAATGTTCATGAATAATGTTTGATAGGGCAATCAGTTTTTGTTTTAATGGTAAAAAATACAAGGTAAGAACTAAAATTAACAGACTAAAGTCCCCCACCCCCAAAAAAAAAAGATTAATAAATTTGTCATTAATCATTTTTAGATAGAAAGATTAGATTTTCTTTCAATTATAAGGAATAAGATTAAATTCTTTTTAAAAATTGTGGAAAAGCGACATAAAAGACGAACAAAATTAAAAGATAAAAGCTGTTTAACCAAAAAATATCTACAAGTTAGTTATAAACTACAATACAATTTATTTACAAAAATTGTTTGCCTAAATGACATCTACATAGAATATAATACAAATTAGATTTATGGCGAAACGACACAAGTTGCAGTAAAAGGTTTAATATTTTTTTTTTAAACAGAATTACCATTCTTTTAATGATAAAATAAGACAGTAAAAATATTTTTGTTTAAATACTAATACATATCATGAATGGTAATAATATAAATGTATTGAAATGATATACATTTTTCAGGATGGCTAACAATAAAATTTAATGCAAAATGAGAAACAAATATTAAATAACCAATAAAAAGGAGATTTGTACTGATAGGGTTGAACATAATTTAGAAAAGTTCGCATTTTCGACGAAATCGAGAGCGTAGCACGAGATACGTGCTGAGAATGTGTTCGTTAAAGTCGAAGGAGCATTGACAAAAGAGAATTCACAATAACCAAATAACAGTTGTCGATGCTTGGACCCTTCATTTTA
This sequence comes from Acraspis erinacei, assembly GCA_035041075.1. Taxonomy (NCBI): domain Eukaryota; kingdom Metazoa; phylum Arthropoda; class Insecta; order Hymenoptera; family Cynipidae; genus Acraspis; species Acraspis erinacei. Next base: position 41,849,622 of record JAWWLR010000158.1, on the reverse strand, counting down.
AAAGGCTTGCGCACAAATTTGGCGTACATAGAAAGACTGAGCGCGCAGGGCGAGAACCTTTGGTCGCGCGCTTTATGCGCACTTAAGCTTGCAAACGAAGCAGGCAGATTTTTTTTATTTCAAAGAAGATTCAGAAATTTCTTAGAGTATTAACAATTCTAAACAACTTGTATGTGTGTTATCTTAGTGGTTTTGGTTAATTATTGCCGGTATTTTTAATAAAAATCATTACACTTCCAATAATATTTACAAATTATACAAAACTTTTGTCTATATTGGAGTGCTTCACCTGAAATTTCTATTGTTAAAAAAAATGTAAAAGCTTGAACTTTTTTTAATTCATTCAATGTATTTAATCGGCTATCAAAAATTGTATTGAAAATCCTTCGATATCAAGAAGGACTCATAATTTTATAAGAAGTTTCGGTTAAAATAAAATTTTACATTGAAAATTGGCGTCTTCAAGCAAAATCAGGGATTCAAACAAAATTAAGGATCATTTTTGAATACTTTTCAATTAATTCGTTAGGTTGAAATAAATTTAGCTAAAAGCTAAGCTTAATCTAAAAAAGTATCAAAATGAATTATTTAGTGTTTAGTATCAAATTTTATATAATATATTCAGTATAAAATACAGTATTTTTTGGTAAATATCAGAAAATTCCACTTAATTTCGTTCGAAATACTGAGCAAAGTCATTATTATTTTAATAATATTTTGAACCTTGTGACATTTTTGGATTAAGTTAGTCGTCTTCTTTGAAAATTATTGATATTTTTACTCATTTTTATTATTTATTTCATATTTTACAAAAAATAGTAATATTTTAACGAAAGTTTATTCTTTTTCAACCTCTTTATATATTCCAAAAGGAAAATTAAACCATTGAAATATAAAAAAAATCTTTAACCTGTATTGCTAATACTTGAAATTCTATCATGTTTAAAAGAGAATCAAAAATATTATTATATTATAATGATTATTACATTATATCATATTCTACATCTACTATTTTGAAACTATAAATATTTGTTTCGATATTTATCCCTGCAAATTTGAAGGTTTCTTACACTTTCATAACAGTAATCGGTACTTTGAAGACAAAATCATTAAATTTTCAAAAAGATAAACAATTTTTCAATAGTTGTAGGTAATTCTCGCATTTTTTACCGGAAATCGCTATTTTAAGCAGGAAAATTGACTTTAAATTTAGTAGACGAACGTGAGGAGGTACAGTAGGACTGGTCGGCTCAGGAATGGCCCGGTCTGTAATTTCAATCACTCAGGGCGCAGAAACAAATCTTAGCTACATTTCCTGCCAGTACAGAATCACAAAATATTCAGAGCCAAAATATTTGCCACACTCTTACAGGCCAGTGAATTTTCGTACTGCACCGACTTCCGTCTTGCGGCATCTTCTGGAACAATGTGCGCGTGCGCCCACCTATCACAACTAGTTGAGAAGTTTACGAGTGGGGACGAAAGCAACTCGTCGGATCGAGACATCGGGACGGACTGAGATGGACGGTATCTTTACTTTTTATCACGCTGGCCGTTATCCGAAACTAGGCTACTCCTCCGAGGATTTCTACGCGACGAGTTCGAATCCGACGAGTCCTACTGTACTAGGTATCCAGTCACTAATCAGCGTCGGGTAGCCAACTAAATAGCTAGTCGGCTAAACGACTCAGTTGACTATTGGGCTATGAAGTGTATTCTTTAAAGTTGATTATTTTTGAAAAAAATTCTTAAATAAATTCTTAATAAACAATTTGTTCAGAATTGATCTACATAAAGCTTATTCGGAGGCCCCCAGTAAAATTTTAATTTTCAGTCCACTTACATGTAAAAATATACTGTGGTGGATACCCGAGTTCCTGGCCTTTCTTACCAGGGTTAAAGATGAAGTTATTTTTAAAATGAACGTACCCCTAGAAAATTTTTAGCCTTGAAAACGATTGGAGAGCCTGACAAAAAATTAAGGTTTGCTCTTCGCTCGAACTCTAAAGGTTGAGCATCTTTTCTTCAAAAAAGCGCACGCGATTGCCAGAGATTGGCGATCAATTACCGCGAGTCGGCAAACACTCTTCTCGTTGGGTTTTTCTCGGATTGCGCAAAATACGAACGTCGGTGAAAAACTAATCGCTCCCTCGCCTCGTTCAAGTAAATCACTGAAATCTCTTAAACTTTAGCGGCTGCGAAAAATTTCAAGCAAAAAAGTAATGAGTAACTGCATTTTTCAATTTATGTGTGAAATTATTTTTCTGCCTTTCACAGCAAATTGCAGATTATTTCTTTGTGCTGGATGCAATACAAATAAGGAAAACAATTGGTAATTTTACGGAACCCTAAAACCGTACATACTGCAAAATTTTTTAACTTTTTTTACAGAAGATAATCTTAATTTGAAGAGTCGACATTTTATACACAGAATTCACACTGTTTCGCATATTCCTCTATTTTCCCCTTCTTTAAAAATGATCCCTTTTCCCGTGTTTTCCAAAATTTTCTCGTGTTATTAAAACAAACAAATAAGAAAATCCATCTATTGGCAGTTAAAAGTTAATTTCACTATTTAGTTCAATATTAATATTTCTAATTGAATTCTGATCTTTTCTGCTAGAAAAATAAATTATTTGGTTAAGTTATGTACTTTGATAAATATCCGTCCTATATGAATAGAAAATTTTTTCTTTTGGATTAAGTATTTAACTGTTATTGTTAAATTCGAGCGTTATTTACTGAAATTAAAATATGTCTTGGTCGACACATCAACAATAACATTTTCCGTTGAAAATTCGTCTCGGGTTGAAGAGGTAAATATTTAATAATTTCAAAATTTGATGGCAATTGAATATCACAATCCAATTGATAATTTAAATAAATTAGCACTAAGTTAGTAGTAAATTAATTTTTTTCAAATTTATATTTTGGTAGAAAATTCATCTCTTTGATCAAAAAATTTAAAAATTTGGTAAAAAAGTAAACTATGTGGTATAAAATTGATTGGCTTCTTTGCCTGAGAACTATTTTTGTTAACTGAAAATGTAGTTATTTAATTTTCAATTATCTTTTTTTAACTAATATTTTTTTCTGAAATATGTAACTATTTTGTTTAAAATTCGTATTTTTTAAATTAAGTCAACTATTTTTTTAAATCAAATAGTTAACGGTTTAAACTCAATTTTTCTATTTTCTCATTAATTAATCTTTGTTACTTGAAAAATTGACTATTTAAATAAAAATTTATATTTTTCATTGAAAATTCATCTTTTTGATAGAAAGAGAATCTTTTTGGTTAAAAATGCATACTTTTTGGCTTAACAATGCAACTGATTGGTTAAAAATTTATCTATTACGGTTGAGGATTGAACTATTTTGTCAAAAATTATAAACGGTTTAGTGTAAAATTGGTGTATTTTAGTGATAATTTCGTTTTTTTGCCAAATTTTTTTATAGTGATAAATTTATGTTTTTGGTTTAAAAATTAACTACTTTGCTTGAAAAATTTTTTGTTTAAATTAAATATTAATTTTTTCATCTGAAGATTCAACTATCTATTTTTGGTTAACAACTTATCTTCTGAGGTTAAAGTTCAACTGTTCTGTTAAAAATTACTCGCTTTTCTGAAAATTTAACTGTTTTGTTGTTAATTGAACTGTTGTGTTGAAAAATAATTCGTTTATTGAAAATTTATTTTTTTGGTAAAAAAATCAACTTTCCGGATGGAAAGATGAATTTTCGTTTGAAGGTTCATTAATGTTGGTAAAAAGTTTTTGTGGTTAAAAATTCATAAATTTTGTTAAAAATGAAATAAATTTAAAATGAAAATTTTAGTATTTTCAAAACTAACATATCAAATTCAATATTATATCAACATTAACCTCACCTACAATAATTCATTCTACTATCATTCCCCTATTAATCCACCATTTTGTGAACAATCACCATATTTCTTCTGTTATGAGATTATTTTGAACTTTGAAGTCTGCATGTAAATTAAAAATGTCTCTATTTGCAAAAGAAAGTGTTTAAAAAATTGGAAATTCTAACTATTTGGAAATAAATTAGGTTGTTGCAAATTTCCAGGAATATTTTTTCCTAGAAGATTGAATCCATTTTTCAGATATTCTTCAGTAAATTAATATTTTGGGCTTTGAAGAAATTTTTAAAAACCAATTAGAATTTTATTCTCTGTTTAAAATATGCAGCTGTTAAATTTGTTTGCTGAAAGATGTGGCATTCTTATTGGGCCATCTTGGGAAGTAAATTTCTGTCGATTATCTTAGTTGATGTCAAAAATTATAAAAAGGGGTCCAAAAAGGTGCTAAAAACGCTTTAAATTTTACTACAACCAGGATTTGTCAAATTTGGCAGTGTGAATCTGCCAAAAGTCAAAATTTGGATAGTCGCAAATTTTTTCTCTAAATATCAACTGGATACTTCGTTAGTCAGTGGAGTCTGTGTCCATTACTCTGATTGTTTCAGCAACATAAACAGTATGAAATCTAGAATGTATGCAAGGACCGCATAGTAAATGTTTTAGCTTTCAGAAATAATAATTTAAATTGTGTGTGCATGATTTATTTGCTGATGGTATAATATAAAGCAATAAAGGCACATCAGCTTGTATACAAAATTTCATAAACGTTTTCAGGTTATGAGCATGACACGTTTTACGACTGAAATTGTAGAGATCCCCGCAGTTAAGAACAAAGGGATGTGTATATAGAGAGAGCTTATCAGGTGCAATATAAACGACGAGACATACGCATGCACGCGTCATCATAAGCTAAGGTCTGAAGAACGGCTTGGAGCGCACGCGACGACAAAAGTCCCGTCTCGTCGTGTATTATTCTCATCGCACAATAGATGAAAATGCGAATCAATCCCCATTATCCTCTTCCTTCCTGCATTCCGTCTCGGCTACGACAATCGGTACGGAATATATGAATGCGCTTTTGGAATATTTCCGGCTCTAAGGACCACGTGCCGCCTACTTCTTCCCGAGTTTGGTATTTGACTGAAAGATAGTGATTTGCAGAAGAATGGCTGAAGAATCAGTTCAATCAGAATGAATCTTGAAATGTTGAAACATTTTTTGTGCTAGTTGAGTTTAAAATATTAAACAAAAACACATTATTACAAATTTCGGTTGGAAAGTTCCACTACATGTATTGGAAGCTTATTTCCGAAACTTAAGGAATCGCTATACAATACATAATGTTGTAGTTTCCAAATCCTGGCATTGGTATGGTACCTCGCACGTATTCAAATTTTATAATACAAGTCCAGTAGCCGGTAACACTTATGTATCATACTTGTGGCTAAATATCTCGACAACTGTTCAAGCTTAAAATTAAAAAAAAATGTAAATCATTTCTCAGAACACTTGTTCCTGGCAGAAAAAAGAAGAAATTTTCTTACCAAGCCAAAACTTTTGTTAATATATAGTATACAATGCGCATATTTATGGATTGAAAGGTATTCATGGATTTAGAGAAATAGGGGGAATTCACAGAATTGAAGGAATTCAAGAAATTCATATAACCAATAAATTCAAGGTTTTCAAGGTATTTATGAAGTTTAAGAAATGAATAGATTTCGCGGAATTTTTGGAATTCGAGAATTCATTAAATAACGGAAATGATGAAATTCACGGAATTTTTTGAATTTACGGAATTCATAAAATAAACAGAATTCATGGTAATCGTCGAATTCGTGGATTTCCTTAAATTCATGGAATTTGTTGAATTCAAACAATTAACGGAATTTATCTGATTTGTAAAATCCAAGAAAAACGTGGAATGTGTGGGGTTCATGGACTTCCACGAATACCCTGAATTCCGTAAATTCCGTGAATTCCTGGGACTGCTCCTACAATTCTATTAATTCCCAGAACTCCATGAATACCATTTATTCCGTAAATTCCTTGAATAACGTGAATTTCACGAAATCCGCGAATAGGGCGAATTTAATAAATTCCATGAATCCGTGAATTTTATGAATCCCGTAAATTCTTTGAAATGCGTGAATGCCATGAATTCCGCAAATTCCATAAATTTCGTTAAGTCCTTCATCCCATAAATTCTGTGAATTCCGTTAATTCCTCGAATTCCGTCAATTCCGCGAATTGTACGAATTCTGTGAAATCTTCGTATAAATGAAATCAACGAATTTCTTAAATTCCGAAATTACAGTCAATTCTGCGAATTCCTTGAATCCATCAATTCCTTGAATTTCATTAATTCAGTGAATTCCATAAATTCCGTGAATTCCTTCAATTCCATGAACTCCGGGAATTGCGCGAATCCCTTGAATTCCATGAATTTCTTGAATTCCACGAATTTATGGAATTCCATTAATTCCGGGAATTTCATGAATATCATAAATGACGCGAATTCCTTTAATTACAAAAATCCCGCGAATTCCGTGATTTACATGAATTCCTTAAATTCCATGAATTCTTTGGACACCATAAATTCCCTGAGTTACAACTATTTCGTGAGTTCCATGAATTCCGTGACTTCTGTGAATTTTATAAATTCCGCGAATTCCATAGATTTCGTCAATTCCATAAT
>JAWWLR010000158.1:41793023-41808854 GCA_035041075.1 Acraspis erinacei | reverse complement strand
CGAAGGTTTGAACAAAATAATAAATGGCTTAGGGTGCTAGGAAATCCTTTTTTGTACGGAAAGTGAGGAGTAATCACCATAGTGAAAGTCGACAAAATGATGGGTAGGAAAAGTATAGAAATGAAGAGGAAATTATGGGAAGGTAAGAAAAAAATGTGATTTGTGATTATAAAGATGATGTAGGGGAGGCAGCTTAAATGATTGGGAGAGAGGAAGCGTATTGAGGGAGGGCAGTGAGGAAATTCAATTGAAAAATGTAGTGTGAAGGAGAGGGGATAGAAGTGGGACTGCAAAATCCTTTTTTCGTAAGCGTATAAATGATTAATTTTTCTTTTCCACTCACAGTATAAAAGTTTTAATATAGCTCGAAATTACAAATTTATGGATACGATAGAATTTCCAAGTACGATGTCCTCGGCATGAAGGCGTTGCTTTTTTATTGTATAGGGGTGACCTTATGAGATTTTTCTTGCATCGAGACTGGTATAAAATAAAAAGACCCATAGAAGAATTCTTATTACTTTAGAGGGTTCCTTTTTTACTCAAGTGTAGGTAATGCGGGCGATACGGGGTTAAATTTTTTATGATACGTCTCTTAAGGGGATCTAAAGCGGATACTGATAGTAAAATCCTTTCTTAAACATCGTGTTCACGAGACTTTATTTTATAAACCTGATCGGTTCTGTACTACATTCATATTAATTTTAGTGGCTGCTTTCAGTTTTTTTCTTTTAAATTTTTAATAATAAGTAATTTTATTTCACGATAGCATTTATTTTTGAATTTTTCTGACCGTTATGGATAAAAGAGAAAATTCTTAATTTCTATGTTTTTTAGCATTGGTCAGTACTGACCTTTTATTGTAAAAAGAGTCATTTTAAGTTTAAAAAATTGCAAAATATGTTTTGTGAAATATTCAAAAATAATTTTATTTTTGAGAAGATTTAAAAATGTAATACAGAAAACATAGATTTTTGAAGATTACAACAAAACAAGTTTCCAAAGCTTTTGAAAGGTTTCAAGAGACTCAAAAATTTTGCTTAAAATTCCTTGAAAAATTGACAACGATTTCTTATTTTAGAAAATTAATTTTCAGAGTAATTTGAAATACATTTGATGCTGTTCCTGCTAAATATAGATTTTTGCAAATTTTCGAATTCAATATTAAAGGTTTTTCAAGTATTTGGGAAGGTTTCAAGATTTTAAAACAATTCTCTTATAATTCCTGGATGAAGTTGAAGCGATTTTTTATTATTTTAAATTAGCGTTAAGAGACTGTTTAAAAATACTATAAAATATTTCAAAGAATTTCGAATATTGTAAAACAGGAAACTGAAAGATATTAAAGGAATTTTAGGAACAAACCTAATGATTTTCAAAGATACTTAGTAATTTTAGGATTTTTAAAATTATTATTAATATTTTTAAACTTTGACAGATTTCAGAAAATTTCAGAAATATTTTTAAATTTGTTTCAACCTTTTAAAATTCGGCAATATTTTTTCAACTCACTTAAATTTTTCCTAAAGGCTGGTAAAATTTTTGAAAATAAAAAATTTGCTTAGAAATTTTCTATTTAATTATTAATTTTTTGACATGTCTGACATCTTTAAAATTCTTTTTAAAGGTTCACAAAAAAACCTATAAGAATTATGTTCATAAAGCCGCATAAAAAATAAAATTAACAAATAAATTGTTATTTTGAATTTCTATTTTGAATTAAAAATTATTTTCCCTCTGAAATTACAATAGTGGCCTCAGGTTTTTTCTTTTTTTATTGAATGGAAAATCTGGACCAACAGAAAATTCAACTATTTTATTGAAAATTAGTCTTTTTGGATGAATTCAACTCTTAGAGATTTGAATTAAAAATATTTTTTAATTCAAAAACAAACTATTATAACTTTCGTAGAAAATTTATTTTTCTAGGTGAAAATTCAACCATTTGTTAGAAGTTCTACTACGTTGTTGATAATTAAATTTGGTTTTTCGATTTATAAATTCACCTCCTTTGGTTACAAATTTTTACTATTTGGTGCACAATTTAATTATTTTGGTTAAAACTGAAACTGTTTTGTTAAAAGCTAATGTTTTGGCTGAAGTATCCTTCCTTTTTTGTCGTTTAAAATATTACTGTTTTCTATTTAGTTAAAAATTCAACTAAAACCTTTGGTTGAAAATGATTTGTTTTGTAGAAAATTTTATTGGCCATACATCTGAATTCTTCAAAAATATTCTTTAATTTTCTTAAGAACCTTAGGGACATTAAATTCATATTTTCATAAAAAATTTGGTATTACTTAGGTCTTTTTTGTTAAAGATTCATTTCTTTTTGAACATTCAACTTTTTTATACCAATTAATACTCTATTGATTAAGACATTAACTATTACCCTTGGTTAAAAATGAAGTTTTTTGTAGAAAATTTTATTTGTCATCATCTGAATTCTTCAAAAATCTTCTTCAATTTTCTTAAGAATCTTAGGAACATTAAATTCATATTTTTATGAAAAATTTGGTATTACTTAGGTTATTTACTTTTAATATCTTTAATTTATCAAATTAAAATATCATTTTAATCATTAACTCAGAGATGAGAGAAGGTTTACGTCAATATTTTATTTTCGGCATGTAGTAAAAATTTGTTTGCATGATATTGCTAATTTCGATTCAATGAAATGCTACTGAGTAAAAAAAAAAACTTATCAATAATACATATAATACAAATAATGGAATGTGCATTTAATAATTTAAATCTGGATTTAAAGTATTAGATAATTTATTCACTTCATAAATAATAAAGTTCGATTTTACGCTTGCTCTTTTATGACACTATTAAGGGGAAGGTTAACATCCAAATCTCTGCTCTTCTTCCAACTGAAACTTTATATGATTCCAAATTGGTTGAACAGATCGAGGTTATGCTTCCATTTGCCATAAAAGTTTGGGAAATTGGCACAGGCGGAACAATGAAAAAACTTGGTAATTGCCATGAAAGAATTCAGGATGATTTTATCGTACCCTGATGTATGACAATAAATAAAAAAGGATATTCTGGTATAATGAAAGAATACAATTTATTATTCTTTTATAGCCGCATTAATATTCGCACGTTAAACCTTCATTTTTCCTCAAGTGGAAAAATTTCAAGGTTGAAGTGACCGGCCTTGGATTGATTTATGGAATTTAAAAAAGCTCATGTAATTTTTTTAATATTGCATCAAAGGATTAACTTTTTTTCAGTCTAGTATACTGTAAAAGTCATCCACAAAATATAGTTAAATCATTTTTAATCTTTTAAGATATACACTAAAAGATTTGAAATCCGTTGAAATCCTTTCAAAAAACCAAGAGATCTATTGATGACATTATTTTCAAAATTCCTTAAAAGGTCTTAATGATTGTTTTGAAATCTGTGGAAATCCGATCAAATTCTTTAAGTCCGTAAAAATCGCTAAAATTCCCTACAAATTGCAATTCATTTATTATTCAAAGTGCTTTGAAAATGCGTTGAAAACCCAGGAAATCTATTGGATATAACTGATATCCTGGATACCTTTTTAAATCCTTTGGGATATTCTGTAATCCTACGAAATTCTTTGATATCCTTAGAAAAATGGTTATTCAAGTTAAAATCTTTGAAATTTGTTTTAAGATCCTGAAGATTAAAAAAACTTTCAAATGCACTAATTTATATAAAAGCCTCTAAATTTTGTGAAAATCCTGCCAATCCTACAAATACCGAGTAGAGTCCCGTAAAACTGTTTTAAATCTATAATATCGTTCACAATTCCCTTAGAAATTTGGAAATCTTTAAAATCCCCTGAAACCCCATAAAGAAAATAAAAATTCCCTTACAATCTTTCATATTTTTTTTAATTTCTTGCAATCCTTTCAAATACCCTTAAAGTTTTTAAATTCCTTGAAATTGATTAAATACCCCAAAATTCACTGAAATCTATTAAAAACCCTGGAATTCTATTGAAATCTACTTAAATCCCTACGAAATTCTACAAACTCTATAAATCCCTTGAATTATGTAGAAATTCCTTGAAATATTATAAAACCTTTCAAGAAATTTGGAAATCCTTTGAATCCCTTAAATATTGGAAATCCCTCAAAATCTTTTCAATCTATTACATTTTTCAAATCTATCAAAAATATTGAAAATTCCCGAGAATTTTTTTAATCTCTTGAGGTTTTGTGAAATCAGAGTGGCTCTTTTAGTCGACGGACAAAGTTATCGATCGTTTCTCGTTCCGCTAAAAATGTTCACGCTTATTGAAATTAAAAAATTCGAACTCTCATTTTATTAGATGATAATAATAAGTTTTAATTTCAAATTTAAAGCTTAACACACTTTTGATTCAGAAAAATTTCTCACCACTTTTCAGTTGAACAATTTTTAATTGAATGCAATTAAATTGCAAAGTTCAAATTCTGAATTCTTATAAATTGAATTGTTTGAAAATTTTTGGTAAGTTTTTTTGTGTTAAATCCACGGCTATCATTTTTAATTATTTAAATTTAAGGTTGTAACAGTTCAATGTGCAATACTTTTAATATTGATGGGTTCAAAATGGAATATTTTAGATTGAAACCATAGTCAAATACGATTTAAAAATTTTTAATATATTATACAGTTTCATTCTAAAATTTAAATTTGTTTAACTACTGAGGCTTCTGAATCGAAAAGGTTCAATTCTCAACATTGCAATCGGTACATTATTCAATTTTGAACAGCTTCAGAATCGTCTTCTAAAATTAATTATTGTACAATTTTTAGTTCTCGAAATCATATTAGTTTCAACGTTTATAGAATTATTAAACTTTAAACGTCTTGAATTTTAAATTATTCCATGTTAAAAGGTGAAAATTACATCGAATTTTTTTTACAGAAATTTAATTTTTTAGAGCACAAAAATCAGTCCAAATTATTTTAAATATTAATTGAAACGTCATAATATAATAGAAACCTCAAGATAATTCGTATCATCTTTAAAAAATCTATAAGTGCAATTTTCAGCTTCAAAAGCTGAAAAAAATAACAAAAATGTAATAAAAAAAAGAAATTTTTCACTTATTTGAATTCTTCACTTGCCATTAATTTTGCAAGATTTAAATATTAATATATCAATATTAATTAATATTAGATATTAATAATATAATGTATTAATATTATATTAATACTAATTTTAATTTTAATATTAAAAATGTAGTTTTCACTCTTTATCGAGTCGATGAAAAACATGAATATTCATGTTATTAATTATTAATAATATTTTAACAGTTAATAGAACGTCACGACTTTATCAGCATTTCAAGAGTCAGACCTTTTATATTTTCATGGAAATATGATATTTTATTTTACGTTTCTTTAAATAAAAAAACAGTTGAATTCATTCCAGAAAAGAAATATTTTGATTATAAATTATTTAATAAATATATATATATATATATAAATTTTTACAGTTCCATTTTGCACCATAATAGATTAAATGTTTTCTAAATACAGACGAATTTTCTACAAAATAGTACAGTCTTCTAACACGAAAATATAAATTTTCAGCGAAGTAGATGAATCTTGTACCAAGAACGTTTTTTTTTCTAGGAAAGAGACGGATCTTTAAGGAAATTAATTGATTTCCAAAAAATACATGAATTTTCAAACAGCATGATGAATATTCACTAAAAAAAGATTGATTTTCAACCAGTAACTTTTTAAACTAAAAAATACGACTTTTCAACAAAATAGTGAAGTTATAAATGATATTAGATTAATTTTTAAGCTTAGAGTCGAAGTTTTAACAATATTATTAAATTTTTACCAAAAAAGATTTTTGAATCATGAAAGAACAAGAATTTCAACCAAATTATGTACTTAGGACATAAATAATTTTCTATACAAAATAAAAAAATTGCGGAAACATTTATGGGTTATTTTTGCTTCTTATTTTTTTATAAGGTTATATAAATATAGAATTTTCCTGCGATTCTTGAGAAAATTAAAACGAATTTCACATATGTTAAAAAAGTGTATTTTTTTTAGTTTTTAGGATTTTTCAAAATTTTTAAAAAATTCAGTCGAAGTTAAAGATATTTATAACTTTTCGAAGTTTAAAAGATTAAGATCTTTTAAATTGACTCAAAATATTCTAGAAATTTGGAAAAATTGAAAGAACTGCCGTTTAATCTTCCAGATATTTTCATTATTTGTAGAAGTTTTCGATATTTTTGATACCTTTTTAAACCTTTTTAAAAATTCATGTTTCAAAGTAAAGAATTATTAAAATTTTACTCAGAAATGTCAAGAAAGGTTTTTATTTTCTCGGAGATTTTAAAACTTCACAAATAGCTTTGCATTTTCTTCGAATTTTCTTTAAATGTATATTTTGTTAAAAATGATTGTCAATCCTTTTAAATTTAAAATTATTCAATTTTTTGCAAAAGTTTTCTTAATAATGTGAAAAAATTTCCTTGGAACCTTACAGCTTCTGTTATGACAATGTTTTGGAAATCTTTAAAAATCTTTTTAAATTTGGTATTAAAATTAATTTTTTTAATTACAAACTCATATCAGATTTCCTCTTAAATTTTATGAAAATGTTTTCATTATCGTTAAATTTTTCAAAATCTTCAATAAGCTTCAAAATTCTCAATCGCGAGTAATCCACAAGAAACACTTTCTTAAACATTTTAAAAATATTTTATTTTTAAATTAATTTTTTATCGTTTTAAAACTTTTAAGCTTTATTTAAAATTGCTCAATTTTTTGTATAAAAGATTGTATTATCGCTTAATTGAACATTTTTGCTTTAAAATCATCCACATGCTTTTTTTGAAATCTTAGGAAGTATGTTAGATGTTTTGGAATCTGTCAGTTTGCTCCTGGAATTAATTTTTCAAAATAAAAAATAAAAATGTTAAGAATTCATAAACTTGTAGCTTTTAGACTTTATTTTTTAAACGGAAAAAATGAAAGCTCCTTCGAATCATGAATGGGAGCTTTCTGAAAACAATCGAAAATTGCGCAATACACTTTTCAATAATTTTGTTAATTAGTATAGTCTGGATATCCGGGGACATTTTAAACACCTTTTTTAAATTTAATTTTAATTTTTGATCCACCCTTAACATATTTTTTAAAATTATCTTTATTATTAAATATTTTATTTTTTAATCTATACTCCTTAAACAACAATTTCAGTAAATTCAAAAAATATAATGAACATCAAAATTCAAATAAATTCATTGCGGTCATACTATTCCTCAGTTCACGAGCCTGGTATGAACTTTACAGTTGCTCGAAACATATTTGGCAACCAGAATGCTAAACTCGTAAACAGAGCAGAGTTACTGATAGTGTCATAAACCTCAGTACAGTCAGAGCACTTAAAAGTCAGTGGATAATTTCACAACTTTGGGTCAACTCGATCATTTCGCTTCGACATTATCAAAATATATATCCCTTGCTATGACAGAACTCATTAAGTACAAAATTCAGTTCTCGATTTCGAGATCGCGTGTTAATTTTTCTCTTATTTTTACTTTTGATTTTAGGAGATAATTAAAGCCAGTTTCAATTATGGATACTGTTATCGACACAGTGATTGACATCAAGAAACTTCTAGAAACATAGCACGGGCACGAACCGCTTCAGATATAGAATGTTCGCGATGTCGGTAACTGTTTAGGTAATGGAATGTATAATTATAACGGGAGCTCATCAAATATTAAATTCATTTTTTTATTTTGAGAGCACGCACTAATTTTCGCTTATATTTACCTTTGATTTTAGTAGATAAGGAAGCCAATTTTAATTACAGATTCCGTTACCGACACAGCGACTGACATCAAGAAACTTCTAGAAACTTAGCATGGACATCATCCACTTCAGCTATAGAATGTTCTCGATGACAGTGCCTGTGTCGATAACGGAATCTAAAATTTTAACAGGAGCTCATTAAATATAAAATTCATTTTCTGATTTTGAGATCACGCACTAATTTTCGCTTATGTTTACTTTTGATTTTAGTAGATAAGTAAGATCAGTTTTAATTATAGATTATGTTACCGACACAGTAACTGACATCAAGAAATTTCTAGAAACTTAGCATGGATACGAACCATTTCAGCTGTAGAATGTTCTTGATTTCCGTAACTATGCCGGAAACGGCTTTTGTTTAGTCTTTTTTGCAAAGGATGATAAAACAAAATAATTAATTATTATATTAGAATAATTTAAGACAGAAATTGCTGCGTGATAGTCTGTAAACATATACTGATTATGATAGAGAAACACTGGGGGATAGAATCGGTTCAACGGTTCCATTAAAGCGATAATGCATCATAGTAAACTTTATGAAAGCAATAAGAGATTTATTCATACTATATTCAAGCAAAAGCTTCAAGTTAGTTTTAAAATTTTTTTCATTATTAAATGCTACAACTCTGATATTTGAAAAGTAGGTAAACCTAAAAATGATTTTATTTTTCATTTAGGAAGTTGTTTTCTAACGTATAAAGCAAATATAAAATATAATCAACATACATTTAGAAAAATTAGGGGTTATGTAAAAACTAGGTTACTTTTTAATTATAAAATAAAAAAATAAAAAAATAAACTAGATTTATTTTTCACAATAATATCAAAAGAAACACTTTTGAATAAAATTGAAGACTAGGTACCATATTTAATTCAATATTGAACGATTAAGATTTCAAGTCGAAACATATTGCATGTAAAAAAAGAAAAATAAGTTTTATATCATTAATGATTATATTTAAGAGATTACAAAAATATGTATTCTCAACGAATAATGCATTCGTTCTTATCTAAAAAAAAACAATGCAACATATTACCTAAATTTTTAAACAAAAAGTGGAATTTTCATTCAGATAATCATTTTGCAACAAAATAGTTAAATTATTAACGAAGCACATGAATTATCAACCTAGATATATGAATTTTTAACAAAGGCCTTTAGTTTTTTTTTTAAAGAAATATTAACCTTCAACTTCAATTTCAATAGTTGATTGCTTAAGCAAAAACTTTTTAAAAAAATAGTATATATTTTAAATCAAAAAGGAAGAATGATCATCAAAAATGTTACATTTTCAACAATTTACTTGAATATTTAATGAAAAAAATTAACCTAAAAACATAATATTTGATATTAAAAAAAAAAGATTTTAATAATATATTTAACCAAAAACTTAAATTTGAACAAAAAGATGAATTAAAAAAAATTGATATTCCAACTGAACATATTTTAATTCCGAATTAAAAGCAGTTGTATTATACCAAAAAGAAGAGTTTGTAACGTTCAATTCGAATCCTTAATCAAAAAAGATTAATTTTGAAACAAAAAACCATTCTCATTCTCATTCTCAATTCTTAACCCAATAGGATGAGTTTTTAACCAAAAAATTAATTTTGTACTAAATAGTTAGAGGTTCTACGAGAATAACACATAACATTCATCATTGTAAATCTTCTTTGAGAATTAATGATTTTAGTTTAAAATAACCGATTTCCGTTAAAAAACTTTAATATAGAAATTTGAAAATGTTAAAAAATTTGAGATTTTATGAGAACTCTAACTTTTGTTCAAGGTTCCAATTTTGGCTAAATTTTGGTAAAACGTTAAAATAATCTAAAATGTTTAAACATTGGAAATCATGGAGACGGTTAATGTTTAGAAATGCTAATTTAGGGAAATAAAACTGATAAAACCAGAAATAAAAAAAGCTTGTATTCTTTGTAACTTTGCAGCGGGCATATCTTTTTTTTAAATTGTAATGCTATTTTTTACGAATAAATCAAAAAATATGCTTCCTTTTGAAAAAGGAATTGGTATAAAATTTGTTGGTCTTTTTTTACTTCAAAATTTGTTGTCTTTTCATCTTCCTTCTTATCTTGTATGGTTTGAACGTAAAATGACAATTTTCATTTTTTTTTGCTTGATCAAAGTTTTAATTTTCAGTTTTTCAACAAAATTCAACTTATCGGATTTTTATTGCAATTTCTTTATGCAATCTTTGAATTCTTTTTTAACTCATCTTGCTATCAGACTGAAAAGAAGAAAAAATATGAGAAAACTTTTTTGCGATCAGCATAATATTTAATTAGAAGCACAACATTTTGTAAACAGAATAAATTTAAATGTTTATCTTAAGAATTAAAAACTCTAAGTAAAAATATTTTATAAAAAAATACTATACAATTTAATACAAGTAATACTGGTCATTTTAAGAATGCTGTAATAAAACTGTTGTAAAAATGACTTTCTTATCAGAGAGTGAGAAGCAATATTCTTAAGTTGAAAACTTCCTTAATAGGTTTAAAAGTCAAAGATCACAATCAGACAACGAAGCATTCACCTGGAAAAGAAAATTTTTAGAGGAACTGATTCTCGATTCTCTTTTCCCGGCATTAAGTAGATTAAACATTTTTAAATTAATTCTGATGGGAAACGCTTTATAAATATTTGCATTTCTCTTAAGAAACAAAATAGATATTCACCAAGGTATAAAATAACAGACTATTATATGGGTTTTTTAATGAAGATTCTTATCCGTCTGACCACATATGGCTTATTCTACTGTGTGCTTATACTACTGGAATGTCAAACATAAGGTCCCTTGCAGATTAGATTTCTCCCTATATCTACATAAACGGGTTTTATGATTATACTGGTCTAATAAAATGCAAATGATAAAATAGCTTGCATAACTAGGTTCATTTTTCTTAAAAATTGGATTTGGATTCTTGTTTTTCTTATAACAGCCGAGTAAAAAAAACAGTCCCATCAAGATCCCATTGGGATTCCGTATAGAGTCTAAACTAATTTTTAAACTAATTTTTAAACTAATTTTTAAATTAATTAATTAATTAATTAATTCTAAAATCAGTGCTTAATTACAAAACATTTTATTCAAATCCGATTATAAGTTTAAATAGTGTCAAATGGACAGAAGTATTGAAAAATTTCTTCTTTATTTATTTTTTATTTTAAGCAAAACTTTTTTAAGGCAAAAAGGAGCAAATATGTATTTCCAAAAAATTAATAAATTTTATTTGTTAAAAACAGTTTAATTTTCAACGAATAACTGAAAAGTTTTTCAGAAACAAATGTTCAATGGGATAGTTAATGTTCAAATAAATAGCTTTATCTTTACCAAATAGTTTAGTTTTATATCCATGTGGTTTAATTTCTTCAAAAAATATAAAGTTCCGACAAAAAAGTTCATTTTTAACCAAACAGTTCATTTTTACCAAATTGTTCAATTCCCAAGCAAAAAAACTGAATTTTTTACACACGCTGTATTTTCAAAGAGCAGAATTATTTGTAACCAAATACTTAAATTATCAAGAAAAATAATGTATCTTAAACAAAAGATAAATATTTTACAAAGTAGTTGCACTTTCGGCCAAGTAGTTGATTAAAAATGATTCCTTCACGCAAAATGTATTAGTTAATATTTTAACAAAAAGTGTATCTTATTGTTTAATAACAAACAGGGCGATTTAACCAAAAATACGAATTTTTAACATAAATTTAAAAATTAAATTTAAAAAGAAGAATTTTCAAACAAGCAGTTGCATTTTGAACAAAAAAGATGAATTTTCAATCAAGAAGATTAATTTTCTACTAAAAAGATGTATTTTCAATAAAATACATGAATTTTAAGTAACAAAAGATAAATTTTCAACCATAAACAAAATTGTTGAGCTGTTTGTTTTAAATGCCACGAATTTCCGCCTATCTAAATACAACTGAAAAAGACGAATTTAAATCACATACCAAAACGAAGAATTTCAATAAAGAAGATTAATTTTCGACCCGAGTAGACGGTTTTTGTATAAAATACATGAATTTGGTTCCAAATAGCTTAGTTTTTAACATACAGAACAAAAATTATCAGCCGAAAATGAAATGGCCACAATTTTAGATTTACAAAATTAATTTTCAGCGATAAAGAAAACACTTTTCTACCGAAATGATTTAGTTGTGAACAAAAAACCTAAATTTTCACAAAACATTTGATTTTCAACTTAATAACTTAATGATAAATGTCCACGAAAAATTACAAAGTAGTACAATTTTAAACAAAGTAACTCAATATTTAAACAAAGAAAAACTCATAAAAAATTAATTTAATAGTTAATATTAAAATAAACATGAACAATAATAATAACGATAAAATATAAAAATTAAATTTAATCGAAAGGAAAGGTAATAAATAAAAAATATAATAAATAAGCTGATTGGAGTGAAATGTATGACTATTTTTCCATTGAAATAAATAAATATAATAATAAAATGTAATAACAATTAAATTATATAAAAAGGATTGACACTAAAACTGATTTTAAATCTTAATTAAAAACAGTTTAATTTAAGCAAAAAATTCGAATTTTCAACAAAACATAAATCAATTTGATGGAAACAGTTCAGCTATCTACCAAAGAGTTGTATTTTTATTGAAGAAAAAAATTTTTAAATCAAGATGATTAATTTTTAACTAAAAAAATTGGATTTTGAGTCGAATAGTATGATTTTCAAGCAAACGATATGAATTTTTAACTGAAAATAGAATAGTACAATTTTCAACAAAATATGATTAACTTTTGAATAAGAATACTCTGATTTTCTTACTGGTTTCTATTATCTCAGTTTAAACTTATGCAAAAACGAGAAAAAGTAGGTGTTTCTTGAAAGCCGTGAAAAAATCAGAAATCTTTAAATGACATAAATTGTGAAATATTAGTCAGCTACCAAAATTGCACAAAAATTTATAAAAATTATTTAGCGGTTGTAAAATTATTAAATGAATTAAGTGGCGCTTTTCGGAATCATTTTGAAGAAAAAATTATTACTAAAAAAAAATTGAAAAATAAGTGGAACTTTTCCAGGGGTTTTGTTTTTAAAGAGTCCAGCGCAAAATAATGAAATTAAACTTTTTCGAAAATTTTATCCTAAAAAAATCCTGCTTAAAATTGAAGTATTTCGAATTTCCTTAAAAATTGAACTAGAAATTAAATCGAGTTTTGAAAAATTTAAAGAAAAAATACAAGGGAATTTTCAGATCATTTTGTTCTAAAAAAAAGTCCTAGCGAAATTGGACATATGTTGAACTTTTTTGGTACTTTAGTCCTCTCTCAGCAGTAATTTTTTGCAACATTAGTTTCCTTAGTACTTGTAAAAGTTTCAAAGAAAATTATATTTCCTGGTACTTTCTTCACAGAAATTATATAATGCTTCTATAAATTGAAAAAAAATATAAGCGTGCGTTTACTGATACTTTGGTCCTAAATAAGACCTGCTCAAAGTTTTAAAAAAACTGCTGAATCTTCTCCAATTCTGTCACTAACTGTATTTTATTAAATTTGCGAGAAAAGTTTGACCCAATAAGGAAATTTTAATATAAATAAAAATCCAGTTGAGAGCACCCGACTGGCAATCGGTAGATCTGTGGTTCGATTCCCAGCAGAGCGATGGAGAATATGTTTTTTTTAAATTTAATTGTCACAAATCAATTTATAAATTTTCCGGAGAAGAGACAAAATTTGATCAAATTTGTACCTTCTACTTATCTTTTAATTAGTTAAATACGGCATTAAGGACCCGCAGAAACAGTTGAATAATCGAGCCACCTTCATAAATGTCGAAACTGTAAGGTGCAGGCGATTCAACAGGTTACCGTGCTATTGTTCGACTAATTTAATTTACTTAGCCTTCAGGTGAAATCAGAGGAAGCTCTTGACTTTATATGATTTTACAATTATCCAAATATCTTCGAAATTGAAGACCATATACATAAGCATTAAATTTTTTTTTAATAGTTTTAAATTATAAAAATTTAATAAACCTATATAATAATTTATTTAATAATTTCATTTTATTACTTAAATTTCAGAAGCAATAAGTGAAAAAGGTAATAATAAGGTTCAATAATATGAATACAATAAATGAAGCTAATAATTGGAAACTAATATTTTCGAAATACATTTTTTTCAAATTTTTAAATTGTTATTTTCTGTTAAAAACTTTTCAATTTTTATGATCTAAAATAGCTGAAAAAAATCTAAAATAATGACATTGTTCAAATATATTACAATTACAATTAATTGATTTTATACCCAGGTCGACTCTCTAACCTTATTAGTTTATTATATAAAAAAGCAAAAATATAAAAATTTGACGAAGTGCCTAAATTTTGTAATGTTTCGAATTCACTGAAATCCTTGCATTCGTCGAATATCATGAATTCCTTAAATTTTTTAGAATAGCTAAATATTCTAAATTCCTTCAATTCTCTGAATTATCTATGAAATTGTTAAATTACTCAAATATCCTGAATATCTTAAATTTTCATAATTATTTATAGGGCATGAATATTCTAAATTTCTTCAAATTCTCTGAATTCCCTGAATTCTTTTAACATTCTAAATATCTGAAGTTCCTAGAATTTTCTGATTCTCTGAACTCTTTCAATTTTTTCATTTTTATCAAATTGTATATTTCCTGTAATATACTACATTTTTTTAAATCCTTGAATATGCAAAATTTTTTAATTCGCTTGATATTCAAAATTATCAGATTTTTTTGATTTCGTTGAATTTGCTGAATTATCTAACTGCTTCGAAATCTATGAAATAGTCCGAATCCACATGATTCCTTAAGGTTTCTGAATTCCTTAAATTTCCTGATTTCTCTTAACTTTTTCAAGTCCTGTAAATTTAATAAATTCAATTCAATAATTGAAGAAGATTGATTTGTTTGGTTTAAAATAAACTGTTTTGATGAAAATAAGTATTTTTTTGTTAAAAATTGATTAATTGGAAATTTGACTTCTCCATTGTTTGTTGAAAATTCGACTCGTGTAGTTTAAGATACAGCAATTTGGATAAAATTTTTCTCTTTTTGTTGAAAATTAATATTTGTGCTTAACAATTAATCTTTTTGTGTAATAAAACAGTTTTCGGTTGGAAATTTACCCATTTTCTTTTCTTAAAAATTGAACTATTTTGTTAAAAATATTTTTTTCACTCAAAACTGCTTCTTATTTATCTGAAAAATCGACTTTTTAGTAGAAAACTAATCTTTTTGTTTGAAAATTCACATTTTTGGTTTAAAATTCATTATTTATGTCGATCGAGAAATCGATGAATAAAGAATTTGACATATTTATTAATTTGATAATTAATTATTCAGGTATTCAGTAAAAAAATTTAATAGAATAATTTAATTAATTTTCTTTGGAAATTTCGGTATTATTTTTTCCACAATCGAAATGACTTACAACAATTATATTTCCTAAATACATTTTTTAACAAGAAAAATTGTTTTTACCTTAATATTGTGATAATTTATTATGAATACAGACTTTCAATAATAATTTTTCACTTTGCAGCTCAAACTTCTGACTCTGTGACTCAAAAAAATCCCTCTTACTGAATTTCATAAAAATATCCAAAATTAAAAAAATTTGAGTAAAGTTTTTCAATTCTAGATTTTGTCTCGAAATTTTTGTTCTGTGACTCGACAACCCCTCGCGTACTGACATTCATAGAAATCTACAAAATTAATAAAATTTTCAAAATTTGAGTAAAATTTTTTAATTTTTTACTTTTTACCCAAAATATTTGTTCTGTGACTCGAAAATCACCCTTGTATTGCATTTTATAGAAATGTACTAAATTAATATAATTTTCAAAATTTGAGTCAAATTTTACAATTTGGGAATTTGAACTTCAAATTTTTATTCTGTTACTCGAAACTCGCCCCCCCCCCCTCCGTACTGACTTGCATGAAAATATACCAAA
>JAWWLR010000158.1:41730563-41744829 GCA_035041075.1 Acraspis erinacei | reverse complement strand
ATACTCTCAATCAATTAATATTTGTTTTTTAAATACCTTTTTTGTCTTATCAATAGAGTATAGCAGTAAGGTACTAGTTCGCACTGACGCATTACTGCGATTATTGTGAATGACCTATTAGGCCAGTAATGTTCCAGTGCTGACACAACACTAACAGCCCAGTACAGAATAGCGCTATCATTCCAGAGATATGCCAGTGCAGGTGCCAGCATTGGCAAAAAAACAAGAGGGCTTCATGATGGCAAACACAAGGAATCCTTGCGGGAAATCCATGAGGAATCCATGAAGGCTACAATGGGGGATCCATGAGGGAGGCCCATGTTGGGTCCCTATGGATTAGCATGTCGTTTCCATGAGGAAATGACATGGATTTCCCTCATTGATTCCACAAGGAATGGGGGCAATCCACGTGGGCCCTGACGGGGGCCCCCTCCATTTTCCCACACGGGAAACATGCAAAAAGTATAAAATAGACAATCTTATTAAAGCGATGCGATGGCGTGACATTTCTAAGTCTATTAAAATAATATGGCCACACTCTGAAATTATAAACGTGACGTAGCCTGTTCAAACTGAAAAATATTAGCTTCTGATTATTTCAATAAATTTAAGAAGAAAGAGCATTTTTTACAAGCTAAAGTATTCTTGAATTAGGTTTGTAAAACTAAGTGGTTTATATTACTTTATTTTAAAATGGTGCATCAAGCTTTTCGAAACGTATTATTTTAATCTGAAGTGCAAATGTAATAACATGAAAATCGATCGTACTGAATTTCCGTGAAAGTAAAAGAAAACGGAAGTGTGATGAAAACTCCAATGTGATGCAAAAACTAGAAAAGAAAAAGCCAAAGTTGTTTCACCTGATGCTTTAGTTTTAAATACGAAGCGGAATGCCGTTGAATTTGAAAGTGTGTTATAGATTACTTCAGTCTTCGATGACAATGTAAAGGTCCACCGAAGACGTATAGTATTTCGTGCAAAAATCTGTGCAGATAAGGTATTCATATTATTTTGTTTTTATGCTGAAAATTAGTTTTATTTATCTCACAAATTTGTCATTGTGCTAAGTATTCAGAACATCACACGACCTTAAGTAAATTAAAATACCACGGAAAATGATTTTCATTTAAATTTTTTATTTGATTAAGGATAATTACACATTTCTTATATAAACATGGTTTCTTGTTATTTTTAAGTGCTATTCATGAAATACATTATAAAAAACCAAGATGCTTGCCGATAGCAAACAGATTACTACTGCCAATATTAGAATAAAAATGTTAATACGGTTCCAGGGGTACATATAGGTTCTTGCTCAGCAATAAAATGGTTTTCCAGATGGAAAAGACTAAAATTTACAACTAAATTTGTTTCAATATGGAAATCCGCGACCTGTTGAATAAAATTCAGATTTCTTGGGCAAGTTCTGGATAAGTGTGGAATATTGAAGAAGGAGGGCAAACTGCGTACCATTTTAAATTACCAGGATACATTTGCACAACAAAGTTCAAATCATTGATGTGATCGTATACGCGGTAAATATGCGGGGCATGCGGCGACTCATTTATTACAGGAGTTTCTGGCCTTCCCTGAATCTTAATGGCGATGAGTGTTCCAAACCAATCTTTCTTAATATCCACTTTGTAACCATGGATTGTATGCACTGTGGGCCATGTGTAAGGTTCTGGTTCTGGTACTGGATCATGATGATCATGATCTCCTTTTGTAGAACAACCTACGCAATTTCCCGAAAAGTTTAATTATACAACACTGAAAAAAAAATATTATAAGATTTTAGAGGACACGAAATTTAGAGACGTAATTAGAACGATCTCAAAACGTTCATTGGGCTTTCAAGTCAAAAAACGTTATTCGATCTTTCCAAAAACAGTCCTAAGATGGGCCAAATAAAGATCTGCAAATGATTCATGTTCTTCATAATTTTTAAAACGTATCTAGAACATTCAGTGATAAAGGAACTTTATTTGAAATAAGTTTGGATGTTTTTGAACGGCTGTGATGAGTTTTTTAAAAGTTGACGCCCACATGAGCCTCTCAGCCCCGGCTTATGCGGTATCTTTTTATTGAAATCAAATTCGCAATGTTAAATATTTTTATTTGAACTAGACCGAAAAAGCGCTCTTTTCCTGGCCGTGGAGAGGCAGTAAAATAGCACTTGGTTGTACCGCGAAGAGCGGCACGTAAATTTAGAGCAAGGAGAAAATTTTTGAGAAGTGAATGCAAAGTAAAAGAAAAGAGTGATACGAATTATTTTTAAACCTACGTTAAACTAAGAAGTGGATTTTTCGCTTATAAAAGAAAAGAAAGAGCATTAAAAAAGATGAAAAAATGAAAAAAATTTTAATCGAAAATGAGTTTCTCCATCTTGTTTTATTATTAGGAAATAAGAATTTTTATAAGATTTTTCTATCTCGCTATAATCATAGAACTTTGCCACAACAAGATTAAGAACATATTGACTCGCGAATTGGTTAAACTATTGGTTTTATTTTTATTTTGCAGAATTTTAAATTTTGTTAGAAAAATGAATTACTTCAAAAGATATTTTACATTTCTAGGAGATTTAGACAAATTAAAATATAATTTTAATCGGGATCAGATTTCAGAAAATAAAAATAAAATTTAGATTTTTGAATATATCGAAAAAGAGGCTTCTCAAGAACTTTTAAAGGTTTCAAGAGAATAGCAAAAATGTCTAGGTTTCTTTAGAAATCTGGAATGGATTTTTGATTTCAAAAATTAATACAAAGAGAATTTAGTAACAGATTAAGGAACCGTTTAAAAAATTACATTACATTACATTAGGCCCTTTACTATTTTGCAGAATATGAAAATTCTCAAATTTTAAATTTTGGGGCTGAACATGTTCTGTAGATTTAGTTTTATTATAGAATTTGAAACTAAGGTAATTTCTATTTTTTGAGAAACTTTCGTTTAGATAGTTATTCTTATTTGGGATTCAAAGGGATTCCGTGAATACCTTTGAATCCCCTTTTAAAATTATTTCGCATCTTTTAAAATGCTTCATATCAATACAAATTTAAGAAATTTAAATCAGATTAAAATCGAATTTAAAATCCTATTTAACGTATAATTAGCAAATTAATGTGCCGAATTCCTGAAAATAAAACCAAGAATCCAAAGAACACATCTGGACCACCACGATAAAATGTTCCTATTACAATTTGAAAAAGATACAATTTTCCTAAACAGAAAAGAAGAAAATGCTTTCTTGGAAAAGAATGAAAAATAGGAAAGAAACATGAAAGAAAACCAACAAAAATCCCATTACTTCTCTTTTTATTCCTTTCATCTTTTCTTTTTTCAATATCAAATCACAATGAAAGAAACTTTTTTTTAATAATCACCGAATTTTGAGAATTAATGTTAATCATTTATTTGTATTTCACTATTTTTGACATCACTTTTTTCCATATAACTGGGTTGGCCGGACTGTCGTGCCTAAAATTCAAACTCATGAATTATTGCTGTGTACTTTTATCGGCATAGCGTACGAAACCAAATGATTTTTCATTTAAAAAAAAACAAGAAATTACATTAAAATGTACCACAACAAATTCTGAAATATTTCGAATTCTCTGAAATCTTTTGAATTCTCGGGATTTTGTTTTTAATTCTGTGAATTCTTGTGTATTTTGGTCTAAATTCTTTATAATGTTATTATTTTTCTAGATCATGATGAGAAAATTCTAATCTTAAAAATTGTTTTAATTCCCTTGAAAATTATTTTGTATTCTCTTGAAATATTTACAACCCGTGTTTAATTTTTTCGAATCTATTTAAGTCATATGTATTTTCGGAATTCTTATAAATTTCCTTCATTTTTTTTAATTATCTGTACTCTCTGGAATTCACTTAAGCCTTTTGCATTTAGAGAATTCGTTTGATTCTTTAAACTTTTATAAATCCTTTATATTCCTTAGAATTCTTTGAATTTTTCTCAGCTCTTTAAACTATGATGATTTTTTTTTAGTTCTGATGCGGCCACTGAATTCTTTAAATGGTTTTTTTATTCTCTCGTCATCTTTGGAATACACGTTGAATTAATTAGATTTTCTATTAGCACTTTGAATTCTGTAAATTTGTTAAGAATTTTAAAAATTTTGTTTGTACTCTTTTGAATTCTTTCAATTTTTTTTCGAACCAGCCCTAGAATGTGTTTATTATGTGAACAACAAAATATTCGGATCACCGACGAACATTTTTTTTTGTAAAATTTGATAGATTATACTACATCTTTTGGTTTGTTGAAGAAAATATTTTCCTTGATCCAAATAAAGCTTTTCGTTCATTCAAGCAAATATTTTGCTCAATCCAAGAGAATATTTGAGTAAATTCAAATAAGTTTACAGAATTTAAGGTTCTGTATGTAATATTCCATGGAGTTGATTGATGTAAAAAACATAAAGTATTGAGTAAAGCTGACAAGTTTTTTTGAATTTAAGGTTATGTTTAGAGTTCAAAATAGGAAGAAATATATCTCTTTTTACATTCTTATCATAATGACAAGGTATTGGTTTTATGCGAAACATGAATTTCGTGGATGCCATCAAATGTCGACACTTTGAGGCCCTCTGAGTCGGAAAAAACAGTTTTTACGTCCGTGTCTGTCTGTATGTCGTCGTTGTCGTCGCTGACGTCTGTATATTGCACAAATTTGGAAAGACTAGTCCGATTGAGTTGCAATTTGGCACACAGTTTCAGGTACCAAAAAGAAGAATGAAGTTCGTTAACCAGCTAGTTTGGATAAAAACTCAAAAAGTTGTAATATTTTGAAAATGTTTGAGGCAACTTTTTCATTAATTCTGAAAATTCTATCAACAGATCTTTATAAGACGAGAAAATACGAACAATTTATCTCAATGACTTCTTTCGATAAAATCAAAATTAGCAGAGTTATAGCATTTTCAATATCCCCCAAAAAAAGCGAAAATTATTATATTAAGCCAAAGAACGCACGTTATGAAAAGAACTCAAGAGAAGAAAAACATTATTTTTTCAAATACCTAAAATTCAAATTTGTATTGTTATATTTATTGTTATTGTTAGATTATTGTTTTATCCTAACAAAATTTTTGTAGGTAAAAATTGTCTGATGTGGTTGAAAATCCAACAATTTTTTTAAAAAGCCATCCTCATGATTAAAAGTTTAACTCATTTGCTGAAAATTCCATTTTTACATTCTCATCAGAGAAGATATTAGATTTGCGTAAAATTTCCCCTCACCCCGTAGTTTTTGTCAAAAGTCCTCGTTTTGAGACTCCCTAAAGCCGAAACACAGGTTTTTACTAATTTACCTGCCTGTCTGTATGCATGTATCTGTATGCCTGTCTGTCTGTTTCCGCGATAAGTTTGAAAAAGTTAATCTATTAAATAGCCCTTTTGTACATTCTTTTAGTGTTCTAAACTAAAGGTGTAGTTTGTTAGCCAGCCATTTTGGACAAAATGACAAAATTCAAAGCCAAAAATTACGAGAGTTATAGCATTTGCAAAATTTCAGAAAACACAAAAAAGGAACATTTTGAAGCAAATAACGCACGATATGAAGAAAGGCAAGAGAATAAAAACCTTGATTTTTGAATGCCCGACAAGATTATAACAACTTTTTTACTTTTCTTCAAAAAAAAAAAAGAAAATTCAAATTTTGACAACATAACAAATAATGGAAAATCCAAAAATTAAATTTTTTTCAATAAAAAAAGTTTTTCTAAGAATGCGCGTTGCTTTGAACGAGACAATTAAATTACGTCTGTTTTAATACCAACTCATGTTATGCATTGTAATAATATACATTTATGGAACTGACATATGATTCGAGGGACATTTGAGTGCGAAGCACGAGATGCGTGATGAGAATGTCTTCGTTAAAGCCGAAGGAGCTTTAACAAAAGAGAATTCACAATCACCAAATTACAGTTGTCGATTCTATGACCTTTAGTTTTACAAAGCATGCGCACAAGTCTGGGGATTATATAAAGACCGAGCGCGTAGCGTGAGGGAAATAAATTATCGAGCGCGAAGAGTCTTACCTCCAATTGCAGCGAAACTTGTTCTAGAAGATATTGAAAATAGAGCCTTATCAAAACTTAATTTTAAATCATTTTTGTTTAAAAGGTATGCAGACGACATTCAGAAGAGATAGCTTAGATGAATTAAAAATCACTTTAAAACAAAATAACTATCCACTACCCTTACTATAAAGTGTTATTAAAGAAACAATACACGAAATTTACAATGGCTCACATAAAAAGAAAGAGTGGCTTGAAAATTATATTATATATATTTTAGAAACATTAATAAATTAGAAAATTATGTCACTAATAAAAAAGATTCTGAACTAGTTCGAAAATATCTCTAATGTAGTTTACTTAATAAAATGTAAAGACTGTAACAAAATCTAAATTGTGGACAATGGCTGTAGATTAAAAAGTAGGGTAGCTGAACATAAAAGGGATTACAGAATTAGCCATTTAAATACTGGTCTGTCACTTCATTCTTGGAACTTTCATTATCTCTTTGATTTCAACTTTAATAAAATTAAGGTACTAGCAAAATAAAGTAGTTCATCTAAAAGAACAATTTTAGAATCCTTTTTCATAAAAAAGTACAACAAGTTTTTAATAATTTAAAAACAGAAATCCTAAATGTAACTCAGTACTATCATAGCATCACCAATTAATAATTCAATTACGCTATACTTTGGGGCGCTTCTCTCATCTTGAATTGAGAAACTACTATCGTAACATTATATGAACTAATTTTTAACCAAATTTTGGGAAATTCTCCAATTTGGTTGAAATTCTTAAAAATCTATAAGAGGACACATCGATTTCACCATGTTTTTGGATGTTCATCCATTTTTTAAACAATTTTTATGTATTTGACTGCAAAAGATTTGTAGGTAATTTTTTATATTTATTTTTATATTTTTTTGTAAATGCTCGTTGACTAATTGTGAGACATTTAAAACCAGATAACATACCTGAAGAAGGCTAACAAAATGGCCGAAACATCGTATATACAGAGACTATTAATAAAATTTAATTTTGGCGAATCACCTTGAGATTGTATTATTTAAAATGGATCGGTAGACAAAATAAAAAAAAGGAATGTAGTTCTTCATGTTTTGAACATTCGAACGATCGAAACTATGAAATGAATAGATATGTGTGTGTGTGTGTGTA
This sequence comes from Acraspis erinacei, assembly GCA_035041075.1. Taxonomy (NCBI): domain Eukaryota; kingdom Metazoa; phylum Arthropoda; class Insecta; order Hymenoptera; family Cynipidae; genus Acraspis; species Acraspis erinacei. The sequence goes on along the minus strand of JAWWLR010000158.1, from coordinate 41,737,603 downwards.
TTAGTATGTGTGCGTGCAACTGCTTGTTAAAGATTTTAATTTTACAAGTAGAATGAATTACTTCGTTATTCAACTTGTAGAGGTTGTGAAGAAAATATTCTTGTCTCTTATTAAAAAATTCATATATTAGTCACAAATTTAAATATTTGGTTGACAATGCCTTTTTTCAATTGTAACTTAATTCTCTTCAGTCGAAATGTAATTATTCCATTTCTGGTTTTGAAATTCATATTTAGATTTGAAAAACTATCTTTTCTAGTTGGACATTCCACTGTTTGGTTAAAAATTCACATATTTTGTTAAAAGATCGTCTTTTTGGTCGACAATAAATCTTCTTGGCTAAAAATGTATCTTCATATTTGAAATTTAACTACTTCTGTGAATGCTTTTGTTAAAAAATAATTCGATTGTTCTAGAAAATTCATCATTTTAGATTGAAATCCGTCGCTTTTGGTTGAAACTGCATCCATGCTTTTATTTGTTATTTATTGAAAAAGTCCTTGGAGTTAAGTCGCCCACTATTAAACATAAAGATACTTTTTTTTATTATAAATGCAACTCTTTGGTTGAAAATTTATTTGATTGGTTGGGAAATTAAGTATTTAGTTGAAAATGAGTAATTTTTGTTGAATTTAACTGTTATCTATATAACTTCAAGACATTCTTTGTTAAAATATAAACTGTTACATTTTTCGTTGATAATTCGAAGTCTAGATTCATCGAAATCTCATTAGTCATTCAAAGAAATATTTATTATATTTATTGAGTTCCATTCTATGAATTGATCGTCACGCATTTGAATAAATTATTTTGCACATAATGGAATCAACTATTTAGTTTTTTCTTTAATTAAAGCAATAATTCTTTTGTGCAAAATAATATTAATTCAGTTTAAAGTATACTCATTTAATACAAAGAGTTGATGCAATTGTACCATTGAAGCATTTCTTAGGATGTATGACATATTTTGTTTGTATAAATATTTAATTAATATGAATGCATATCCATTCTACTGAAATAGATAGATATTATATTAATAACTATGGTTAAATTCGTAAATATTAAATTCTATATTAATGTTTTAGTCTTCAGTCTAGTAGCTTCTAATACTTCTGTATGTACTAAGATGTACTCGAAATACCTTTTGTTTAAAAGGTAAATAAAGTAGAATTTTCAATTGTTAATAAGAAATCCTCTGAGCCAAGTAGTGTCACAGTCTTCCTTTAAATTGTTGCAAAAAAGTTCATCAACTTTCTTGTTACATTTGTATAAGAAATTTTAGAAATAGGGAACCTCAGTGAGCATTTTAAATTTTTTTGAAATTTTTTTATTAAACTTTGATAAAACATCAAACTTTTTAGTATCGTAATATTTTCTTGTACGACAAACCATTATTTCTTCACAGCCGTATAGATAATATATTTTTTATAAATCCATTCTATAGTGAATAATTTCGATTTTCTATGGAAAAATAGAAAAATGTAGAGCCATAGAAGAGGTTGAGAATCGAAAACAGAATTCTGCTGAAAAGTAGGTCGTGATGATGATAATAATGCATAACTAATTTATAGTCCATTGAATGATTGTGATTTTAAAAAATTATAATTTTTATTAACTTTGTGCCAACAATCAAGAGGCAATATTTTGAAAATGGAAACAGGCGAAGTTACGACATCCAATTATTTTATTAAACATTTCTATTTTTTACGTTTCTCATTTTTTTAAATTTTCCTAATTAGTATATACAGTCCTAAGTAAGATTATTTTTTTATATCAAACAATTAGTTGCTGTCTATTAATGAATTAGGAAATATCTCGACTAATCGAATTAGGAATTTTTTACTAATCTTTGTTAACTCACTTTTCTGTAATCGAATTAGTAAAATTGTAAAAATGTAACAAAGTATAGTTCGTACTTCCATTGTAATTCATATTTAATTAAATGAAAAACTGAAGTTTTTTCAACTTAAATTATAATTAACAAATTTATTATTATAATATTTAATTCAAACAAAACAGATAATTTAAAATCTTAATGAAAAATCTACCTCCAGCAGGAATCGAACTCGTGTTCGTCGAGGGTGAAGTCCACAGATATGACCACGGCGCTACCGCACATTGGAAACTCTGAGGTAGAAAGCAGTATATAATCATCACTCACCATGAATGCCAAAGAAATATTTCTTCAAATATATTATGTTATATCTGATGTGTTCTTATTATTGTGTTATATATTATGTTTATATTAATATATTTTTCTTTAGTTGAAGGAAATATTTTATTTTATTACTAGAATTAAATTATTCATAACAGTTAAACATTTATTCCGACTAAGTAATTATTGGAAAAAATTTACTAATTTGGCGTAATTTTTTTCAATTGAATATTTTTTTAGATTAAAGAAATATTCTTTTAATTTCAACATCCATTTTTTTTATTTGAACTAATAGTTCTTTGGAATTTATATTGAGGGTTAAATATCGCTTTCCGTCTTAGAATTTCCATGTTGCTTCAGCGTCGTGGTCATCGATGTGGACTTCACCCTTGACGGACACGAGTTCGGTTCCCGGTGTAGGTAGATTTTTCATCAAATTTTTCTGTTTCAGGTTCATCAAAATTTTAAATTATCTGATTTGTTTGAATTAAATATTACAACAATAACAATATGAATTATAATTTAAGTTGAAAAAACTGCATTGTTTATGTCAAAGAAATATATTTTTTAATCAGTGGGATATTTTTTGCTTCAAATGTGGAAAAATTCGATGTGGGGATATAGTTTTTTGAGCCCATAAAATATTTGCTTGGCTTTAAAATATATTTCTTCCTATCAATTTAGATTTCTTTCATTCAAAGAAATATTCCCCTACAGCCATCATAGTAATAATTACGCATTAAAAAAAGTTCACACCCGAACTGTAGTTGGAAACGACGCTGGTAACGACGCCGGAAACGACGTTGGCTCTGATCCCGAATTCCGAATTTGTTTCCGACGTCGGTTACGTTTTCATTTCCGGCGTCGCTTCCGATGTCATTTCCTACGTCGTTTCCGGTGCAGTTTCCGATGTCGTTGCCGGCGCCAGATTTCTCGATGGGGTATTCAAGCTGCCACTCATTCAAGGTAAATAATGTTTAGTAAGTTTAGTAAACAATTGCAATTTTCGACGAAAAAGAAAGCAAATATATAATAAAAAAAATTTAACCGAAAACAGTTCTCTGTTAAAAAGTAGCGCATGGAGACCATGAATGAAATTTGTTTGAACTTCCTTCAAGCATTTCGAAGGCAACGCTCTCAATTGAGGAAGCTCCGTCACGTTTACAATGTCACAATATGACCTTGTTAATGTTTCATTGGATTTAAGAATCTAACACCTTCGCTTTATTTGATTAAATTGTACTATTTCTCACGTTTTGCATTTTTATAAAATTTTTGAATTAATATCTACAGCCCTAAGTAAATTTATTTATTTTCATCAATCAATTATTTGCCTTCTGCAACTGAATTTCGAAATATCTCAACTAATCAAATTGTTAATTTTCAACTAATGCTACAGTAGCTTAATTTTATTCTTATTCAAACTGATGCTTATTAAAAAAAAATAATGTTGACAAATTTTGCTATATAGTTGCCATTTTCTCTGGAGGACAAGTAAAGTATACATCAGAACCCACTCTTTATTTTTAAGACAATTGAAAATTCTTATTTTTCTCAACTTTGTTCAATTAATCAGAAGGAAAAATTTTTTTAATGGAAATAAACTACGTTACATTAACATTTTCTTAATATGGCCTTCTTATGATTTCAATAGTGTTAAAAATGATAAGCTCTAACGTTGTTTTGTTCAACGCTTCTTTTTTTCGCGTTTTCTATGTTTCAAACTTTTAAAAATTATTATTAATAGTTATAAATAATCTTCCGTTTACCAAGCCATTAGCTTTCCCCTATTGAATTAGGAAATATATCGTCTACAGGAATTGGTAAATTTAAAATTAGTCTTCCATAATTTATTTTTTATCAAACCCGATCCGAAACAAACTGACCAAACCCATAGGAATCGGGGATGTAAAAATTCTTGCGAATCCAGAAAACAATAAATCAATTTTTTTGTTTGGTTTAATTCATATTTAGAGGTGGCACAAGACCCATGAAGCTTAATAGGTACTTACCCACAAGAAAAAAGCCGTTTTTGTAAATTTCATACAGAATCGTCAATATTAGGTGAATTAAGTAGAAACTCACATTTTCTCACAATTAGCTATAGAATTGAATTGAAATAATACTTTTTATACATCATCCCCATAGGGCTCCTTCATAGGGTAAAAAAATCCCATAAGTGAAAAAATGGGTTTTGCGAGTTCTTGGCGCTAATTATGATGATTTTGCGACTATTTTAGTGCAAATTGTCTATATTTCATAATATGCTACCTTACACTGATAGTTAGATCCTTACATAAGTTGCCTAAAGAATTTATTATTCTTTTAAGAAATTTTCTTTGAAAATATAGTTAGAAAATTCCGGCGTTTCCCATAAAATTGACTCTTCGTCCAGTTTTCAATGACAGTGACGTAATAATTAACTAATTTTAACCAACTTCATTTTTTAAACAATGTATTATCGTTGCTATAATAGTATTCCTTATCAATGATACTAGAAATTTTTTTTGTTGTAATATTAAACTTGTCTTCCACATTGTACTTGGAGCGATTTAATATTTAATCCAATCTAACAAAAGAAATTTCTTAAACAAATTATTATTTTTTATATCTATCTCCTTCTATATTGATGTCAGGTAGTTTAGTTTTTCTAGCTGAAATTTTTTACTTTTTGTCCACAATTCACATAATATAGTAATAATTAATGCAAGTTAAACAATGATAGTTTGATACACGCCGATGGCTGTAACGGGCGACGGGCCTTCGCTTAACACGCGCTGTTCACGTGATACTTGGAAAACTTTATGCGCCTAGGTACGGGCGTACCTGTGGGACACTGATGACTCATACATTATTTTCAGACACTTTCTATTTTACCCCCCCCCCCATCCAACCCTTTATTCCTTAAAGTTTTCTGCCTTATCAAATAGTTATACACGGATAAACTGACCACTTACCCGTGAATCTAGTTTATTAAGACTGAATAATTCTAGAATTTAATTTACGCGATAAAAGTTAGTTTCAAAATAACTCCCTCTGCGTGATCTCATGAACGAGAAACTATATTTTTACTAGTCAGTATTATTGTTCTTTTACTTATTACCTTTTTTATTGTCAATATTTTATTTTACTTACTACGTTTAATTATTATTACTATTATTATCAATTTTATTTCTGACTGTTACGGTTATTAAATTTACCGTTACGTGTTATTATTGTTCGTACATATTCAAATATTATTTTTCATCCATTGCGCAATCATATTAATATTAGTCTAGATGAAAAAATAAACTTAATGTAATGCTGGAGAGCAGAGCGAGTCAAGCGCGATCCGAGCTTCCCACTTTCGGACTCCACGTCGGCGCGGTGGGGAGGAACTGCGCGCACCCCACGCTATGTACATAAAAGAGTGCGCTACTGCCACAGTCGTCACTCAGCATCGAGCCTTCATCAGAGAACAACGGAAACTCCCGCACGTCCTAGATCCTCTACAACTCTCTCGCTTCTCTAGCTCTACCACCATGAGAAGAAGAGTGAAATAAAGACCACATAAGAAAAATCGGCTCATTAATTTTTCCTGATATTAATATAAACGTAGAATGAGTCAAGTACCTCAACGTACTTGATCAGAAGTAGTTTTCGAAGCCCCAGTGCATTTGGAGCTTGTCGCCCTCCACACTGGTTTCTGAAGAAACTACTTCACCGAGGCCACGTGCCTCAAGGTTGAACGGAAAAGATCAAGTACGTCGGGGTACTTGATCGGAAGTTATCCGAAGTGCCAGTGCGCTAGGACCTTGTCGGCTTCCACACTGACCGCCGACGAGAACGCTCCTCCGAGGCCTTGCGCCTCACATTGAATTCAGTACAGTCGAGTTAACTTCCTTAGTACTCGACTGGATGACATCGCAACTCCCGGACAACTGAAGGCACCGATAATCGAAAGTTGGGATGGGGAAGAACCGTAACCGCCGCCAACGCAAAGCGCGTTTCGAGGTTCGTCTTGACGAAACCGAAATAGAAAGTCTCCGCAACGAAGGCTACCACACGGCACCAAAAATTGAAGACGCAAGCCGATCACTCTTCATGCACTTTTTCCAAATACAGTACGCCGATTGACATTTCTACGTACCCTGCGATCTAGACGACAGTGACGATATGGAAAAAAGCAACCCATAGCAACAGTTCCTCAAGCCGGCCGGAAAGCGCACCTACCTGGCATCTCCAAGGAGCCAGAAGAATTTGTTAAACGGGATGAAAGAATTAGACATTTGGCTTATGAAAACTGAAGCATATATATGCACCAAACCACTCTCAACCTCTCCAATTAAGGAATCAGTAAGACAAAGAAAGCAGTTATAAATATTTGAATTTTAACGATTGACAATACAAATTATTGGCACGAAGGAAACTTATTTTGATGCACACATGAAGTAAACACACGACCTAAAAAGGAAGAAACACTATTATTTGAAGAAGGTGAATCACAAACTGCCGCCTGGATACTTCCTTCCACTGCTTACAACCTGAAGAGTTCTCCGTGACTAATTCGGCTCGTAAAACCAGACGTCACATGTTTCCTTGCTTGAAAGATCACTCATCCACGAACAGACTGTATCAATTGGCACCCAAACGTGGGGCTCCTAAGTCTCCGCATTACGCTGTCCGAGCTAGCCAGCGTCAATCCACAGCTTAATCCTCCGCTGCATCCCGTGCATCCAGCAACTTCAAAGTACGGCGCAGTCGCATCCCCGTACGGGCCACCGCCGCCGCACCTGCAGGTCCCACAAAAAACGGGCTAAACCTTCAGCTCGCATATCTCTAGCAATCTCACGCACATGTTCCAGGAGTATCCAAATTGCACCTTCAGGACTTCAAGACACAAGTC
>JAWWLR010000158.1:41472141-41484897 GCA_035041075.1 Acraspis erinacei | reverse complement strand
TAAATCTTGAAAAAAATAGTCTTAAATATTTTGAAAATGTGCTCACTTTTTGAATTTTCATCCAAAATAGCTGGTTTAAGAAATTGTTCTTTCTTTTTAGGCTCTAAAAAAGTGTGCCGAAACAGAATTCAATTTGACCAATTTTTCTAAAGTTATCGTACCTACAGTATACAGACTACAGACAGACAGTTACCTTCGTCAAAATCATTTCTTCTGACTCAGGAGGTCTCCAAACGTGGAGATTTGATGAAAACCGACAAAGCGAAATTTTAAATAAAACCCATACCGTCTCATTGGGATTTGAATGTAATTAAGTTTTTGAAAAATCACACATGAGACGAAAAATAAATTAAAGAACCAGAGTTTTGATAAGAATGTGCCGACTCATCGGGCAGATTTTTTAACAGCTAATGTCAGTTTCTTACGAATAAGACAAAAACTATGCATCCTATCACAAAGAGACCACAGCCAACTTGTAGATATTTTTAGAATTCACAATTTTGGTGAAGTCATCATTTGTCCAATCTTGCATAGTTTGACCACAATAATGGATTTATTAAATTATTTTGTATGCAATAAAAATTGTATTTTTGGATTTTTTAAGAAAATTCAAAAAGTCGTTGAAATAATCTTGTAGGGTGTTCATAATGGAACGTTTTTCTTTCTTTGAGTTTTTTCATATCGTGCGTTTTTTCGCTTAAAATGGACATTTTTGATGTTTTTTTGAAATTTGTAAAATGCTATAACTCCGGTAATTTTGATTTTATCAAAAAAAGTCATCAAGAGAAATGGTTAAAATTTTTGAGTGCTACCACGAGCCGTAGAGAAAAATTTTAAGATCTTGAAAAAATGTTCTCAGAAATTTTCAAAATGCTCTCATTTTTTTAGTTTTTATCCAAAATGGCCGGCTAACGAACTTGGCCTTTAGTGTTCGATAATGAAAGACTGTACGGAAGGCCAATCCGATAGACTAATTTTTTCGAAAGTTACAGTACACACGGACATACAGACAGAAACATTCGTAAAAACCTGTTTTTTGGATTTAGAGAGTCTCAAAAAGTGGACATTTGACAAAAACCGGGGGGTCAGATTTTACGCAAATCTAATACCTTCTCTGGATGAGAATTTTAAAACCTGAAATGGTATCGTTTCTAATTCTAATCGTTTTAAATTGAACAATTTCATTTCGAATTTAAAAAATCTCGAAATTTAATGATTTCTAATTAGAATTTTGAAAACAAGCGCATTTCAGAGCAATAAAAATCGAATACTTTTATATTAGAAAATCAAAAATTGAATAATTTAAAATTCAAAGGAGTTTATATTTATTTTCATTAGTTTTCTTATTTAATTCATTTTTTATTTCCTGGCACTAAAATTATTAACATTAAAAATCCATTCTTAAGCAAATTAAATTGATAGTTTTTTATTGAAAATTAAAAACCGGAAATCTTGATTGTACCGAAATCAATGACTTTTTAAACTAAACTCGCGAAAACTCGGCTTCTGTTGGACGAAATGATGTGGTTTTTTTCCTCCTTATAGCAAAACCCCTGAAGATTCCAATTATCTTCTAAAAGTATATTTTCTTTATACTTGCAAGATAAAAATAATTGCAAACCATTACTGTCAGGAATAATTTCCTCAGAGTTTGACGGACAAAAGTCTACAGGGAAGCTCGTTCCCTCATATTTAAGGAAAACTTGGACAAAATTTGAGCCAAATCGTTCTTTTTTTCAAAAGAAATTAGCGACTTTTTATCCGGAATCATACGATTCCGGCTGAACCTGTGGACTGACTTGGACATATTTTTAAGCTGATAAAATTTCAAATAAAGTTGTCGAGCCTGATTTTTAATTTACATTTTCTCTTGTTTTAGAAATAAATATATATGACGAAAAAAATGGTAATTTTTTCTATTTGACGATCCCGGAGCTCGTCATTAATAGGAAAATTTCTTTTAATCGCCGACATTTCATATATTTACCTTATATGAAGATATTCCATCATGATACAATAAACAAAGAGATTTTTTATAAATAAATTATATGTTGAAAATATGATTTATATAATTTTCAATAATTTAACGTTTTTTTGAAAATTGTATTGCAAGAAATTTAAATGCAAACAATATTTTATTGTAAAAAATTTCTCTCATGACTATTCCTATTAATATTATAAACAAATTTAATAAACGAATGCATTATTCAGGCATTTGACCTCCGAAAATTAAATTTTTTTCTACTTCAATTTTTAAAAAATTAGAAACCTCATGCTAATTTCAGTAAAATTCATAATTTGTGGACAAATTCTATTATTTTTTTTACAAATTTAGTTTAAAAAATGCATTGTTAGGGCATTTCTGGACGGAAAAACGTGTTTTTTCCAATGTCAGTCCTTTTAATTGTGAACTTTACGATAATTTCAATAACATTCCTAATTAGTTGATTAATTTTATGTTTCTGTTAACCAAATTTAATTTAAAAATGTATTGTTCAATCATTCCTTGTATTCGAACCCTTTTGTGTTGATGAACTGTAAGTATTCAATGAAAAAAGAACTTTTTTCTGAAATGAAAAGAACTGACTTTGAATAAATGAGTGTTTACGTTGAAAAATGAAGGGTGGCAGATCGTAAGGAGGTAACGAACAAAAAGGCTATTTTACAGAAGAGATGAAAAACATTCTGTAAAATCGAATTCGCAATTAAAACGAAAAGAAAAAATTTACTTCCGAGCTGACGTATTCCTTGATCGATGGTAAAATGTTTAATAGCAAATAACTTAACAGTTTTGAGGTAATATAGCACGAAGTTAACAAAATCGGCTTGATATGTTTTTTCACATGATGCTAGTAGTCTTTTGACAGTGATAAAAAATAATCAATTTTAAAAATAAGAAAAAGATTTGCCGGAGATGTTGAGTTGTTGAATACAGGGGAAAAAGTTTCATAAAAAATAACTTGACATATCAACAAATTTTTTTCTTCCGCCGACCCTTTTGCATCAAACCTGAGGTCTGACGCCATTGAGAAATATTTTCACAGAGAATTAAAAAAAAAGTTTAAATCAACATTTTTTTCGCTATTTGCAGCTCTATACAAATTTAAATAAACCAAAATTTATAAATCCGCCTGGACAGATTTCTTCAGAATTTAATGCTAAATTTTTTCAACAACAAAAATTGAAAATCGATGAAGAATTGTGACTTACGGGTTATTTTGAACATCGTTTTTTCATTTCGCCCACTGTGCGTCGGTCCACTCGAGTCGAAAGCGCGCGAGGCAATAAAAAATCGCTCATTTCTTCTAAACAAAAAGAACGATTTGGCTCAAATTTTGTCCGTCAAAGTCTGGTGAAACGATTCCTGACAGTAATGGTTTAAGATTTCACACAAAAAAACTTTGTTTATAATTGTAAAAAATTATGTCCAGATGAATGTTTTTTAGTACTTCTTATTTAATTCCTAATATTTTCAAATTGATATCGCGTTTCGTGCGAATGTAAGTTGAGTTTAAAAATTTAAAAAAAATGTTAAGGTTACCCTCACATGGCCTTAATAAGTTGAAAATTAGAAGAATTTTCTGGCAACAGACTATATTTTTGATTTGTAAAAGATTTTAGTATGTAAAGTCTAGGCCTATTTTGAAGAACAGCTTTTTTGATACTTTTTTAACATAAATTGAAATTTTGTATAAGCCTTTGTAATTAAGTTTCTTATACCACGGTATTTAGGAAATTTTAATCACTAAATTTTTGCAGGTTTCTTTAAAGGTAATTAAAAAAAAATTTCTATACAGTACTCCAACAGTTCCATTCTTGAAAAATTTAGAGTATTTTAGGGAGCGAGAAGAAAAGAAAATATTTTTTCTGGGTAAGTTTATCTGGAACTTTCAATTTAGGTATGATTTGAGCATTGAAAAAATTAAAGTTATTTCAATTTTAAAGAGATTTGTGAGCATTGAATGTTTTTATTTTCGTCAATTTTCAACCGGAAAATTTCGTCTTTCATTGGAATGAAATCTAAAGTAACATGGCGATATATCTTTCTTCTTTTATTTTATCTATTCTTTAAATCAAATTTTCATAAGACATTTTAATAAAAAAATTTAATTTTATTCTCTATGATGAATTTGGCTGGAGTGTTGTGGTTCTGGGAGAATATGCATTTTGAGCCGACTAAATTATTTTTCCACAAAACACATGCATTTTCTACTAAATGGTTGAATTTTAAACTTTCATAGGATAAATTTGAAAATTCATGTTGTACAAAAAATGCATTTTCTACAAAAGACATCAGTTTTGAATAAAATTGTTAAATTTGGAACGCGAAAAGACGAATTATCTAACTAACAGTTTAATTTTCAAGCCAAAAGTATGAGTTTTTTAATTATGATTTTAAATCTTTAACCAAAAAATCCATTTTTTAAAAGTTGTTTAGCTTTGAACCTAGTAGTTTGGGTTCGAACCAAAAATATTTTTTAATGTGAACTAAAGTACATTTGAATGAAACAAAAAAAATAAAGCCGAGAATAATATTTTACCAAATGAGGACGAATCTTTAAAAACTACAAGAATGTTTAAAAATATAGTTGAATTTTCAACCATAATAGATGAATCTTAAAAGGAACAATAATTTAAAAAATGTTTAGCTGAACAGTAAAAATTTTAATCCAAATAAGATGAGTTTTAAACGAAAAATATAATAGCAGAGTTTCCAAAGAGAAACTTTTTCCCGTTAGAGGGGAATTTTTCGAAAAATTCGCAAATTTTGTTCGCATGTTTTATCAGGAAACGTACTAAATATTATCGAAACCTTGCATCTACTGCCCCAACCCCCTGCACTAGTTTTTTGTAGGACCTCCCCCACTACTAAAATTGGCAACGTAGTTTATGGACGAACCCTAATCTGTAATCTTCTGTTCACTGAAGGCAATCTAAAATTTTCACAGTCCAACCATCCTGACATATAAAAAATGAGAATTCCCGTAACTTGTAAATCAGAAGTCACTGCAATCTCGTTGTTATGCAAATCTATCTTTTTATGACGACAATTCCTCAGCGAAGGCAGCAGCTTTTTTCCAACATGCGATTGCATCAGAAATGCATACGAAGCGAGGATGAGTTACGCAGAAAACGAGTAGCGAGTGATTTTCCATCATGCTTGGAAAACTCAAACGGTTATGACAGATTCTGAAAAAAAAATATTCGCGCGCCACCTCTCGTTGCAGAAAATGTAACGAGCGAACTCGAACTAGAAACCGAGAGGAACGATCCACTTTGGTTCATTTTAGACGAAGCAAATGCAGTTAGATCGAGTGTCTGGCCTGTGAATTATTTATTTCTGAAAAACTTGCTTCAGCAGTAACAGGATATCCTTCTCGGGCACGTTTCGTTCCACATTTTTTATGAGCGTTTCAAAATTGGACTTTCTATCTATCCCCGAAATCACTCGGGAAATACCTTGCAATTGTAAATGCTTGAAAAAATCCTAGGAGAAAAAAATTGTTTAATAAGGAACCAATTTTTTATTGAAACATTCTACTGGAAAAAGGCCAACTTTCTAAGATTCTTTTTTCAATTTTAACAATTTTGCGTTCTTCTGCCGCCCCCGCCCCCCTTTACAATCCAAGATTCTATCCAATCAGGGCAAATATGAAAATTTTCACGAAATTAAGGAAATGATAGGGGAATAAATTTCTTTTAAATAAAATAATATTTAAAAAAATAGTTGAATTTTTTATCGAAAAATATTTTTTGCCATAAGTGATACATTTTCAATTCAAAAAGAAGAATCTTTGAACGACCACAAATTACTTTTTAACCAGACAGTTGCATTTCGAATTAAATCATTAAATTTTGAAGCTCGACTATTCAACCAAATAGATTTATAAAAGTTTAAATAGTTAATGTGCACAGACTTTTATACTGTCAAAGATGAACTTTCAATCAAACGTGAAGAATCTTCGAAAAACAGTAAAATTTTAGACTGACAAATCCTGCTTTAAAATACTAATTAACTTTTCGTCCAAATAATTGAAATTTAAATAAAGTGTTATGATTCTTAATCCTAATGTTTGAAAAAAAGATTAAAACTGAACCAACAAAATTTGCATTTTCAAACATGCAGTTGAATTTGTATTTCACGAAGGTAAATCCTTACTCAAAAAGACGAATTTTCAACATTAAAAATTAGTTTTTGTACAAAAAGGCAAATTTTTCAACAGAAGAGTTGATTTTTTAAGGAAAATGTCGAATCTCGTAGAAAACTTGAAAAAACATCAATAGCTCAATTTTTAGATACAAAAAAGAATTTGAATGTAAAAAACGAATTTTCAAGAAAGTTGTTGCATTTTCAAACAAGAAATGATCTATAAAAAAACATGCTTTTTTACAAAAAGGACTAATTTGCAACCAAACTGATGAATTTTGAAGTCGAGTAGATTAATTTTCAACAGAAAAGTTGAATTTTTCACTCGAATATATGATTTTTCAATCAAAAAGTTAAGTTTCTTCTAACTAATAAACTTTTTAAATAAATAGTTTAATTTTTAGCCATTTAATGGAACTTTTCACCGAAATAGTTAAATATAAAACCATAAATTTAACTTTTAAGGAAAAAGTTTATTTTAAACGAAATAATTTAATTTTCTGCCTCATGTTTCTAATTTTTAACTAAAATTTACCATTTTTACCCAAAAAGACAAATTTTTAACAAAATATTGGATTAATCACCAAAAACAGATCATTTTGCAAGCAAATAGTTGAATTTTTAACCAAAAACGATACGTTTTTTAACCATAAATATTAAGTTTCTAACAAAGAAGATGATGCCTCAAAAACAGGAAAATGGATTTTTAACAAAAGAGTTCAGAATTAAACAAAATTAACTATAATCCTAGCAGACAATTTTGAAAAAGACATAATCGTAGGTCTTTTGCGAAAATTCTTGAAACTGGAATCTCTGAAAAATACACTTGAAACTTTCTTTTCAGAAATAGATGGTAATATGTGCTTCATTCTTTTTAGATTTCTTTCTTAGTCAGATGATTTTTTTACAGGTAAAAAAGTGTTAAAAAAATGAATTTTCGAATTTTTATTAGAAACAAGGAAAGGTAAAATAAAACGTTTAAAAAAGTGTTACGGTTTATAAAATGTTTACAAAAATACCTGCAGCTCTTTTGTGATATATTACATTGTCTGTGGGAAAAAAGAATCAAAAGTTATAACCATAACAAAAATTTAGCATCAACCGTGTTTTAGATTACATGGAACTGCTTGGATGCCTTTTTTGTATTAGCAGAAACATTCTCTTTATATGCAAAAAATAAAAAATTTGTGATATTTCCGAAAATATTCTTTTCATTTTTTCCAAATTCGATCAAACAAAGATTATTTATCAAAGTTTTGCCCAAAAATGATGGAATGACTTCTTATAATAACAGAAACCTTCTTCAAATATTTTTAAAATAAGGAATGTGGAATATTCCTGAAAATATTTTTTTCATTTTCGCAAAATTCTAAGAAAAATATTAGAAATATTTACCATAAACTTTGCTTAAAGCTGATAGGATGCCTTTTTATATACAAACCGAAACTTTCTTTAAATATTTATAAAATATAAATTGAAGGAGATTCCTGAAAGTCTTCGTCTCAGGAGTTCAAAATTCGATGAAAAAAAATCAAGAATATTTTTCTGACAGCCCCACATCTTGTTCACTTCATATTTTTTTGAAGTTTTTGTATACATACGGAAAGCATCTCATTAGTTTTATAGGAGCTTTGCCATTTTTGAGTCACGGAAATGTTTTTTCATATTTTTTATTGTAGGCGATGCAACATAATGTAGCTTATAGACGGCCTATAGTTAGTTTGAATTATTTTGGTATGACTAATAATTTTTTTTCAATTCATTATTTATTATTTCTATTACATTTGAGATTACTGGTTGTTTCTCCTGAAACTCTTCAAAAGCAAATTCGTCATTATGTCTACAATTCATCAGCTAGGAAAAATAGAAAACTCTGTTAACATGTTCTCGATAAGCTTACAGTTTGCTTTTTATAGGTGAGTTTTTAATAATACTATGAATTTTTTATTCAAAGAAAGCATAGTAATTCATTTTTATCGATGATAAATTTTACAAAATGTTGCCAAGCAGTACGTAAAGTTCTGTTTATTTCTTTCATTTCTTTCCCAATACTAGAAAGCGATTTCAACTTTCTATAGATAAAATATGAGCAATAAACACATATGATGCAGAAATGCAATAACTGAAGTACAAACTGTGAAGATACGCATCTGCGTGAACGTAAACCTGTAAATGGACTAGCAAGATCGGGATTGTCCATTGCTCTCCGTTATCTAGAATCGAACTACTATTTTGAATAACGACTGGAAGCGAGAAGATCTAGTCTCTTTTTTCTTGTGGGGAAATTACGCAATTTTCCCACATTCCACTTATTGCGAATTCTGAAAAAATGGTATGATTAAAGTAAAAGGCTTCAAAAATTATTAATCCAAACATCAATTCTTTAAAAAATACATACATGCAAAAGAGCTCTATTAAAATCGCATGAAATTACTTGACACGGAGAAATTTGTCAAAAAAAATTTTCTACCGGCTCATTAGAGACAGATATATAACAAAGGGGTAAAACTGAGAACAAGGAAAGGGACATACAAACAAACCTCTCTCTCTCTTTTTCTTCCTTCAATTTTTTTTACTACTGAGCGACTAACATTTTTCGAAACAAATTTAGTTTTTCTCATCACGGAACTTTTTTTATAGGAACTGCGTGTAAAAATGTATACCTTATGCTTTATATTAACTAGAGATTTAGATATGAATTTCAGGTTTCTTATAATAATGATATTAAAATTTTTATATCTCATAAAAATTTGGTAAAACTAGCAAACGCTTTTTTGTTCCTTTCAGCATATAAGATTTTCCTGTCATCCCAATTAAACTCATATCCATGTGTAATTATTTGTCTTGAAAAAACGCTATGGTATTTCTCCTTTCTATAAAAATTGTTTTGCTGTTCATCTTTCCATATCCTTAGTAGTTTTCTCGTTTGATCTACACTGTTAAAAATTTCTGTTGCAAGCTTCTACTCCATATATTGTAAGTTTATTTCCGAAACATAAGGTAACGCTACAATACAAAATATTGTAGTTTCCAAATGATGGCATTGGTATGGTACCGCGAATTAATTAGAATTTTATAATACAATTCGAGTATCGAGTAGAAATTCTGTATCATACCTGCGGCTGGATATTCCAACACCTTTTAAAGCGAAAATTTAAAAAAAAATGTAAATAATTTCTCAGAACCGTAGTTTCTGGCAAACAAAAAATTCCTGACGGAGAAAAAACTTTTGTAAATGTATAATTGGTATATAAGGTGCTTATGAGTGGAATTCCAGGAATTTATGGAATTTAAGGATTTCGTGAAATTTAAGGAATTCTCGGAATTAACAGAATTCACGAAATTCGTATAACGCCCGAAATTCGCGGATTCCATGAAATTAGCAGAATGCATGGATTTCACGCAATTCATGGAATTCGGGGAATTCGAGGTATGCACAGAATACAAGGAATTCACGAGATTCAAATAATTCATGGAATTCCTGAAATTAAAGGGGTTTACGGAATTGCCAGAATTCAATAAATTTACAGAATTCATGGAATTACCCTAATTCATGCAATTCACGGAATTTAGCGAATTGAAAGAATTTACGGGATTAAAAAAAATCACAGAATTCAAAGAACTTACGGAATCCAAAGAATTCACGGAACTTAAGGGATTCACAAAATTCAAGAGATTCGCGGAATTCATGGACTGCTCGGAATTGATGGAATTCGAGAATTCATGGAATTGACGGAAATAACCGATTTTACAGAATTCATCTAATTCAAAGAATTCCTGTTCCTCAGGTATTTCGTGGATTTCACGGAACTTCTAGAATTCATAGAATTCACGGAATTCAAGCAATTCGAGAAATTTAACTTCTGTGTGAAATTCAAGTAAATCATGGAATTCGTGGGAATTACGAATTACTTAAATTCTACAAGTTCCGTCAATTCCTTGAATTCCGTTATTTTCATGATTTTTTCGAAATCTATTAATTCCAGTGATTCTGCGAATTATACGAATTGCATGAATCTCGGCCGTTATATGAATTCCGTGAATTCCGCAAATTCTGTGATTATAGTCAATTTCACAAATGCATTGAATTCCGTAAATTCATTGAATTACGTAAATTCATTGAATTCCATAAAATGATTGATTTTCGCAAATTCATTGGATTCCGTTAATTTCACGAATTTCGCGAATTCCAGGATTTCACCGATTTCTGTGAATTCCGTTAATTCCTTGAATTCTGCAATTTATGCGACTTGTATGAATTCTGCGAATTACGCAAATTCCACGAATTCCGTGTGGCGAATTATGCGAATTGCATCAAATCGATGAATTCCTTAAATACATAAAATTCCGTGGTTAAAGTAAATTTCACGAATCCCTTGAATTCCATGAATTTCACGAATTCCGCAAATTTCATAAATTTTATGAATTTGTTGATTTCCATGTATTCTGCGAAATTTGTTAATTCTTTGAATTCCTATAATTATGCGAATTCCATGAATTCCGGGCGTTACATGAATTCCGTGACTTCCCCAAATTCTGCGATTATAGTCACTTTCACAAATTCATTGAATTCCGTAAATTCGTTGAATTCTGTTAACTTCAGGTATTCCGCGAATTCCATCAATTCTGAGAATTCCGTTAATTCCTGGAATTCTGCGAATTATGCGGATTCTATCAATTCCATCAATTCCTTGAATACCTTAAATTCCGTGATTACAGTCAATTCCTCGAATTCTTTGAATTCCGTGAATTTCCTGAATTCCGAGAATTCATTGAAGTATGCGTTGCCATAAATTCCAGCAATTTCGTGAATTCCATCAATTCGACGAATTCTGTGTATTCTGCGAATCAAGTCAATGGCGTGAATTCCTTGAATTCCGTGATTTCACTAAATTCCTTCAATTCCCTGATTTCAATGAATTTCGTTGTGTTTCACCAATTCTGTGATTCCATAAATTCCGTGAGTTTCTTTAATCCTGCCAATTTCACGAATTCCTTGTATTCCATTAATTCCGAAAATTAATGGAAGTACTACAGAGAAAATTTATATATAATGAGAAACATTTAGAAAATTTAAAGCATATTTTAAATTCATGATGGGGAATTATATTGATCCTCTGGTATTAAATTATTTGGCGTTTCTCTAATAGGGCTTTAGGATCCAATAATAAAAAAACTGTGTTTTTTAATCAGACGTTTCGATTCATGTGGCAGTCCTCTTCAGTGATGTATTTCTATAGAAAACCAAAATTTACATTTTAAATAATATGCTTTCGATGCAATGTCAGTGATGAAAAATATAATGTTATAAATTAAACTCTAATTTTGTTGTATAATTGTTTGTTTTGTTTTTTCGTTGGTTCTGAATAAAATAAATTTTCTAATATTACAAAAATTAAAATATACAGTAAATTCTAATTACTTGTGAATAATTACAACAGATTTTTTAGAATAAAATATAAATTAATTGATTGAGCAATAATGCAATATAAAGACCACGAATAGTTCGAATACTCGTTTACACAATTACCTTTCATTATCCGAAATTTCTGTAATCTCATCAGTTTATTAATTTTTTATTTTTTTATTTTTACGTTCTTCATTAATAAAAAAATTAAAATATATTTCTATATGATTCATTCGCGAATTCCGTTTATGGAATTCCTGAAATTAAAGGGATTTACGGAATTGCCAGAATTCAATAAATTTACAGAATTCATGGAATTACCCTAATTCCTTATTTAATTATTGTATAATATGTATAAGTAGTGATGTTGTTTCTGAAATTCGTTTAAGGGGGCTCTTACAATACAATACATATGTATTGTATAATATAATTTAAGAAATAAGCAATTGTGTAAGAAAGACATCACATCACTATTGAACTAATCAAATTCGTTGCCGAACACTGTAGGTAAATTTAATTTAATTTGGCCTCGTTTTCTTGACAAATACATATTTTGTAACTACGGTGCTTAGTTGTTGTTGTCAATGTTGGAAAACGATTGGTTTTTATAAGTCTAAGGGCACTATGTGAACCGGGCCATGCGGTTTAAAGTTTTAGTGGGAGTAGTGCATATCAGAGCTCAGAGTGCAGTGACATTTAAAGTTAAGGTCGTAAATTTGAAATTGGAGACTTTCCTGTATTTTCATTTTAAATTATTGCTACTGAGGGGTAATGATTTATTGCTTTTGTTAATTTTGAAATGTTTTGAGGTTGCGAGGTTTTTTATTTTTTCTGAAATAAAGCCTTATAAAAAGAAGAAAATTTTTGAATGTCTGTTCTTTGATTGAGATAATTGGGTTCGCTTGTAATGTGATTCATTTCTAGCAACATGGGTTTCCTTTAATTAGTAGTTTTGTCAATGATTTTTGTCTGTTGAAAATTAAAGCTGTGATCTTCGTACCAGGAATGTTTAGTTAAGGCAGTCCATTTTGAAGGTGGTGTATAAACGTCTTTAGTGTGTTCGTGGATTCTGAATTTAATCGGACGTTTTGTGGTGCCAATGTAGGAAGAGTCACAACCAGAGCAAGGAATTTTGTAAACTACATTTTTACTGTCAAGTCTAGGGATGGGATCTTTTTTTGATTTGAAAATGCATGACAAA
>JAWWLR010000158.1:41439651-41455227 GCA_035041075.1 Acraspis erinacei | reverse complement strand
TATAATCTGTAAATATATACATTTTTTTTATTTATTGTGTAATTTTCATCATTTTAAATGATAGCGTGAATTTATATATATATATATATATATATATATATATTAAATCTTTTAATTGTACAATTAATAAAAGTTAAACAATTATTTATTTATTGGGCGTTTGAATATAGAACATTTTCAATCTTATTTTCAACGTTCTAAAATTTAAAAGAGTTCACTTAAGGTATTTCCATTTACAGTTCCATTTTTATAATTTGAAATGAAAAAAATTTTAGCTTCAAGAGTTCGAAACTTTTTTTGTAAACCTGTAAAACAGGAAAATTGCCAGGAATTTTTTCTGCGACTAAAACGGCTACCCTGAATTAATAATAAAAAAATATTATATTATTAACTATTTTAGTTTAATTATTTATTATAATAAATATTCCTAACTGAGGATTTATATATTTCAATTATTTATAACTATGACAAAAATTGTAAAGATAACAATTCTATATATCTTAAAACAATTATAAACTTTTAAATTATAACAATTATTTAATAAAAACAATAAATAAATTATGATATAACAAATTTTAAATCGCAGAATGCTTATAAAAAAGGTTTTTAAAATTCAAAACAAAAATAAAAATTTTTTTAAATGATGAAAGGTTTGTGAAAACTCAAAAAAAATTATGGTTTTGCAAAGCAGGGTTGTTTTTAGTTGAAAAACAATTTTTCTTTTCTGAAAATTTAACTATCCCATTTTTGTTTAAATTTTTTTTCTTTTTATTCGAAAATGTTTACTACTAGATTCGAAGGTTACTTAATTCGTTAAAAATTCTCTTCTGTGGCTAAAGATTCAAAATTTTAATTAAAAATTTAATTTTTGGTTAAAATTTTAACGATTTTTTGGAAAACTTGTTCTTTCTTTTGGTTGAAATCAAATTTTTTTTTTTTAAATTAAAATATTATTTTGTTGAAACATGAACTCTTACTTTTTCCGACGTGACTTCAACTTTTTCGATTAAAAAATTTAACTCTTGGTTAAAAGCTAAAATTTTGTTGTTGAAAATTAATATTTTTTTTATTATTATTTTTTTTACTGTAAATTTAACTATGCAATACTTGATTAAAAACTTCTACTATTTAGAAGAAAATTCCCCTTTTTGGGTAAAGAATTAACCTTTCTTATTAAAAATATTGTTAACTTAATACATTATTAACCAAAAATATGAATTTTTAAACTTCTCAACAGAAAAGTGTAATTTGTAAGAAAAAAAGAACAAATTTCTTTTTAATGTTTAAAGAAACAGTTCAAATTTGAAACCTAGTTGCCAAATTGTTAACGAAAGATATGAATTTTTAAACAAAAATGTTTATTTTGTTACCAAAACTATCGAACTTTTAATAGCATTCAAGAATTAATAACAAAAAATTTAAATTTTAAAACAAAAAAGAAGAATCTCTAAACAAAACGGCCAAATTAGTCTAAAAAAGTAAATTTTTAATGAAATTGACGAGTTTGAACCAAAATGTTCAATTTTCTACTAAAAAATATAATTTTTTAAACAAAAATATGAATTTTTAAACAAAAATATAAATTTTTAAGCAAAACAGAAGTTTTATACAAAAAGATTAATTTACTACCAAAAAGACGAAGTTTTAACTAAATTCAAGAATTCTCAAACCAAAAACTTGAATTTTCAACTAAAAACATACATTTTGAAGCAAAACGATTAATTTTCTACCAAAAGCATTTATCATCTGGAAGAGTACTAAAAATGTTACCATATGTAAAAATTCTTTAAATTCTAAAATGCTAAACAACGTGTAACGTTACTTTGACTGGGACCCTCCCCTTCCCGTTACCAACCGCAGATTTTTTTTTGAACCCCTTCCTCTAATAAAATCGTAACGTAGTCTATGGACTAACCCTAATTGAAAAAGGAAAAAAATCTTTTATTTAAAATTTTAACGATGAGAAAACCAAAATATAACTCTTAAATAGTAAAGATTATAAATTTGAGTTCGAGTTCACAGATGACTCATCGAAAATGTATTTACACTCAACTCTTGATACAAGAACAGCAAGCTTACGATATTCCTCGAATTCAAGCGCTAGGCTTTTTAGTGATGCGGGTCCTGCGGGACAGACAGAGAGAGCATAAGGTTGCGTCATGCTTCTACATCCAACAGAAATCGTTCATACGACTCTGTCTCTTTCATATTTGGATTAACCCCATTTAGAATCCAGGCCACTGCAAACTATGCACAGAACCGTTCTTATATCAGGGGCTGAGTGTAATACTTCTTTTCTTTGTAAGATAGTAATCGGGATTACTCCGTACAGGTTTCTGACGGCTGAATTCGCCTTTGATTGGAATAAGCCTTTCTCGCCAGCGGTCTTGTCTCACAAGCAGTCTTCTCTATCCGCCTCCGGCTCAGGCCCTCTCTTCGTGCAATGCGGTGGTTTTTCAAGTAGAATCTGGCGCTGAAGATCTAGCGGCGTACGTTCCAAGTGATTTAAGTAGTCCGAGTAGTCGATGGGGTGCCACGATGCATGCACTATGAGTGCAAGAGTACGAAAATATCTGGCTGGCTAGGGGCCAACTCACAGCCAACGCTCTGACCTCACGCCCCCCCCCGCCCTCACCCTCTTCCAACCTCTGAGTAAACGTAAACCAAGTATTTATGGATCGCCATTCATGGATTTATTGGTATCTACTGTATTTATGCGGTTCTCATGCCACTCTATTATACATAGATATACTCACTATCATTCTTCCTCCACTCCGTCTTGACTCTGAAACCCAATTTGGCAAGTCGATGGGCATAAGTGGCAAGTTAACCAATGCTACCTTGATTCAAACCAATTCGCTCAGATAGCTTGATATTTTTACACTTTTTTATTATCTTAATTTTCGGAGTTCTTCTGGACATTTTGTCTCTTTTAAATGGAACTTGGAGTACCCCGCCCATTTTGAGAATTTGCAAGAATTTTTTTAACCAGCCCCCATTTCACTTGATACGTATAGTTTTTCGTTTTTTACTCAATATATAAATGATAGGAAGAAATATTTAGTATGAGATTAATTTTCACCTTTAATTGTGGACGTGCGGTCACACCGGCCGCACCGTACTTCTGATACGTCCACTGGTGTAAAAAAGTATTATTAATAAAATTTGATTTATTCTTATATAAAATTTTGTTTTTTAGATTGAAAAGCCTGTCATCATATTTTTGGACCGGAATCTATCTCGTTTGGTTGAAAATGCTATTTAGTTACAACTTTAATTGCTTTACTGAAAATGCAACTATTTTGTAGTAACGTAATCTTCTTTGGTGCCCAATTCAACTACTTAATGAAGAGTTGAACGATTGTGTTGAATTATTTTAACATTAATTAATTAGTGAATTCATTAATTAAAATTCGTTTCATTTTTGGTTGAAAAATAATTTTTTGTTATTAAAAACTTAAATATTCCCTTTTCGGATGAAAATTTATCTTTCTGAGATTAAAGTTCAACTATTTGATTATAAATTCATCGTTTATGGTTGAAAATCCTTGTGTTTTGTTGATATTTTTATAGAAAATTCACCTTCTCACTTAAAAAATGAACTTTTTGGTTTTAATAGAAAAATCGGGTCTTTCGTCTAAATTAATCTATTTTGCTCAAACTTCGATTTTTTTAAATAATTTTTTCTTCTGAAAATCCAGCTATTCTAGTTTTAATTTGAAATTTATATTTAAAACTGAAAAATTACGTTTTCTGAACTCAAATTAATGTATTTTGTTGAAAAATTGTCTTTTTTAGTAGAAAATTAATCTTCTCGTCCAGATTCATTCTTCTTGGTTAAAACTGCTACTAGTTGTTCTTGGAATGAATTCGACTTTTTTCATTTAAAATTTTAATATTTTTTGTTGAGAATTATTTTTATTTGGTAAAGATTCATGATTTTTGTTGAAACTTCATCAATTTCGTCGTAAATTAACTTTTTTGAAACAAAATCTTGTTTGAATATGCAGCGATTTTTTGTTTTGGGTAAAAACTTTTTCCTTTATGAGTCAAAAATTTAACTATTTAGCTAGAAATTTAATCTTCTTTGTTGAAAACTATCATTTCATTTGAGGATTAAAATCTTTTGTGGAAAATTCTTATTTTTAGTTGAATTCACTAACTGAAAATTCATTTTTTCTTATTGAAAATTAGTTTGTTTAACTGAAAATTGAACTATTCTACTTTTTGTATTGTTTAAAAGTTTTGCCATTTGTTAAACGGATTTGACTATTTTGGTGAAATTTCTATAATTATTTTTTATATAATTTTTTTGTACTCATGCCTTTTTGGGCCAATTCTAAACTGTTCTGTTAAAAATGTTATAGCTGTTAAAAAATGTAATGTAGTTAAAAATATTTTAAGAGATTTCAAGAGATTTAGAAAGATTGTCATGGATAATAAAACTTTTAAAAGAATTTCAAGGGAATTTTAAGGGACATTAAGGAGTTTAGATTTTAAGAAATTTAAAAAAATTTGAAATATTTGCAATGATGTCTCGGGATTTCAAAGGATTTTAAGTGATTTAAAAAAGGCGTTTCGGTGATTTAACAGCATTACAAAAAAATGTAAGATCTTTCTACAAAAATAGCGAAGTATATTTTCAAACATTCTTAAGGATGTCAAAGAATTTTAAAGATTTCATCAAATTTGAAGGAATTTTATGGGATTTTGATGCATTTCAGGAATTTCAGAGGGATTTCGACAATGTTGTAGGATTTCAGAGAATTAAATTTTTTACATTAAAACCTAGTTATTAAATTTTTAACTAAAAAGATGATTTTTTAAAGTAAAAGATTAATTTTCTATCGAAAATAAACTGAATTTTTCACAAATTTCAAAAAGTATTAGCCAAAACGTTGAATTTTCAACTAAAAATGATGAAGCATAAACCAAAAACTAATTTTCTACCAAAAAGTCGAATTTTCAATCAAATTCAGGACATCTTAACCGAAAAGTTTAACTTTTAAGAAACAAATCAAATTTTTGTAATTTTTAAGAGAACAGTTAAAACTTAAAATCATAGTAGTTAATTTTTGTTAGTTATGAATTTTTAAACGAAAAGATCAATTTTCTACAAAAAACGAATATTTAAACAAAATCAAATAATTTTTAATAAAAAAGCTAATTTTTCGACTAAGCAATATAATTTAAAATAAAAAGATTAGTTTTTTACCAAAAAGGGAAAATTCTCAAGGGCTAATTTTTCAAGGTTTCAAAAAGCTCAAAGTGTATCCACGGACTATAGAAAATGTTATAAGATTTCGAGGTATTTTAGTGGCTTTTAAAAAATTGAATTAAACTTTAAAATGTTTAGATAGATTTAAGAGATTTTACGAGGTTTCAATGGATTTGTAAGATTCAAAGATCAAAGGATTGTAAAGAATTTGGACCTGAATTAAAAAATTAAGAGTCTCACATTAAAGTTCTTAGAGTATATACTCATATAATTAAAGAAATTTTTCATAAAGAAAGATCTACATACAATTTATCTAATTTAGAAACGTTCTAGTTTGATTGTTTTAAAATTTACGAACTGATCCAAATCAGATTTTATAAAACTGCAGTTGCTTTCATAGTAAAATCTGCTTGCCCAAATTGGTTTTTAATATTTGAAATATTGTCTGCTTTCCGTAGAAATAGATTTTCTTATTTTTAATTTCATCCCAGTAGCTTCAGAACTGTGATCTAATTTATTCCGGACTAATTATGTTAATAGCTCATCCATATATATTAGAGAATCAGAAACTGTCATTTCAAAGCTCAGGAGCATTAGCCACATTTAAGATTTATTTTTGTAAACAAAATTGTGTATATCTTTGCTGGCTAACTGGCTTTCCCTGTGGGATATTTATAGAGATATTTATATCCTCACACATAAACCAAGAGAAAACGCATTACGATCCCGCCCAGTTTAATTATTTTTACAGACAGGCTTCGTTAGACTCTAAGGAACGGCCCCTCGAAGATTTGACAAATAGGATGATAGCCAAAAAAAAGATATATGTTTCCGGTTGCATCCTCAGAAGCTTTTGTTTACAATTTTTTATCAACAATTTGGTTCCATAGGGGGTTTTTAATTAGGCCAAATAAATTGGATATGCTTTCGTTTTATATTTAGAACCTCGAGTTTGTAACACCATTCAAGAAAAATGAAAGTTTCCATAATTCTATTTGTCAGATGATTTCCTGCGATATGCAAATAGATTTTATTTCCGACCTATTTTTTTAACACTTAGTTGAAAGATAGAAGGAAACAACTATTTTACTAGAAAATATACGAATATGAAAGAATATTAGGGATCGTCAATAAACTAAGTTACACGTTTTTTAGAATTTTAGAATTTAGAAAAAACTTTTTTTCTAAAAGTACATATGGTAACGTTTGTAGTACATTTTAAGATCAAGAATGTATTTGGTAAAAAAATAATCGTTTTGTTTAGAAATTTATAAAAGGTTGAGAATTCTAGAATTTAATTAAAAGTTCGTCTTCTTTTGTAGTAAATCAATCTTTTTATTTCAAAATTCTTCTTTTTTAGTCGAAAACTAAACTTTTTGGTTCTGAATTCTTAAATTTTCTTTTAAATGCACCTTTTTTGATAGTAAATTAATCTTTTTGTTTAAAAATTCTTCTCTTTTAGTTCAAAATTCAACTTTTTGATTCAAACTTCTTGAATTTCATTAAAAATTCGTCTTTCTTTAGAGTAACTTAATTTTTTTCCATTTTTATTTTTTAGCTGACAATTCAACTTTACAATTAAGAATTCTTGAATTTTTGTAAAAATTCCTTTTTATTTTAAATAGAAAATTAATCCTTTTGTATTAAAATTAATAATTTTGGTTATAAATTCTTCTTTTTTAGTTGACAATTCATCTTTTTGGTGAAAAATTTAATAACTAGGTTTTAAAGTTCACCTGTTTTCTTAAAAATTTAAGATTCGTCTTTTTTGGTAATATTTTTTTTTAATGGCAATTCAACTTTATGTTTAAGAATTCTTGAATTTTGTTCAAAATTCGCTTTTTTGTAGAAAATAATCTGTTTGTTTAAAAATTCATGTTTTTGGTCAAAAATTTAATAACAAGGTTTTAAAGTTGAACTAATTTCTTAAAAATTAAAAAAAATCTTTCTTTCTTAAAAATTCAACTTTTTGGTTGCGAATTCTTGAATTTCATTGAATGTTCGATTTTTGGTAGTAAATTAATACTTTCCTTGAAAAACTAATCTTTTTTGTTAGAAATATAACAACTAGGTTTCAAAGTTAAACTACTTTCTTAAAAATAAGAAAAATGTTCTTTCTTTCTTAAAAATTCAACTTCTTGGTTGATAATTCTTGAATTTTATTAAAAATTCTTCTTTTTTGTTAATAAGTTGATCCTTTGGTTTCAGAATTTTTAACTTGGTCAAAAATTCATGTTTTTGGTCGAAAATTAATCTTTTTGTTTCAAAAATCATCTTTTTGGTTAAAAATTGAACAACTAGGTTTTAAAGTTCAAATTGTTTCTTAAAAATTAAAAGAAAATGTGTTTCTTTCCTTTTTAAAAATTCCACGTTTCCTTTGAGAATTTTTTGAAGACTCTTTGGTTGAGAATTATTGAATATTATTAAAAATTGCTCTTTTTTTGGGGAGTAAATTAATCTATTTGTGTAAAGATTTGTCTTTGTAGTGGAAAATTCAACTTTATGGTTAAGACTTCTTAAATTTTGTTAAAAATTTGTTCTTTTTTTGTAGCAAATTAATTTTTTTGTTTAAAAATTTATTCCTTTGGATTAAAATATAACTTTTTTGTTAAGAATTCTTGAATCTTATTGAGAAATTTCCCTTTTTGGTATAAAACTAATCTTTTTGTTTTAAATTATATTTTTTAGTCGAAAAATTAGCTTTTTGATAAAAAATTATTTGATTTTGTTTAAACATTCATTTTTTTAAGTAAAATATTGATGTTTTCGTTTAAAGATTCATAATTTAAAAAAAATTTAACTACTAAGCTTTAAAGTTTTAACTGTTCTCTTAAAAATTTCAAAGGTTTGATTTCTTTCTTAAAAGTTAAACTTTTCCGTTAAGAATTCCTGAATTTGATTGAAAATTCGTCTTTTTTTTAGTAAATTAGTGTTTTGGTTTATAGTTCATCTTTTTTAGTTGGAAATTCAACGTTTTGGTTAAGAAATTTTTTTTCTGGAAAAATTACTTTGTTATTTGAAAATTTACCTATTGCATTTTTAGTCGAAATCAGTTCTTTTTATGGTATAAAATTAACTTTTGCATCATAATTTAATATCTTTTATTTGATAATTAAACTGCTTTGCATACAAAATTAATTTTGTCTATAAAGTTCAATAATTTATTGAAAGCATAATATATTTATTAGGAAATTCATTTTTTTATAATTTAAAATTATTTTTTTACAACTATAAGTTTAGCTATTCCTTTTTTTGTTAAAAGTGTACCTTTTTTAGTTTACAGTTGAACGATGGGGAGGTGAGATCAAAGATTTCCCAAAATTGCCAACGTAGTTTATGAGTCATCCTTTACTCCTGATTTAAATTTTAAATTGTAGAGATAAAGCACTTTAAAATATATTAAATTAAATGACATTGTGTTAATTGTTATAATTTTTTTTATTTCTTCATAGATTGATGTGATAAAATTCAGGGATTTCAGAATATTCAGAGGAATTTAGAAGTGTCATATTTGTTTGTATCATCGAAACACATAAATTATCCAATAAAGGAACCTTTTTTATGACCTCGTATAAATCTACAATATCGTTTAAAAATTTGGTAACAAAATTATTGACCATTTTTCGACAAACATTTTTGTATAATCAATAGCGACTTAAGAAGTTAAAAGAAAAAATAACATTGTTTCTATCTCGGTTTCTATGAAGAAAACTTCGGTTTTAATTTAGGATATAACCTTATTTTCTGAAAATAAGATTTTTGTAATACAGAAACATAAGCTTGAAACATACTGAAAGTGTCCATTTTTTAAATGGAAAAACCTCTTTTTACAAGGAAGAAAATTTATTTGATGAACAAGCCCATCCATAGTAATTTGCAGCGGGATTTTTTATTTTTTATTTCAGATTAAAAATTTAATTTCATAAAGGATTTTTAAATTGTTAAATTTTTAATTTTAGCAAATAGAAACGTAGGGACGAAAACGCGAGCGCCGCGCGTGCCTTCACTGATAGTTATAAAATAAGAGCTTATAGAAGCTTCAATTTGTTTGAGAACAGTTCAGTAGAGCTTATAGGCTTATTCAGCTGCTGTCTCTATATTTATTGACGGATCAGAAATTTTCTATTTTCCCTACGTTAATGCCATTAAGAAAATAGCACAGTCGAAGTAATTAAGAAAAGCTGATAAGATTTGGGGAAGCCAACAAACATTATATAATCTGTTTATAAATTGGCTTTAGAAATTGGGGCTCAGGTGCTTGGAAATAATTTTCTAGAGCTCTGAATTGTTAAATTTAAATTCTGAAATCGATGGTGACGCGCGTAATAGTTGCATAATATGTTTTTCTGAAGATCGTAAGAATAAATTTTAAAGACTCCAAATTTTCAAGTATTTAATCTAAGAAGCATCTTATAAAATTGAAAAGTAAAAGTGGTGATAATAATAAAATACAGCCAATTTTCAAAATCATAAAATATCCACTTTTTAAAGAAATAATTTCTCAAGAGGACACCAACGACTAGTATTTTATAGATTGAACGATATTTCTTTGTTAGCATTTATTCGAATGGCTTAAACTAATCATTTCTAGTATAGAATTGCCAAATTGTTTATTTATGTTTTTCGTTGTTTGGGTACATTTTGAAATATTTTAATGTTTAAGAAATTTTAATTTTGCAAAGCTAATTTAAAATTGTTATTGAAGGAAAAAATTTTTAATTGTTTCCTTTCTCCCAATTGCTTTATTTTTTAAATAAAATATTCATGAAATAGCAAAATAATAATACAAAGAAGATTTGAAAACAAATAAAAATAATATCTACACGGAGAAAATTTTCAAAAAATTAATTCACGGAAGCGCGTGATTTTAGAGGTCCAATTCTTACGTGCTTTAAAGTTTCAGACTCTGTGATCTAAAAGCATCATATTCGAGTTTTGAGAGCAAAGGGGTGTGGCATAATGCCTGAAAATTCGAGACCATTGCTCTAAAAGCAAGGGTTCCCAGATCTTCCCAGATCTCCTGAAATTTCTCAGCGTGTAGATTAAAAAATTCCATAACTTCTTCTTTCTCATGACTTTCATTTCACACGAAAATTTCAAATTTAAATATAAATTAAAAAATTATACATCAGTAATCAAAAATAATTCAAATATAGTTAAAATCCTTATTTTTAAACAACTTCGAATTACGAGATTTTGAGCAAATAAAAATTTTAAACTTTAGAAATAGATGGCCATTTTTTTAATTGGAAAACTTTAGAACTATAATTAACAATTGACAAAAAATAAAAACAAAGTATTCGAAATTAAATAATAATGTTGACGTTTATTATTATAAAATTTATTAGTTAATGCTTCCAATACAATAACATTCAATATTTTTACATTTATGATTTTAAAATAAAAAAAATCTCGTGGATACAACAGAAAACTGCGTGCCTTTTTGAACATTTTTCTATTTCAATAAAAGAAAAAAAGACACTTTTTGATAAGAATAGTATAAAAAACCATCACAAACATGTTTTCTAAATATTAAGTTTTAAATATTTTTGGAGTAGCAATTAATAATTAAAAATTGAAAGCGTTTGAAATTTAAAAAAATTGAATAATTTTAAATTGAAAACTCTGTAATTCAAACTAAGTTAAAATGTGTAAAATGTTGAAAGAGGACAGTATTTGACATAAAATGAAAAGATTGACATTTTTCAGAATAGAATTTCGAATACTGGACAATTTTATTACAAAGAAGTTGAATTTCTATCATTTCTAATTCAAACTTTTCTTAATTATTTTTCTTTAATCTCGAACTTAAATTATTTCAGATTGCAATCACTATGATACGATAATACCAAATCATGAAAATATAAATATTTTGCAGATTTGTATGTTGAAAATTGGATAAATCAAAAGTAAAGTAAGTTGATCGAAGTAGTTTTATCTCTAATTAAAGCTTTGAAGCTTCTTAAATTCTGGAATTTTAAATTTTATTATATAAAAAAAAATTCTAAAATTGTACATTTTTATTATATGAAGCAAATTATAATTCAACATTAAAATTGATAAGAAAATTTTATTCTACGATCAAAATAAATTTAGCCTTTTCAAATTGAATTATTATAAACAACCATTACAAAACTAGCATTTTTCAAAATTGTTAATAACACATTTAAAAATTAAATTATTCCGATTATGTGGAATTTAGCGTTCAACATGAATATTCTGAACTT
This sequence comes from Acraspis erinacei, assembly GCA_035041075.1. Lineage (NCBI taxonomy): Eukaryota > Metazoa > Arthropoda > Insecta > Hymenoptera > Cynipidae > Acraspis > Acraspis erinacei. Next base: position 41,443,782 of record JAWWLR010000158.1, on the reverse strand, counting down.
TATTTAGAATGATTATCAATCCTTGAAATTTTTCAATACATTATGCTTGTTATTTTGTATTATTATTGTATATTTTATTGCGTAGTATAATCATGCAATTATGTACAATTTTAAGACATTGAATTGAGATTTAAAAATTAAAAAGAAAAAGAAAATAAAACCAAACATGCGTGCTGTATATGATTCTAATTCTAATAATGGTTCTAAAATCTTCTCATTTTAAGGTATCTAATTCAGAAGTTATCGTCTAAATTTTTCATTATTTGCAATTTATTCTAAAGACATACAATTTTAAATCGTTGAACTACAAATCCTTTAAACTGGACATTTCGTGAATATATCTGTCTTTAAATTTTATACTCTCCGATTTCGACAAAGTTAAATAAGAAGATATTTTTGTATGTTTGAAATTTAAAACAAACAATTAAAAGTATTTAAATCTAAAATTAATCAAGGTAATACATACAAAAATTGAAACGAAGCAATTTATAATATTTAAACGTAAAAGTCTTAAATTCAAAACTGGGTATGAAAGGTTTAATTAAATATGAAAATTTCAAAGATTTAGTAGTGAATTTCCTGGACATTTTTAATTTCAAACAAAATATTTTCATATTTAAGCGTTCGATGCAAGAAATACGTCTGTCTCAAGGCTTCAAAAATGTAAAGGTTTTATAATTTCGCACTTACAACTATAAACTTAAATAGAAATCAAAAAATTTTAAAGATAATAAATGTAGTGTGAATGTTTAAATTTGAAAAGTTACTCTAAAAGGTTTAAAGAATGGTGTGCTTTCATCAATGTTTAAATGTGAAAAATTATTCTAAACGCTTTAGCAAATTGTGTACTTTCTAAATGACAACTTTAACAGTTAATGAATTCAAACTTGAAGTGTTAAAGATTATCAATTGTCAAGTTATGCATCAGGATTATTAAATCCACGATAAAAAATTAAAAAAAAAAAACTTGATGTTGTCTTAAGCGAGAATAAAGTTTTATAAGGTGTCCACTTGACATGATGTATATTAATAAATTGACACATTGAAATGATCAAATATGTCGCTAGTCTAAACAGATGGAAAAAGCGTCAATGATATTTAGATGAGGGACTCAATACTCCTGCAAAAGCCACATGCAGCCAAAATACACGGAGCGACTCAAGGACGATAACCTTCGGCATCTTCCCCGCAAGTGGATTGTCATTTTTTTTTTTTTTCATTCTTTCCATTCTCCTTGGCTGTGATGTTCTTTTTTGTAATTTAGGTGGGGTAACAATCTTATTATCAAAGAGAGACTTCAGGAAATGAGCCTGAACACCTCCATAATTTATCCGTTGAAAATAAGTAATAAAGTTTGCCTTCTTCGAATGCCGGCGAATCAGAAGAAATTATTAGAAGAAGATTCATCGGTTGGCATCAAGTTGGCTCAAACTTTGTGGATATTACCGAAGACTGGCAGTCTGCATGGCAGCCAATTGCATTGAAAATTCAATGACCGTCCATCGCGTCGGCGGCTTGAAGTTGGACATAAAATTCGCGAAGCCGGGGAAAGTGGACTAAAGAAAAAGAGAAAAGTGGTGAACAGAGAAATGTAGAGGAAGAAAGAAAGAAAGTACTAAAGAAAGGAAGATAGAAAAAGAATAGCAAAAAAGACTTGCGCGATTGTCGTGTGATCGTATCCCGTTCCCAGAATCCTTTCTTTCAACGGCTTTCAACGGGCTGGAAAGGGCCGATGCCGGATGACGGCTCAGAGTCGCACATCACGCGATCCCGCAATCATACGGGGTTGAGTAACATGCACTCGGGCTCTTATCGCCAACCGTAAAGTGAAATTATTCCACGTGAACCCCCACTGCTGATAGGGGGCTGGTTGTGTAACTCACCCCTTTACGTCTGCAACACCCCTTGCAGAAAGAAGACGAGAGATCTCGTAAACAAGAAAGACTTCGAGCTTTTTAGCACTTTCGTTTCTAAATAGGCCATCAGAAATCGTACTTAAATTACGTAATAGTCCAAGGTAGAGGGAGGGTCGAGATATTTTGTTACGATTTGTTACGTGCGGGGGGGGGGGCGTCGTTCATTTATTTTAGTAATTTTGGGAAATTCGTGATTGAAACAAATAAGTTACATTAATTGTACAGAAATTTATTATGAATTTAATTTTACGCGTCAAATAAACCTGTTGAGCAAAAAATTAACCTAGCTAACAAGAATTTTTTTTAAATCAAGGAATTTTATTGTTCAGTGAAAAGTGAGGGATTTAAAAAAAGTCTCGTAAAAGTGAGGGAATTCCTATACCTATCAAGAACTGTCAAGCAGAATAAATTTGTAATTTTTCAATTTTAATTTGAAATCTTTTATTCCGTTTAGATGAGATTCAAGATAAAAAATATTACAATCTTCAGATTCTGGTCTTTAATTGTAAATGATTGGGGAAAAATATTCAACTGATTTTTTTTAAATTCGACTATTTCGTAGAAAATTGACTTGTTTCAAATTCGTATTTTTGTGTCAAAAATTGAACCAAAAATTTTTTTAATTATAATTCAAAATTTCTTTTTGTTTTTTTGTTGGATAATAATAATTTTTGGTTGAAAATTCAAAAATTTGGTTTAAATGTCATCCTTTCAAGTTGAAAATTCAAATATTTACAAAAATGTACGTGTTTAAGATACATATATTGGTTTTGAAAAGCCAACTGAAATCTTTTTTAGGGAAAAATTCAACTTTATTTAAAAATTTGTATTTTTTTCATTTAAAAATTCATCTGTTTTGGTAGAAACTTTATCTTCCTTTGATGAAAATGAAACTTCGTGCTTGAAAATTCAACTATTGCGTAGAAAATTTACTTCTTGCTTAAAATTCATTTTTTGGTGTTGAAATCTCAAATTAAAACCTTTTTGGAGGCAAATTAAACAATTTTTTTTAAATTAAAAGTTACAATAATAAGTTAAAAGTTACTTCATTAAAAGTTATTAAAAGTAATTAATTTTTTTTAAATTAATCTATTTTATTGGAAACTACATCTTTTTGGATAAAAATGAAACTATTTCGTTAAAAATTAAAAAATTTTAGTAAAATGTTCTCTTCGGTTGCAATTTCAACTATTTGTTAAAAACTCATAGTTTAATGTTAAAAAGTGAAACTAAAACTTTTGCTGCATGCAAATTTAATAACATTTTTTGAAAATTCATCTTTTCGATTTCGAAAAGTATATGTTTCAGTAGAAATTTCATCTTTCTTGTTAGAAAATGCAACTGTTTGGTTGAAAATTAATCTTCTCTGTTGCAGGATTCAACTATTTTGTTTGAACCACATTGTTAAAAAATAATTTTGTTATCGAAGATCAATATTTTTAGTTTAAAATTCATCTCTTCGGATGAGAATTTAATTTTTTCGCAGAAAATTATTTTTTATCGCTTAAACTTCAATTCTCGTACAGAAAATTCGCCTTTTGGATTGAACATTTCACAACTGAAGTAAAAAAACATTTTCTTTGATTACTGAAAAATCTTTATTTGTCGACAATTCATCTTTTTGTTTCGTAAAATTAATTTTAAAAAAAATGAAATTTTATATTTTTAACTTAAAATATTAACTTTTACATTTTTTATTGGGAATTCATCTTTCCAATTTGAAAATTTATTTATTTACTTGCAAATTTAAGTATTTTGTTAAAAATATATCTTTTATGGTAAAAAAGTAATGTTTTGTTTAAAATTTATAAGAAAATTAAATTTTTTTATTTTATATGTGAAATTTGGTTTTATTCTGTTTACAAAAGATCCAATCTTAAATATAGTATAGGATTAAAATACTGGTAGTTGAATGTTAATGGTCAGGAATGATAAAATATTGTTCCAAGAAAAATCTATAATTTAAGTAATAAATCTAAGTACGGCCCCTAATGAAACTTTGAATTAAACTTTATCAAAAAGATCTCTTTTAGTTCATAGTATATATATGCGTCTTCATTCCATTTTATCACTTGGGACCTTTCAAATTCGGAATATTATAAAATTTTCGGGATTTCTATTAGTCAGGATGTTTATTCTTTAGGATTTTTCTTTGGAATTTTGCATTCCCTTTTTATCAATCGGGACTTTTCAAATTCAGAATATTATAACCTTT
>JAWWLR010000158.1:41428335-41439551 GCA_035041075.1 Acraspis erinacei | reverse complement strand
ACGTATGAAAAAAGGGCATCGTTAAATACTTCTCTGTTTAAAATGTGAAATGGAACCATTTCGAAAATATGCCGATGTGTGAAATTTATCGTGCTAGAATTCAATGTTCGTTCACTTCCTTCACTTTAACTACGACACCTCGTACATTTCGGTTGTAGTTTTTCTTTTTATGCTATACAAAAAATATTTAAAGAGTATTAACCGAGACGTAAATTTTGCTTTAAAAATTGCAATCGCTATCCTTCTAATATTTTAGTTTTCAATTTTTTATTTTTGAACATATACTAAAATAAAACTTTTTTAATTTTAGAGGTTAATAGTGACTTTTAACGGGTATTTAATTAGTACTGTGATGATTGTAGAAAAAATACAGGAATATAATGTGTGCCTTTATACATAGGCAGCTATTTTTAACAATTTTTCATTCTTAATATTCATTTAAATAGATTGTTATCTTTTCTAAAAATTATATATTTATTGAAATGGGGAAATGCAGCTGGATATAATCGGTGCACTGGTGGAAAATAGCAGGAGTGTTTATTTAATTAAAAAGTCAAAATTAATAGTAGCTAATTTGTGGTTGAAACTTCTTCTCGATTCTTCTTATAAAAAACAATGTCCATACTTTTATGAATTTTCCAATAATGGATGCAAAATTGTACAAAGTAAAGTTATGTAAAACTACCAATGGTTTTGTTTGCAGGTATTATGTGAGTTTTAAGTAGCATAAGATTCTGTTCATCAAACCTTGTATTTTTCCTATAAATAATTTCTGATTTGATCTAAATTGGTCTTGAAACATGCTGGTTTCTTAGTAGTACAAAAAAGACGGAGAAAGAATAAGGAAAAAGTGAAAGGTTGGGTTTATTTCATTTTTCCCTTTTTCTCACTTTGTTCAGAACTTGTCTCTAATGAGCCAAGTAGGAGGTGGTTTGGAAATTTAATTTTATATTTGAATGTTTCCCATACTCTGAATTCGTTGAAAAAAATTATTCATAAGAAAGCATATCTCAATTCGATCTTAAAAAGCATTATTAAATACTCAGAGAAAAGTTATCTTGAAACAAAAGCATCGTCCTGTTGCCTGTTTTGTTTTGAAACACATGAAAACGTGTTTTGTACAAACGGAATTATTTCTCTGCAAGATTACGGGAAGTTTGGCGGGCAAGGATAATGCATGTAGCAAAATATTCATTTTGAGAAAAGTGGAAATCCTTGTAATCTTAAATATAAGAGGAACTTTCATTTGTGTCAAGAAGCATCGTTTTTACGAAAGAGAAAATTTCTCTAAGTTTAACATTAGACACCCTATTGGAGATGTTCTGGCGTTGGCGTCGCGGAAGGTCCTGAGTTTTTTCCCGATCGCTTTGACGAATATTTTAGCGTTATCGATTTTACTGGCCGGATTTTCCATCACAGGCAGGTAGAGAATGAAGAGAAAAGGTAATAAGAGGACCACCAAAAGTAAAAAAAAATTGACACTCTATTAAGTATCTGGAAGCGAGGATTATCGGGGCACCACTGCTGCTAGAGGCCACACATTGCGGGACGGTAGTAATGGGGAGCTGCGTGCTGATCAGGCAAATCTCACAAATTAAAAAGCTGACCAGCAAGAAAACATGTTAAAAATGGTAAGCAGAGAAACATCAATTGTGACTTATGAGGATACTTTGGATACAGTTAGTGATTGGCAGCCAACCAGTTTTTCCTATGATATCTACTTGGAGTTCAAATTAGATAAATGCCGAACAGTGCAACGATATTAGGACAATGGCTGAGGGTGAGTCATATAAATATATGGCTATTCTTGATTCTAAGAGTATTCGGCATACGATATTTAAGAAGAGCCGAATAACAACCATCTTTGCACGACTCAGATCGGTTTTAAAGAGTCTTCTTCATTTGGAAAATGAAATCAGGACAAGTAACACCTATGTCATCCCTATTCTCCCGTAATCCTTCGAGCTCGTCATATAATCGAACACTGATTCAGATGGGTTAAACAAATAAATCCACGTTGAAATAAACAAATATCGAATGCACCACAGTAATGAGATTATTTTTACAGATAGCGAGATCTACGGAACTGATCTCGATTACATGACCTTGAATTTGTCCTGTGAAATTATAGCAAGCACGTGTAACAAGACATGATTAATAGTTACAAATTAGATGATATCAGGATGTAATCGACCTTAACCCTATGCATTTTTAGCAACACTAAAAAAAGCAGAGGTGATTGATGCCGACCTCAACGTCGCAAGAGCTTTCAAAGATCGTATTGATTTGATACCATCGTTAACTCATCAGGCACTAGATTTAGGCCGTGATTGATGACGAGACATCAGGGATAAGAACATAAGGTAAAGTTATAAAAATTAAAGAAAACTAATTAAGTTGAATGAACAGAATTTAGAAGAAATGATAATTTTAATCAATATAAACTCATGGTATCGACTTTGTAACGTTTCCAATTTGAATATTATCCATATCATTATTCCTTTCCTTCCATATCAAGCGACCATATTTTGCTTTCCCTGGCAGAACAGAGTTATGACTGGTATAAGAATTAGATAAAATATACAACTTTTGGTGATTAAACATCCAGGTTTTTGTAAAACCATCAAGAACTGCTCTAAACAATTTTTTTGTGGCCGTATCTTTTTTTGAGCGCATATTTATAAATAATAATTAAAAAGATGTCTCGAATGCAAAAGGAAAGTGGCGAAATGTATAATTCGCATTTCTCTCACGTGATCGTTTTAGGGGTTGGCATGCCGGGTGTGGTAATAAGAGGCGATAAGGCGGACAAAACCAGTGTCTCTGAGCTAATAACTATTTCGCTCGTTCAGCAGCCCGTATGGCAATGGCATACGTTATATTTGGAACGTATGGCGTGGAAAAGAGAATCGCAAGCCATTCCGGCTCTTTATCGGCAAGCAGCACGCGTTTCTTGCCCTCGTCTTCGTGCCTGGTCGGAAAACATTTCCGTGCGACGTGCTTAAACCCCGGTTCCTTTCGTTTTGTTTTCCCTCCCCTTTTCTCACTTTTACCCCTACTTTCATGAAAATCCCCACCCTCTTAGTTTACCCGATTTAACCACGATCGTGCATTTACCATGCCTTATCAACATTCGTGCGAGCATGTATGAGAAAAAATGCGAAAATTGCTAGAGGGTAGAGGCTTATTAATAACGTGCATTTAATTAACAATCTCGCAGTCAACTATTTACTGATAAGAACCTTATCAGATTAGAGTGACGTATAATGCTGAAATTTTATGGTTCGTTACATTTTCTTGTGTATTAATTTAATGTTAGGGTATGGAATATTTCAACAAATATTTATTGAGGAAGTATTTTTACTGTGTTTTAAAGTTTAAAAAGTTTTTAACTATGCAATACTTAGCTACATTTTTCGGAATATTTTTGAACAAAAAATATTCGTCATTACACAGGCATGGTTATGGCCCTTTTCAATTTACTTCAATATATGAAGTGGTCTTCTTCAATGTATATGAAAATATCTACTTTTCAGTACTTAGAGCGTGAAAGGTACATTTTACTTCCTAGGGAGTAAAAAGTGACGCTAGGGATGAATAATGATAATTATTATCAAGCGATCGCTTGATCGCGCTGACAGATTTCTTGGAAGATTGGACCATCTTAAATGCATAGAAAATGCCTTTATGTAGAAATGTCTAAATATATATATTTTGTAACTTCGAAACTGCAGTTCAATAATTCAAGAGATAATTTAGTCTATTATTGAAATCTTATCCTTCTTAAAACATTTGGTTAGATACGCTAAAGCCTCAAATTTTTTAGATTGAATAAAAAGTCTTGTACCCATAAATTTAAAAGATTAACTATGTTTTGCATACGGGATGTTTTTGGTTGTTATAGCATCCCCTAAACATTATAGAAAAACATTTTCTAACAAATAAATCCAAGCGAGATTTCTTTGTTAAAGTATTGTGATGAAAAATGACATAGAAGTAAATTCAGGCAGAGTCCATTACTAGAAGAATTTTTGAAATTTAAATTAGGGTTGTTTTAACATCCCCATAAAATTCAAACTTTTATTTCAGTACAAATATTGCGAATCCAACCAGAACAAGAACATAACAGGTGATATTTTATTTTACTATTGCTGTCGGAAATCAATTAACAATAAACGTGAAAAACATACAGCAGCAGGGAAAGTCCCAAAAAATATTTTAAAGGTTGGTTTATCATCTTATAAAACTTTAAACAAGGAAATCGACATTTGCAAATAATCGGAACAAAGAATTGTCATAGAATACATTGTTCATAGAAAACATTGGAAGAAAAGTTTTTAATCAATAAACTTTACAATTTCAATATTTTGTGTGAACACAGTTTTTAGAGGTTGTTTCAAGATCCCTTAAAAATTCAAATTAGTAAATCGTAATTTAAAAAAGCAAAAGATATTTTTATTACGCGATTCTGGTTCCAAATCAATATAAAAGAAATTTGAGAAACATATCTAGGCAGGAAAAGTAGATGCACGCTTCATTTCAAGGTTTCTTTTGATGTTGAATACGGTTAGGTATTTGAATATTACAGAGATATTAAAACGATCTTGAAAACATTCAAGAACTTTTCCTTTCAGTGTGTTTTCTGCTTTAATTGTTATTTTATTTTAACCACCAATACTATAGAGAAAAATCTTCTGTTTTTTTGTTTGTTAGTAGCTGACGATTTCCTTGTTTGAATATTTAGTAAATGTTAAAAACTCAATATTAAAAGAAGCCTCAAGATAATTACAACATATTTGCATGGCAGGATATGTTTTCCGCGTACGCTTTAAATTAAGTTTAGACCATAATATAACATAATCATAAAATGTCCAGTGAATGTGCTTGTTAGTAACTGTCACTTTCTTTTTATGAATATCTAGGGCACGTTAAAACAAGTCATTAAATAATTTCAAAGCTTCTTCCTTCTAGATTATGTTGCTTCCTTTTCTCAATTTTTCAAATTCAGTTTGTCATGCCAAGCCATGTTTTCCGCGTTCATTTGGAATCAATTTATGTAGCTACTAGGTTAATAAAACTATTCTGTCATTCTAGTTGTCAGTAAATATTGTCGTGAATTTATTTCCAACCGCAACACTATAATAAAGAAGCTTTCTGGCCTTTTAGTATTTCTAAGATGTCTATTTTTGTGTTTGAATGTTTCAGGGATCTTAAAGCAACCTTGAAATTAATTTAGGATACTTTTTTTTTGTAGAAAACGCTTCCTTAATGCTGCACTTTAAAAAAATTGCAGAATTTTCAAAGTTTTTGGTACGTTGGAAATAAGACACAAATTGATGAGATTAAAAAAATGTTGGTAGTTTATGATTTCATCTCAAATTGCTAACATTTTGAAAGCTTTAGAAATCTTAAAAAAATTTAATTTATGTTAAAGTAAAAAATAATTTTCCAAAATTCCTCAATTGATGCAGCTATTTGAATCTAGGATTTCAACTTATCAGTAAGAGCACAACTTCCGGGAAGACTAGTATGAGTATGCAAAACGAAATGACAGGAGTGACTTTCCGAAAATAAACCGCGAAAAGAAGCAGTTTTTTACAATGTTATTCTGAACTTGGTAGGCTAGGTGTGTAATACCTACTCCTGAAAGAAACTGTGTTCATAACTGACATCTAAAACACGCTAAACAGTTTTTTGAACTTCTCGCCATTCTCAGCTTCCTTCTACTTCAGTTCTGGAGCCAGCTTGCTACGGAAAGATGTATTTTGAATGCCTGGACCACAGGGCTTACTTCTTAGAATTACGACATCTTGGAACAGCAGTCCGTCATTTTCAGCTTCCTTCTACTTCAGTTCTGGAGCCAAGTTTCTACGGAAAGATGTATTTTGAATACCTGTACCACAGGGCTTACTTCCTAGAATTACGAGACCTTGGAAAAGCGGTCAGCGTGAATAACATTTTAGTTCTGAAGGCACCTTCCTCAAAGAAAATTTATTCTGTATACCTGGACTACCAGGTTTAATTCGTAGAAGGAAGAGACCTAGCAAAAATGACCACGGTACCTCCTTTACTTTATAGAACTGCGAGTACTTAGAAAAATGGTTGTGCTGAATACAATTTCAGTTAATAAGACACCTGCTTTGAACGAGATGTGTTCATTATACCTGGACTACGAGATTTTCTTCTTAGAAGAACCAGACCTTGGACAAATAGCCAGGTTGCCTTCTACGTCGTAGAACTACAGGCACTGGAAAACGTTCAGGGTTAATACAATTTCAGTTCTGTAGGCCTTAAATAAAGGACTTAAATTTCAGTTCTTGATGCACCTTCCTCGGAGTTAAATAATCTTAAATTTCTATCGTGAACTCAACTTCCTCGGGGAAGATGTTTCTTTAACAACTGGACTACCAGGTTTACTTGTTTAATTCTCAGAATGACAAGTACTTTGAAAGATTATCATTTTAGCAAAATTTCAGCTCTAAATTCCCTTCAGTTGAAGATGTTAGAAAAATATTTCTTTTTCCAAATTAAATTTCTGCAAATCGATAATCGATCCTTAACCAAAATTTAGGGACATTTGCATACAAACATCCATATCCTCCATAATCATTTAAAATTTTTATCAAATCAACACGTTTCGAGACACGCGGAGTAAAAAAAATCGATTTTTACGAATGGGTCTGTCTCTTTGTAGTCTTTCTCGTGTGGACTAGATCACTTTTAAAAGATTGATCAGATTGTATTCTTCTTTGACACACTTTGTTAAGGCCTAAAAATCCTTCTGATTTTTTTTTCGATAAAAAGAAAATTACACACTTTATTCACTTTCCGATAAGATGCGCGGTTTTCGTTTTTAGTCGTGATTAACAACATTAAAAGTAAGCAATTACATTTTTGGATTAACGACACAAGCTACGAAAAAAATATTGAGACAAAACTTTTTTATCCAAAAAAGAGCTCAAAATTTGTAATAATTATTTCTGGATTGGATGCGCATTGTTTTTATTCCCAAACAACAACATTAAAAATAAAAAATGAAGGTTTTGGGCAAACGACACAATCTATGAAAAAATAAATAGACAAAAGTTGCTCTTAAAAAAAAATAGCGAAAACTCATTCAAACTTGTAACGACTAATTTTTGATGGGACCCGTAGTTTTTGTTTTAATTCTGAAAATAACATTCAAAATTAAAAAATTTAATTTGTTGAAAAACGGCACAACGTACGAACTAAAATTGAAAGACAAAAGTTGTGCAACCAAAAAATATCTATAGATTTCTTATTAAACATTTTTAGATGGGATGAGTACATTTTCCTTCAATCGTAAAAAATAAGATTAGAAATTTAAAAAAATTAATTTTTCAAAAAAAACGACATAAGAGATGTAAAAAATTAAAATACAAAATTTTTTAGTCAAAAAATAACTACAAGCTTTTTATAAACTCTGGCTATAAAAATATATTAAAAATCTACAAATTTTCTTAGAACCACCTTAAGCTAGGACGCGCATTTTTAGTTTCAACAATAAAAAATAACATTGAAAATAAACAAATTAAATTTATATACAAATGACACAAGTTGCAAAAAATTATTAATAACAATTTTTATTTGAATAGGAAGCGTATTTTTTAATAATATCACTAAAACTAAAATGTGTACTTTATTTTGCAATATCTCAAAAAACAGTCCCAGACCGAGGTACAGAAATAAATATAATATACGTTTGATATAATAGAGTTAAACATAATGTAGAAAAGACCGCATTTTCGACATCGAGTGTGCCGCACGAGATACATGATGAGAATGTGTTCGTTAAATCCGAAGGAGCTTTAACAAAATGATAAATATGAAGATCGATATATTACCGGATGAACTGAACAATCATTAATGATTCTGTCAGTCAAAGTCGTCTTTTGATACAAATGTGTTTTAATAATTTTTCTGCCTCGAATTTTTTACAATTGATTAACAATTTAATTTTAAACCGTTTCTATTGTTCATAATTCAGGTCAGAGGACTAAATAATTTCATAAAGTGTCGAGTATTCGAAGTTTTATGACAGATAATTGCTCTAGAAATTTTAATCAAGTTGTTCATAAGTAGATATAAAAAAATTGCATTCTTTTTGTCCATTTGCTGTATCAACTTGATATCTGTCGTTTATTTTGTGATCTACAAAAAATCTGAAAGAATGCATTTGTTGAAAAAAAATATCGTATGCACCGGTTGGTTTTAAAGTGGAAATTAAATTTGCATGGAATTCTTTGAAAGGAAGGAACTAACCACGAGTTTACTTACTTTTTCGCTTTTCCGTTGAACAAGGGGGTGGTAAGCACGTCCCATGGACGTCGCCACGTAATCACAATAGTTAGAGCGATTACGATCAGCTAATGACGGAAAAAGGCAAACCCCTCGTTAAGAAATGCCGACACGATCTGCCCGCTCGCAAAAGTTAACCCGTGGGCTCCGTTACAGGCCAAGAGGGTAGCAGGGAAATAAAGCCGGCCAAGAAATCGATCCAACAAATGGGAAGGTTGCTTTCAGCAGAAGATTTTTTATATTTTAGAATACCAAATTTTAACAATATATCATATTTAGTTAGGTATTAAACCATACTTTGTTGAGAGTCATTTTCATGTGATAGATCTTCGGAAAAATGTAGATAAGTAAGTGAGGGGGGTGGGGTAATCCACGATTCATGTTATCAATATTGGTCGAATACTGAATAATTTAATGGTTATCTTTTATGATAAAGTGATTTAGGTTTCAAATTAATTAGAAATGCCTATTACTATCGAAAAACAAAGAAATTATGCTTTTCAAAAACAGGAGACCAAAAAATTGATATCGTAAAAAAAGTGATCATCAGTTTTTACAGTGTGGGGTGGAGAAATTCCTGGTACCATTTTACATTAAAATTCCTATTTAAATCATTTTAAGTCGACAATAAGGTGTGTCAAGTAGTATTAGTCATTTTAAATCAGCCACATAGATTTGCAATTGATGACGCTGTTTTAAGTTAAAAATAAAGAAGGCAATATTAGTCTTTTTATTTGAGGCAAAAGGAATGTTAACTAGTGTAAAACATTAAAGTTGAGCAAATGGGGTATCCAGTAGTATAAGTCATTCCAAGTCAGCCATCAGTGTTTTGAAGTAATGCCAGTTAATTTACGTAAAAAAATTAGTGTCAAGTAATATAAGAACTTCTAAGTCAGTCTCAAGTAGTATAAGCCATTTTCAAACCAGCCACTAGTGGGGTTAAGTAGCGTAAAATTATTTGTAAGGCATTATAGGTATACAGTAGTTTCAGCCATTTTAAGTCTGACATAAATGTTTTGAAGTAGAGTAAGTCAATTTAGGTAAAAAACAAGTTCAGAAAATATAAGTACTTAAAGTCATCCATAAGGTGTATCTAGCAGTATAATTTATTTCAAATCAGTCATGTGGAGTTTCAAATATAAAGAATTTCAAATTAAAAATAATGGAGGCAAAATAATTTTTTTTAATCAGGTATGAATAATGTAAGTAAAGCACGAGGGGTGTGCAGTAGTATTAGTTATGTCAAGTCAGCCATAATTTTGTTCCAAGTAGTGTCAGTCAACTTAGGAAAAAAGAAGTGAAAAATAATGTTTTGTATTTTCAGTTCTTCTCTAAGGGGTGCCAAATAACATCAATAATTTTAAATCATCGCTATGGAGTTTTCAGTATTAGGCCTTTTAAGTCAGAAATAAAGAGTACCAAGTAGTATACGTCTTTTTGAATCAGCCCTAATGGTGTTAAGCAGCGTACAACTCTTAAGTCAGCCACAAGAGTTTTAAAGTAGTGTTGGTAAATTAGAACAACAAATATGCACCAAGTAATAAAAGTAATTTCAGGGCAGCCGTAAGGGGCGTCAAGTAGTATAAATCAATTTAAGTACGAAATGATGATTTTGAAGTCATTTAAAAACAGGAGTGTAAATATCATTTTAAATTGGCCTCAAGGAGCATAAATTCCGTAAAGAATGTTGTCTTTAATTTTGAAATACCCCCCCCCCCACTCTCTTAATTAGAGATGGATGAGGGGTTTAGTAAAAGCTTACTCTTTCTTATAACTTAACGAACTAGTTTCACTGTCGAATAAGTAATTGCATTTTTAAATAAAAAAGATGAGTTCTCAGCAAAGCATATAATAGTCGATATTTTAACGAGGACAATAATTTTAATTTTAATCAAAATCATCTGAATTGAACCAAAAAAGACGAGCTTTCATTAAATCAATTTAACTTTCAGCGAAATATTTGGAGTTTTAGACTAAAAAAAAAAGAATTTTCAACCACAAAATGGACATATTAACCTTTCATTATAAAAAATTAATTTTTAATCAAAAAAGTAATTTGTATACAATAGTTAGATTTTCTAGCAAAAATTGTATTTTTTTAACCAAATACTTAAATAAAATAAAATTGTTTGACATTCAGTTTAAAAAATTAATTATATCAAGAACGAATTATCAAAAAAGTATTTGAATTTTTAACCTGAAAATACGAATTTTCAACATGAGTAGAATTTGGAACCAAAAAAGAATTGTCAGTGAACGAGGAACAAAATGTTATCGGAAATTTTTAACTTTCAAGCTAAATAGATTGATTTTAGTACCCAAACTACAAATTTCAAACAAAATACATGAATTTTTAACCGAATGGTTGAAGTTTTAACAAAACTATTGATGTTTTCATATAAACAGAGAAACTTTCTACAAATCAGTTGAAATGCCAATTCGAAAATGAAAACTTTCAACAAAAAAGAGCAGTTTAATCCAAACGCTTAAATTTTCAAGGAACTTTTTAACTTTTCAGCTCAGAAAATAATTATTATCTAAAATAATCAATTATCAACAAAGTAAATTACTTTTCAATCTGAAAACATGAATTTTCAACAAGAGCTGAATTTTTAAAAGGAAAGATTTTTCACTAAATAAATTCAAAGTTCAAAACAAAATATTAAAATTTCAAGCCAGAAAGCCCAGATTTCTAAAAAGTATTCGAATTTTAAACCAAGAAGACTCATTCTGTAGAAACTGTTAAATGTTTAACCAATAAATTAATTTTCATACAAAAAAATTATGAAGAATGTAGTTGAATTTTTAAACGAAAAATGTAAATTTTCTGCAAAAATGTAATATCTAATAATTTAGCTAAAAAATACTTTCATTTTAAATGAATAATAGTCGAATTT
>JAWWLR010000158.1:41416003-41427162 GCA_035041075.1 Acraspis erinacei | reverse complement strand
TCAAATCGTCACCAGAATCAGTCGCGATAGATTTCTTCCGGGAGCAGCTGTGGAATACTGAACTTTTTCGAGGGATGAACTTATCTGGGTCTTTGAGAGATAATTTATTTTTAATTAAATTTAAATCCGACTGGGTCTTGGAACTAGTGGAATGCAAAATGTAATAGAGTCAGGAATAATTTTCTCAGATTAAAATCTGAGTTAAGAAACTCTATCTCTAGATAAATGAGAAAACTGAAATTATATAGTTTGTAAATTTTATGTTTTTAGATTAAATATTTTTCATTATATTCCATTCTGTGCGAATCACGCTTCAAAACGTGAATATTAAACATCAGACGCGTTAAACAATTTAAACAAGAATGTTATTTTGTTAATCTGGGTAACTTAACAATTTTCCATTTTAAATATTAAACAATATTTATTACTGGTCTGTTATTATATTTTGAGAAATGAGAAAAATATACCGCAGCCCGGATTCGAACCGAGAACGTCACCATACGTGAGTGGACATTTAGCCAATTATGCTACTGAGAGTTTGGTAGATCGTTTCTCGTTTCTCATGTAAGTATGACATAGTGACGGGGATCTGCACCTTGAATTTTTTTAAATAAAAACTTCAGTCTAAAGAGTTTTAACCCAATCCAAATATAAATCTAAAACTTTATAAATGCTACAGGAGAAAGAAGAAATGATTCGGGTTGGGGTAGATTTGTTCTCTTTTATAAACAAATGAAACTAAAAAGCAATTATTTACCAGTAAAGTCGGGTGTTTTTCCTTTAATCTATTAGAGAGGAAATTATTCATGGAAAATTGTCTGAGAATGGCTCTTTGCAACGAAGCAGGCTATCATCTCGGGACAGTAAGGGTACGTGGGTTAGGATTCGTAGATGATTAGGTTCTTATGGCAGAGTCAAACGAAGACTTTCGAAGAATGCTGAGCAAACTGAATAAAAGCATGAAGAATATAAGCCTCAAAATTGAGACTCAGGAATCTTTAACCGCTTATAGAATTGGTCGCCTAGGAGTGGGGAGGTCTCTGGCGGCTTTTGTTTCAGCGAAGTTCAAGGACCTCCCCCTCTCAGGTGACAAATTCTATAAGGGATTTTATAATCCGGACCCTCAATTAACGTAAATAAAACAAAAGTTATAGTGTTTGAATGAAGGAGACACGTGCCAAGAACATGTTCGTTAAAGCCGAAAGAGCTTTAACCAAAGAGAATTCACCATCCCTAAATTTGCCTTTTTGATGGATCAACCGTTCATTTTAAAAGTTTCATGCAAAAATTTGGGTTATGCACAATGACCGATCTTTTGAAAGGAATACGATTTCAAGACGTAAGTGAGATAAAAGAAGAATACACCGAAGACTTTTACAGCTATTCCAAATATTCCGAAAAGAGACTTGAAGAAGTGCTTCTAAAAGTGGGAAGTTAGCGGAAAGAAGTTTGTGGCTTCCAAAGGAGAGTAGTTTCAAGGAGATATTATTGTCATTGGCCCGAATTATTTTTTACTCCTGGTAAACTACAAGGTCGGATACTTTCCGGTCATACCTCTTGTAAAGGTAAGGTGATATGACTGGGAACCATTCACCAGAAGCACGTTCTGATCGATGGAGCAAACGGTTCGATTATTCCTTAATGAGATTCGATAAACCGTCAGTGTCTACGTATCTATTCCGGCAGAGTGGCCAACCTAGGTATTTAGCAACACGGTGCACGTGGGCGAGCAGAGTAGTTTCAACATAGCACCTAGCTAGTACAACTTTTGTCGCGTAAGCGTTGGATCTCGGAGCCTTGGGTATTAATATAGGAGCTTAATGCATTTATGTATTTACGTATCCATTTATCGAATCTAGTTTACATCGTTATTAGTTTACCGACACGTTATGGATATGAACATCCCCAACGGATGGTGCTGGCACTACGCGAAGCATACGTAATTCACCGATACGCTTCTCAATTTATATCCCAGTGTGTAATTGGAAAAACGTATTCATCAGTTTTACACAAACACTCCTGCAAAGTAGAATTGGTAAAAAGGGCACTTATTTTTCAACGAGTTCCATTAAATGTCTTTTGGGAGTATTTATGTATTTGTTAAATTACCAATGTGCGTTAGCCAAAGTTGCGGGTAATCAAAATTAAAGATAAATGAGCTTCCCCTCTCATTCGATAGATGTTCGAAAAAACATTTGGTTGACGACGGAAACCTAATTATCTATCTCTCATTTACAACTAGTAATATTAATTGCATTCCAATAAGGAAGAGGAGTGAAATATTTCTCGAAAATAATATTATATATTGATAGCGAGTGCCCTTTCCAGTACACGGCTCATCAACCATCAATATTATTCGATTTTCTTCAAAGACAGCCGAAATTGAAGCATTTAGAATGCAGATATGGATTGAACAAAATGTTGTATATGGTACTAATTTTGTTTTGTTTTTAAAGACTGAATAATTGGATAATGAGGTAATTTTGTTTGTAGATGACTATGCTGAAAGCTTTTCTATTATTCCGATTTCTTTCAAGGCTGCCTTAAATTCAAAATCTTGGCAAGGAGATGTGTTCAAAGAAACTAAATTTGACATTTCCTATAGATGTTTTTTGTTAGCAAAGACAGAGAAATGAGGAAATTTCTGTTCTTAAAAAACTATGCATAAATGTCTTATTTTAGATCGATTCTCTTCGAAGATGGCTTAAATAAAAGCCTTTGAAATTTCGATGTGGGCTGAGGAATTACATCTGCTCTGTTAAGGGTTTGCTTTTCAGTTGTCAGTGGCTAAAAATATTTTAAATGAGAAAATTTAGCTTTTCAAACCGCTATGCTGGATGCTTTACTTCTAATTCATTTTTGTCGAGGATAATAGAAATTAAAGGTATCGGTAGCTAGATATCGATTAAAAAATAAAATTTTAAATGGCCATAATTTTTGTTTTGTTATCAGAGGCTGAGGAGAAAGAAAAGTGATGAAATCTTGTTTTTGAAATAGAAGATTTTCTATTAGTTCGATTTTTTCAGATAAAGCTCAAATTTAAAGTTGTGGCATGTAGGGTTTATTTAAAAAATAATATTTACTATGTCTTAGTATGGCTTTTTATTTCGGAATATTTTTGTTCGATTTTATTTTAAAAATGGCTGCAATTAGAGATCTTAGCATGTAGATGTTTATTATAAAGTCAAATTCGTCTATACATGGTATTTCTTGTTTGTTATCATTGGTCTAAAGGAACACTATTTTTAAATGGTACATTTTAATTTTTGGTATAGATACTGTTATAAGTAATATAATTATAGAATTTTATTTCATTATTTTTATAATAAAAGAAGCCAATACTGGACAATGCAAATGCAATCGAGATCATCACCATAAAACTATTAAAATTACCTATAATTATAGAATACATTAAAACGCAAGAGCAAATTGTTGTAAAGCATAGAAAAGTTATTTTTCTGTATGTTTTGATAAAATTCATATTAACATCTTAAAATTTTGCTTAAAAAAATAACTAAAGATATTATGAAATTATCTAATATTAAAAATATTTGTATAAGCTCAATACTTGCCGGTCAACTTATTATTTATTATAAAAAAAAGTTGTTCAAAGTGCTTTATTCCAACCTTCAGCGTTAACCTCTTTGCCAAACGCTTACGTAGATAAATAACTTAATATTAACTCATAAATATAAACTTTCAGTAAGAATTACTAGTATGCATTAAAATTTAATATTATAGATTAACATTAAATATTAAAAATAATAATATTAAATATTAATTCATTCTTTTTGGTTGAAAAATCTACTATTATAGTTTTCATTTAGAATTCATTGTAAAATTTTATTTTTTGGTTGAATACTTTATTATTTTCTTTAAAATAATAATTACTACTTTCAAACTTAAATAGCTTTTTTTAAGTGCACCCCGTACAATGAAAAATTTAACTGTTTTATATAAAAATCAACAGTTTACTTAACTTTTTTTATTTCTTGACTGAAAAATCTCTTTTGATTAATATTTCAACTATTTTGTTGAAAAAATCGTCTTCTTGTTTCAAAAATTTATCTTCTTAATTATAAGTATCATTTTTCTTAAGCAAAAATGCAACAGATTGGTTTAACATTAATCTGTTTATGTTGAGGCTTCAAAAGTTCTGTTGAAAATTTGTGATTTTTATGAAAATTAATTCAACTTCTTTCAATTTGTAATTTAAATATTTTTTTTGGACATATTAAATATTATATATCTTGATTAGAATTCACCTTTTTTGCTAAAAAATTCCACTAATTGGTTAAAATTTGTACTGATTTGTACAAAATAGTAGGTAGAGAATTCAACAATTTGATTAAGAGATTTTTGAATTTGGGAGAAATGTTATCTTTTTGTGGTTACAAGTCGAACTATTTGTGTGAAAATCCGATTGGCTTTTAAATGAATTCAACTTTTTTTAATTTATAATTTATAATTTGTCAAAATGCAGAACATTAAAATATTCACAACATATTTAATAAAGAGCTTGAAAATTCATGAATTTTATTCTTAAACGTATTGAAAATAGAAAAAATATTAGTTTTGTCTATTAGTATACAAAATTTGATAAATACAAGGCTATAAAATTAATGGGAAAGTTTTAAAATACCAAAAAATGGCGAATTTTGCAGTAGTTTATTAACATATTTTGCGGAGTATTTTTTTATTATTCTCTAGTAAATGTATAACTGGTCATAACAAAAATAAATAGTGGCAATAAACTGATAAGCCCTTAAAAACTACTAGCAAATGATTACTTTTACGATTTAGGTCGGAATGTAAAAGATACTCGACGATATTTATTATTTTCCCAGTATAAGACATACTTCTTACGTTGTCCCAGTAATGGTCGTTTTTCCTTACGTTAAATTTTCTGTGCTTTCTGTTCAAATTAATTAAAAAGTGAAAATTTTTCTTTGACCAGAAAGCTTTTCTTTTAGCCTTATTTCCTTAAAGTTCTTATTGTCATTATCAAAAATATCTTTTCTGCATGTGACTTTTTCCTGTAATAATTCTATTTTAATTAATAATTCAACTTTTTTAAAATTTAAAAGCAGAGTTTACTTATTAAAGCAAGAAATTTGAAATGAATCGAGATTTTTTTAAAGTGAAATGTTATAAATGAAAAAATATTCTTTAGCTTAGAGAAGAAAAATTATGCATTCTAATAAAAATCCAAGATCTATCGGCTATCCATTTTACGTTTAACCCTTTTCCAAATTTGAGATGATAAATATTGAAAGTTTGAATAACATGATTGTGGAAAAATGTAGATAAATATTTTTAATGAGTTGAAAAATGGAAATAGTTTAATTATGAAAAAATGTTGGATATATTATGAGATGGAGATTGTATGATTGAGGATTTATTAAATTAAAATTGATTAGAAATGTACTCTAAATTTTTTAAAGAAAATAAAAGTATCCTGAATAAAAAATTGTGCGACAGAGGATCTAACACGAAAAACTACTAACCGTTATTCGCTTCGTGCATAAAATCTTTAACAGGCGTCCCTTACCGACACCTGTCGGCTAAGATAAAATGAGGGTAGAGGAGGGCGCTCACCACCTGCCTTTACCTTACAGGAAAGTCTTGGAAATTCACCCTGAGTGCCTCAAAGTTCGCCCCGAGCAGATAGCGTGTCGATGGGTTAGTCGTTGGACACAGATTAAGCATCGGATTTTCCCAGAAACCCATGCATCTTTCAATTCTTTAGATGTATCAACATGTGCTCTAGGGTAGTCCAAAAAACGCTTTCCCCCAATAAAATTTTCCATTTCTGGAGAAAGAAAATCCGTAATTTTATTTTAGAAATTCGAATATTAACACGTGCCACCGGGCACTTCAAAATCCCATTCAATTAACATAGAAAAATGTTGAATTTTCGAAAAATTTAACTCATGTTCCAGGGTTTCATCGAAACGTTTCAAACTTTTTAGGGATTGAAGAGGAGTGTCTACGAAATAAACTTTTTAGAAAGTTCAGTTGTCAATTGCTAATTCTTTAAACAATTGTGAATTATTTAAGCAAATATTTATTCCCAAAAAATAAATAATTGTGTTTCCTGATTGAAATATAATTCTTTGTCATTGTTTGGAGTAGAACATTTTTCTAAAAACATTATGGAATTACTTAAACAATTATTTATTTGTTATTATCAAAATTTCCAAAAATTATGTCAGACATATCAACCTTCTTTTGAAATTAGTATCATATGCTATGGTTTTTTTAACTAATTCCATAATTTTGATGTGTTTCTTTAAATTTTTATAAATTTCTATTTGTTTAAACAATCTTTATTTGCTCAAGCAGTTTTTTTCGATGACTAAAAAAATTAAATAAAGTAGAACACATACAATTATGTTTCTGACTGTATAGTGTACTGTATAGAATACACTGACCAATTTTTAGTTGTTTCAAAAAATATAATTGTTTCAATAATTACTTTCCCAAAAATTCTTATATAATCGTATTTTCTGAGTTTAACAAAAGATTGAAGGATTTCGAGTAGTAAATTCTGCTAAAGCTTGATTGTATTGTTTATAAAATTAAATATTGTTTTTTATACTTTTTCAAATTGAAAAATGGTACATATATTCTCTTTATATACTATACAGTCATAAAAATAATTATATGCATTCTATTTTATTGAATTTTTTTAGGCATCGAAAAATAGCTGCTTGAAGAAATAAAAATTATTTGAACAAATAGAAATTTGTTAAAAATTAAAAGAAATGTATGAAAATTGTGAAAATTATGGAATTATTCAACAAAAAGTACTATAGGATACAAATTTGAAAACAGTGGATATATCTGGATCAATTTTTATACATTTTGAAGTTGAATAATAAATAATTGTTTAAATAATTATATAATGTTTTGAGACAAATTTCCTACTCTAAAAAATTACAAAATGTTGCATTTCAATCAGAGAATAAAATTTATTTCTACATTTTTTGGGAATAAATAATTGTTTAAGTAATTTACATTTGTTTAGGCATTTGAAAATTGTTTAAAAAGTCATGGGAAGTATTCCAATTTTTCATTAGTAATTATTTGTAGGAAGTAGACCACGGAAATTACGAAAAAGTAACAATAATACGAAAAATTTAGTTTTTTTATTTTTGATTCATATTGGGTGGGTGGGTTGGAAATAAAAGTTGTTAGTATGTTTTTATTTCGTAGACACTGCTCTTCAATCCCTTAAAAGTTTGACAGATTTTGATGATACTCTGGAACATGATTTCAATTTTTCGAAAATTCAAAATTTGCCCATGTTACTATTATTGAATGGGATTTTGAAGTGCCCGGTGGCACCTGTTAATATTCAAATTTCGAGATAAAAAATTACTGATTTTCTTTTTCAGAAATGGAATTTGCCCTCTAAAGTGAAAAAACAATTTTTTTCAATGCATTTTTGGACCAGCCTAATGTGCGCTACGTTAAATGTCAAAAACTGTGATTCAAACTTCTGAGGAACTACCGCCATAAATTATTGTAACTGAAATTTCGTTCGATTTTTTTTAATGACAGTTTTTAGAGCACCTACGGCTTGGATAATTAATTCTCATTGCAAGACCCGCGCTCGATAATTCGTGTCTAATTGAAACTTCATGAAAAAAAATTCTTAATCTCGTTCAAATCTACTACAAAACAACACTTTAAACTTACGTATATTTTAAAAACAAAAATTGCATATTTTTGAAAATGATCCAACGTTTTTAACTTTTGTCTAATTAAGAAATTTCATGAGAATAGTTTCGAAGTACATTTATTTTATATGTAGTAGGAATTGATATTTCCTAACCTATTGAACTTTCCCCCATTTTTTTTAAATTTTAAAAATGTTGATGAGCATATAACTTTTTAACCCTTACTGAAATTAGAAATGTTATTAGGATAATTGACAAGTCTTTTTATTGTGTACCAGAAAACTTGACAAAAGTTTATAAAACTCATAAATTTTTTTTTCTTCAAATTTTTAAGACGCTCTAACTTTTTGAATTTTTGTCTCATTAAAAAATATAGCCGAGATATTTTCTAAATATATTTAATATCCATGGAAGAATTTAAATGAGATTTCCTAATCTATCCGAAAAATATTTTTTTCTATTTTTCCGAACATTTCAAAAATTTTAAATTTTTGAAAATTTTATATAAATTACAAAAAAAAATTTCGACAATTGTTTGTCATACACTGAAAGAAATTTTATATCAATACTTGATATTTCAATATTAATGATTGATATAGTCGGTTACGATTTGGGGAAATGGTGTAACAATACAAATTATTGTTAGCGTACTTACGAAACTTTACAAATAGAATATGAAAATTTAATATCTTGAGAACAAGAATTAGTATATTCAATAACAAAGATTGATATTTTATGTACTAAAACACAGAATAATAAAAATTGATAATGATATTATCAAATAATACAAAAGCAATTATAGGAATTAATAGACTGAGGAACATAAGTTAATAAAAATATTCTACAAATTAATATAGTCAATAAGGAAGTGAAAAGTAATAAGAGATATTTCTGTATTCTGTGATAGGCGCTAACAAAAATTGCAATCTTCAGTTGAGAAAATTGCAAAACACTATATCAAAAAATCCGAATAGCTCCGATAAACTTCCGAGGTTAGCCGAATTCGCCAATGTTACCTCATCGCCGAGAGCTCACGAATTGAATCGGAGAACTTCATGTTTCCCGCTACACTGTTCAAGCTTTTTGCAATGTTTTGTTTTTAAGGCATTTACAGAATAAATTAAGAGAATTCTAGGCATTTTTGTGGACCTAAGCAATTATTTTATAGATTTCAATGAACAGACTTAAATAGTTGAAAATTTCAAGTTTTCACAAGAAGTTTACCACTGGGGTTTTGAGCATTATATTACAAAATGTTGCTAAAGATTTTAAAAGGTTTCAATATATTTTAAAGATTTGAAAACATTTCAAAGGATTTTGAATGTTTTCCAAAGATTTGAAACTTTCGAAAGATTTGAAGGATTTAGAAAAGGGTAGAGGACACCAGATTTCAAAGGTTGTAAAATATTTTAAAGATTTTAAACGATTTCAAAAGCTTTTGAAACATTCTAAAAAATTTGAAAATATTTCACTAAGATTTCAAAGAATTCAATGGTTTTAAAGCTTTCAAAAGATTTGAAAGATTTTAAGAAAGGTTATAGTAAACCAGAGCTCTAAGATTTTAACAGATTTTGCACAGATTAAAAACATTTTAATGATTTCAAATGAGTTGGAAATATTTCATAAATATTTCAAGATGTTAAACTATCAAACCAGGTTTTAACAAATTTCAGAAGATTCGAAAGGTTACAGTGATTTCAAACTAACACAAAATATTTCAAAAACAAATATAAAAGAAATCATTCACAAATATTTCAAATATTTCCCAAAAATTTCACAGAGATTTCAACGATTTCAAGGATTTAAAATATTTTTTTGCAAAATATTAGAAAGATTTCAAAAGCTTTCGTAGAAATTTCCAGATTTAAGACAGGTTTAAATACTTCAAGAGATTTCAACGAATTCATAAAGATTTCAAAAGGTTTCAAAAATTTCATAAAGATTTCAAGATTTCAAAGACGACTTCTGTTTGCAAATAATTAAGAATTATTTTCTTTATGGCTCTTTTTTCTTTAAAAATGTTAGGCCAGTAGAAATTTCATTTTAAATTTTTTGCATCTGTAGCAAACGGTTATTTCATTTTGAATTTATAACATAAAAAATTAGATTTTTATTAGAAAAGAATATTTTTTCACCAAGTAGTAGAAGTAGAAAAGAATTAAATTTAAACAAAAACAGATGCGTTTATTTTGCAGTTTTTTCAAGACGATTTTTTTGTAATCCTTACCTTTTTTATTACTGTCATCTTTTTTATTTTTATTATTATCAAATAAAAATAAAAAACATTTGTAAAAAATAATCACCAATGTTTCGGCATTCATTCAGTACCCTTATCAAGGCAAAAAAGATTTAAAAAAATAAAATTTTTAGCCGGCAGGAATAACAATGGAACCACGATGCTCGCCCCATGCTACCTAAGAATCAACACCCCTAAATTCTCAGTTTTCCTTCCTCTTTTTTATTTTTGTTCAAAAGGAAAGGGAAATTCTTCATTTCTTCTTTAAGGAAAATTTAAAAGAAAATAATTTTAGAATGCAATAGGAACATTTTTTGGTGGTTGTCCAAATTTCTTCTTTAGACTCTTGGTTTTATTTTCAGGAATTCGTCACATTGCTTTGGTTGAACTACTTTTTTATCGAATATTATATTCTTAGCTTCAAATTTATATCTTTGGTTAAAAGCTTAACTAGTTTGTTGGAAACAGATATATTTTTTAATTGAAGATTTCGCTCAATAGGTCAAAGTTAAAGTAAATCAGGAAAACTATTAATTCCCAAAAATAAATATGATTGTTGATATTTTAATCAAGAAGGATTTCATCTCATACAGAAAAGAATTGATTAAAAAAAAAACAACGAAGTTTCAAACAAAATACTTGACTTATAAACTGAAATCTGTGTAAGTAATTTTTCAGCTACACAAATTAATTTAGAAGGAAACGAAACGATTTCCAAGAAAATATTTCAAGTTTTAAGAAAAGAAATCAATTTAAAAAAAACATATAATTTCCCATGGAAGTCTTTAACATTCAACTATGCGGTTCAAGCTTCAAACTAAAAATATTAATTATTAACAAAGGAAGATTAATTTTTTGTTAAAACGTATAATCTTTCAATAAAATACATAAATGAATTTTCAACCAAATAGTTGAGTTTTTCGGAAATGAATTTCATACCAAAAGTGTGATAGTAACATTTTAAATTAAAAAGAATGAACT
Organism: Acraspis erinacei; assembly: GCA_035041075.1. Lineage (NCBI taxonomy): Eukaryota > Metazoa > Arthropoda > Insecta > Hymenoptera > Cynipidae > Acraspis > Acraspis erinacei. The sequence continues at coordinate 41,416,260 of JAWWLR010000158.1, read as the reverse complement.
TATAATCAAAAATATTTTTAGTGTTTTTTTGGTTCCTATTAGTTCAGTTCATATTTAAGTAGGGCAACGGCCATACCACGCTGAACACACCAGTTCGCTTCGCGCTTTGGTCACGGGCGGTCGTGGTTGCGTGGCGACGAAACGATAGCATTGTTAAAGTTAAAATTGCGAGAGTTGCGTGAGTTGAAGAGACTTAAAGTGACGTTTATTGATAGCCGATCGTATTATGTACATTCTAGTCTGAATAAAAACGTTTT
>JAWWLR010000158.1:41395206-41405451 GCA_035041075.1 Acraspis erinacei | reverse complement strand
TTATCTTTTTCTTGATAGGTCCATGTCTCACTTCCGTATAGTACAGTTGGTACAAATATCGAGTTATGTATTGCCATAATAACACCCTGATATTGGCAATGCTAAACGTAACATGAAACACTCCTGCTAGAAATAAAAACATATAAAACGTAAAATTACGTAACATGTAATATGCAATCTAAGATAAAATATTGCTTTTATATTTTATTTTATTAATTACCGTCTTATGTACTTACATTGAAAAATTACGATTTTAAGTTTAATACACATCTCTAATACAAATATTTCTCATGATCAATTTTTCAGCATTTTTAAAAATGTTTGGATAAGTTAATATAATTTCAAACGATATTTGCGAACATTAAAAGTTCTTACAAGAAGTAAACCATTTTTGAAATTTGTTTGAATTTGCGGAAAGTTTAAAATGCAATTTTGTAAAACGAGCACTTCAAACTGATTTGGGCAGGATGATCTACGGAACATACTATAGGAAAAGTGTTTAAAATTGTACAAAACTGACCTAAATATTCTAAAAAATAAAAAACAATCAGAATTTCAGGAATTTAGAAATTCTTAAGAACAAAATTTTGCAAATAAGTATATAGTTTATGCAAAAATTATAGTTATAGAAACAAATTTTCAACAAAATACTGGCGACATACATGAATTTTCATCCATAAAGATATATTTTCAAAAAAGAAGATTAATTTTACTACATCGAAATAGTAGAATTTTCAATAAAATACATCAAGTTTTAACTAAAAAGATCAATTTTCTTATAGCACATTCTTATAGTGCGCTACCTGTGCGGCTCGCTTCGCTCGCAAGTTTGAGCGCGCCTAGGGCGCGCGGATATTGAATCTTGCGCTTCGCGCTCGGATATTTATTGTTTGTTTTTGGAATGCTTGAATGAAACTTTATCAAAAATATCTCTTTTAGATCACAGTATTTATACTCGTCTTCGTATTCTGAATTTTGTGCTTAATTATGTATAGGTAAAGATTAAGTTGCTCAAAACTCTGTAGGCTTTGAGGTACACATTGTCATCGTGACACTCGCGATGCGCGCTCGAATTATGACATACATTTTTAAATGTATATTTTCTGAACCAACTGAAAATTTACAAAAAACTACGCTCCTGTTTTCAGACATTTTTCTCTATCTCGCGTTGTTATGCTAAGAGTAGGATTTTTGTTTTCATATTATTTTTTATGGATAAATCAAAATATCCTACAAGCCATCTTTTATATTTTTTACGTATCTAGTGCCTTTTGGCGTAATATTGGTATTTTCAATTCTCTGCATGTTACTTAAGATATATAAAAACCAAATACGAATCCTATTGGAAAATGGTTAAAAGAAATTTTGTATACAAAATGTCTTTTAACCATTTTCCAATAGGATTCGTATTTTTGTTTTTATTTATCGTAAGTAATTTGCAGATAATTGAAAATTCGAATGATACGCCGAAAGGCGCAAGACGCGTAAAAAATATAAAAGAAGACTTATAGGATATTTTGCTTTATCCATAAAAAATAATATGAAAACAAAAATCCTGTTCTTAGCATAATAACGTGAGATAGATAAAAATGTATGAAAAAAAGTATTGTATTTTTTTTAATTTTCTAGTGCAGAAACTATACATTTACAAATGTCTGTCATAAATCGAGCGCGCAGCGCGAGTGTCCCGATGAGAATGTGTACCTCAAAGCCTACAGAACTTGAGAAACTTAATTTTTAGAAACACTTAATTAAGTGGAAAATTCAGAGTATGAAGACGCACATAAATACTGCGATCTATAACGCGAAGCGCGAGAATCAATATCACCAAATTCAGAACCCATAAAAAACAATACAAAAATAAATAACGAATACACGAATTAATGAAAAAATTGGCGAAAATATATATTATTACCAAATTATGAAATTTCCCATAACGACAAGATTTTTATTTGAGAAAAATTTAAAATTCCGAATTTAAAAATATCTGAAACGAAAATTCATCGACTTCAATACCGACTTATAAAATAAACTAATTATTAAATTCTCACAAATATTTCAATTCCAGAAATGTATAGCAGCTGAACATAGTTAATTGATTATTAATTTGTAAGATATTCATGACATTACAAATAAGGGAAACAATTTAATTAATCATCATTTAATAATTTCTTAATTATTTTCGGTAATCTTAAATGTCGGAAAATTTAAATGTCAGGAATATTAATATCTATGGGAATCTAACAAGTGATTTATTTTAAAATTCGTCAATTTTACAATTTAGTCAATTTATACTTAGTTATTTTATATTTTTGACAATCTTTTTCGCTAATTTGTGGTTTTCCTAATTATTTTTTCGTTATTTTTTATTACTTCCGGATATACAAAGCTTTTAAATATAATGATAAAGAACAAATCTTTTTATTTTGCAGTTTTACAATATAATGCTAGTATATAATAAATATAATTATTAGATATATCTATTTACTACAAACAAGGAATATGATAAGCATAAAATATTATTTTCTATTACAATTTTATAAAATATTTTAACATTAGCATAGCCACTCTTGAATGAAGACAATTAACGAATATTTTATACCTTTGGCAACACTCAAATTATTCGAAAATTATGTTTCGATGTGTTCTAATAAATGCATGCTGAAATTAAATTATGAGAATTGAGAACAAGAAAATAAGTATCAGTTTGTTTTTAAATTTATATAAATATAATTTTCATTAGATTCTTTGGAAGATTAAAAAAAAAAGAGGTTTGAATATTTCAGACGTGTTAGAAAAAATTTAGAAGATTTTAAAGATTTTTTTTTTATTTTGTAGGACTTCACCAAATATTATGAAAAATTCAAGTCTTTTTCAAAGATCCTTAGCACCTTTAGAAGTTGGGAAGGAATCAAGAAATAATTGTCAAATTTTTGGCAGTTTTCAAATACTTATTATCTATTTAAAACGTCTTAAATGTTTGAAAATATTTTTACTGGTTCGAAATTTTCTAAAAAAATTTCAAATATCATGTAAATTTTTTTTTAATTACATATAATCTTCTAAATTTCCCCAGAAATTTTAAGACCATTTTCTTATTCACTTGAAAAGTTTCGAAGTTACTTTAAAGCTCCTAAGGTTCAGTTTTGAAATCTTTAAAAATTTGCATTCCTAAAAATCTTTTAAAGTTTAAAATTAGTTCTGAGTCTCTTCAATTCTGCTAAATATTTCTTGAATTTACTCAATTTTACAATTGTTTTTATTTTCTAAACTTACCTAATTGGAAAATTTTGCTTCAAAATCTTCTAAACTCTTTTTCGAAATTTTAGGAAATCGTTTCATATCTTTAAAAACCTTCTTTAATTTTTTTAAAGTTCATTTTTTTAAATAAAAAATTATTAGAAATTTTACAACGAATATAAGGACAATTATTTTTTTAATCTTGTCTGAACTTCTAAACCTTCTTACCTCTTAAAATTATTTAATTCTGTTCTAAAAAATTAACAAAATTGCCCTTAAATCTTTCAGGTCCTTCTTTGACAATTTTTTCAATCTTTTGAAATCTTTTTAAATAACCTCTTAAAGTTAATTTTTCAAAATAAAATATTATTTTCATTTTCCCTAGGAACCTGAAAAAAATTTGTCTCATTTTCGTGAAACTTCACAGAATTCTTCAAAAATCTTTAGAAGTTTTACTCATTTTTTTCAAAAATTACGTAATATTGCAAAATTTCAAAATTTTTTTGTCTGTTTTTACACTTTTTAAACGTTTTAGGAAATAATGCAGTGTTTTTTTTACCTTTTTTCAATTTTCTCTTGAAATTCGTTACAAAAGAATGATTTAAAATTTTCAGATGAATCTGAAAAACTTTTTTAATTTTCTTGACACCCTGAAAAAATTCAGCGATACACATCGGCATAATGAATGGAATTAATTCAATAAAAAAACAGAAGAACACTATTAGAAAAATCCACCGTGTAATTTTCACAATAATTATATAAATACAGGAATGAAATTAATTTTTTTACTTTTTTTATATTAAAACTTCGGATTTCACTTCGTTTTTTACGCTAGTCACGTATTTCAATCTACTCTTATTTTTCTATTTTTCCTTTTTCGCTAAGGTCATGGAACTTACAATTTTATTACGCTTTTTATACAGATCTGATGAGGGAAACCAGCTTTCTATCCGAAAGGTTATCGTTATGATTTTTTAAATAAATTTTTACTATCAATCTGGAAGATGTCGCAATTATTAGATTCTGCCTATTTTATTTGTAAATTAAAATTTTCTTAAACGCAAAAAAAGAGAACATTTTTTTCTTCTTAAAAATGATCATTTTAGGTTTACTCTCAGTAATAGAGATTTATTTTTATTGCAACTTCATTAGAACCAAAAATCGTTTCTACACTTATAAATTTTTTTGTCATAATTAAACAAATTATTTCTTTAATATGGGGTTAAAAAATGTTTGCTTCATTCAAACTAAATTTTTGTTTGTCCATATTTGTTTGGTTCAAATTAATTTTTGGTTTCTAAATCTTTTTTTTACAGTTAACCTCAAAATTGAGCATTCTTTATAAAAATAATGCATAAGCTCGATAACATGTTTATTGTTAATCATAATTATCGTAGCATATGTAAAAGCAGAAACACTCCTTCAATCCGAATGATTAATTTTCGTTAGTTTTTAAATCTGTGCTTCTCATTTTTCAATTAAACAATCATAAATTAGAATAAGAAGAAATGAACCAGGATTACACATTTGAATTGAATATATATAAGTATTCCTGATTTTAAGTATACAACGATAATTATAATTTTAAAAAACACATGATTCATTTCATAAATCAGATTTTACCTTTAGAATAATAGAACACTTAAAAAATAACAATTCCATCAAATCAATGAAAAGATCAATTAATTTAAATTTCAGGTTAGTTCCTTAGGAACCGCCGGCAGCGCTTTATCACGCCTAGCGGAACTTTGTAGTACTGCTTGGTATTGTATTTTTTGTTTGAATCAAATATTTTTATGAATTCGAATAAACAGACTTAAAACAAAAGAATTGGTTAATAAAAGTCAAATTTTTGTTTAAATAAAACAAATTGTACTAAACCAATTATTTTGTTTCATCAATAACGGAAATATTTTCCAATTCCTAAAATTAAATAAACTCTTTTTTAATTGAAGCAAAAATTTTTTCGATTCAATTACATGAAGTCAAACTAATTCTGGTGTTTGATTCAAATGAAAACTTTTCTGATTGAAATAGAAACTCTTGTTTTTCTATACAAATACTATAAAAATCTACACTTTATGTATTTTCCAAAAAGGTGTTAAGTGGCGAAGATTGAAAAAGCAATTTCGGAAACTTTGATTTATTGGTCGTGTCCTATAAAACAAAGGTATGCGGTCTATTAGCAAGTTAAAAACTAAACGACATCGTACAAATCTCTTCTGAAGAAAAGAGGATATAGGGTCGAGCCCGCATCTCAAGCTTTGGCTCGGTCGTCGCCTTCCTCTTATTACTTTGGCAAACTTTTAAATACTCTGGAGAGACGAAACTTTTAAATTCCAATAAATATTTAAGGTCCTCCAGATTCCAAACCATGCTTTGTTCCAAGGTGGTTAATTCTTATATACGCCACTACTACTACTCATCCGGTAATATCTACATTTTCATATACTCCACCTATTTACGGATTAATCGTACGAATTTTAAACCGATGGGACCAACAAAAGCAAAACAAAAATAAAGAATCTTGGTACATTTTCCGAAATCTAAGTGTTCAGAATTTTTTTTAAACAGAGATAGAGAATAGGGCTATCAGCTGGTTTAATAATCTCTAAATTTAATACGGCTTAAGGGGGCGTCCATAAACTACGTTAACAATTTGAGGAAGAGAGGAGTTTACGCCAAAAACTACGGTTAGTAACAGAGAAGAGGGTCAGTGAGAATAACGTTACGAACTTAGTTAACATTTTAGTACCTTTCCTGATCATAAATTTGGTCAAAGTTTGCGAATTTTGTGAAAGTTAAGTTGCGCTACAAAGGTGAAGTTCAATAATATTTAAATTAATAAGTTTGAAAAGCAATTTTATATTTTAGAATCGTCACTGTTTTCCCTATTTCCCCCTTTTCTAAAAATTTCTTTTTGTTCCTTCTGTTTTCAAAAAACTTTCCCTTTTTATCTTCTTCTTGTTTAGAAAAGAAAACTACGAAATGAATGAGTTTTTAACAAAGTATTTTAATTTTTAACCAAAAGATCAATTTTCACCTCCAATTATGAATTTTCAACCAAAAAATAAATTCATTCATAGGGAAGTTGTTTTACTTTCTATCTAGGACTTGAATTTTTACTCTAAGAAGATGAGTTTTTAACAAAAGATGTAATACTAAATGTTCCAAATAAAAAGTGTTTTAATTTTGAAACCACTACAGTTGATTTCAATAAAAAAGACGAATTTTTAATAAAACACTTGAATTTTCTATAGTTTTTTGAACTTTCATCTAAAAAAATTGAATTATTTGTAAAAAGTGCAATTCCTAACCAGAAAAATTAATGTTGAACTAAAATGGAGAATCTTCTGCCAAATTGTTGAATTTTGTATGCAATTTTTTGAAATAAAAAAAAATGTTCTAAAATATCAGTTTAACTTTTAATCCAATAGATCAATTTTCACCTTAATTTATGAATCTTCAAACAAAAAATAAATCTTTAATGAAGTTATTCAATTTTTCACCAAGAACTTAAATTTTCAACATAGAAAAATTAATTTTTCACTGAAAATGTAATAATGAATATTTTAACCAAAAAAATATTTTTATTTCAAATAAAACACCTTTTAATCCAAACAAAAAATATGAGGTATTAACAAAAGACCTGATTTTTCAACCAAGTAGCTTAATTCTTAACTAACAAAGACACAATTTTCAACAAAAAATAGAAAAATTAACCGTATTGTTCCATTTTCTACTAAAAAAATTCATTTTTTCAAAAATATTTCAATCTAACCAGAGAAATTATTGGGGAGCTCAAATAATGAATCGTGTGCTAACTTGTTTTATTTTCTACTGAACTGTTGAATTTTGTACCAAAGTTGAAAATTTTATCGAAAAAACGAATGATTAAAATAGTAGCTTCATTTTTAATTAAATAGGTCAATTTTTACGTTTTATGAATCTTTAACCAAAAAATCAATTTTTAATAAATTTGATCCATTTTTTACAAAAAACTTAAATTTTCAACATAGCAAGTTGAATTTTTCACAAAGATTGTAATATTTGTCATTTTAACTAAAAAAAATACTTTGAATTCAAATCAAAAATATATTTCAATCCAAACAAAAAATATCAGTTTTTAACCAAATGTTTAAATTTTCAACCAATTAGTTTACTTCTTAACTCACAAAGACAACATATTGTACCAATTTTGTACCAAACTTTTTAAAATATGCATAAAAAATAATTTTTTTAATATTTCAACTTTCAATCAAATAGATCAATTTTCGCCTTAGTATATGAGTCTTCAAACAAAAAATATATCTTTAATAACATTTTTAAATTTCTAACAAACGACTTGAATTTGCAACACAGAAAAATTAATTTTTACGAAAAATTTAATAGTAATATTTTAACAAAAAAAGATTTTAATTTTAAAGAAAACATTTAAATCCAAACAAAAATACGAGTTTTAACAAAATACTTGAATTTTCAACCAAACAGCTTAATTCTTAAATAACAAACACAACATTTTCAAAAAAATAGAAAAATCTACCGTATTTTCAAAAACTGTATTTTTTTTAGATGAAAATTTATTTTCATCTAAAAAAAATACAGTTTTTGAAAAATATTTCAATCTCACCAGAGAAATTAATGTTGCAATCAAATGATGAATAGTCTGCCAACTTGTTTGATTTTCAAATGAACTGTTGAATTTTTTATCAAAGTCTTAAAAATTTTCGAAAAAGCGAATTTTCAAAATAGTTGTTTAATTTTTAATTAAATAGGTGAAGTTTTACTTTTGATGAATGTTTAAACAAAAAATACATTTTTGATACAGTTCTTCAATTTTTCGCAATGAACTTGAATTTTCAACATAGACGGATGATTTTTTCACAAAGAATGTAATAGTTGTAATTTTATCTAAAAGCATATTTTAACTAGAAATCAAAAATATTTTAATCCAAACAAAAAATATAAGTTTTTAACTAAATATTTGAATTTTCAACCAAATAGCTTACTTCTTAACTCACAAAGACAACATTTTGTACCAATTTGATACCTAATTTTTTTTAATTTACATAAAAAAAGAATGTTCAATATAGTATCAATTTACGCCTTAGTTTATGAATCGTCAACCAACCAATACATTTTTAATCAAGTTGTTTAGTTTTTCACAAAGGACCTGAATTTTCAACATAGAAAAGTAAAATACCTTAAAATTCTATATAATTCTTTGAAACTTCTCAAATTTCTTCCGATCTTTCAAATCAGGTAAATTTTCTCAAAATTCGCAATATCTATTAAAAATTTTGCATTTTTGAAATCCTGTACGAACGGTTGAAATTTCTTAAATTCTTTGACCTTCTTTAAAATCCCTTGATATTTCGTAAAATGCACTGAAGGCTTTCAACTTTTATAAGATCCTTCAAAATCTTTTAAATCATCTGAATATTAAAATATTACGTCATTTTTTCACAATATTAGGAAAATAATTGAATAGTTGAAAATAGTGTCAAAAATGCCAATAATGACTATTGAGACTAGCTAAACTGCGATACGCCACCTGGTGACAAACATCCGAACTAGAAAGAATAGGTACGATTTTAAAAATGCATTTTAATTTGTGCATAAAAGTGTTTTAACGGTGCTTTTTTTGAAAGTTAAAGAATTTATTGGATAGTGAAAATAAGTCTATATCAGAAAAAAAAGGATTTTAGATGGAAATTACATCTTATACAGTAAAAAACGCATTTTTGACAGAAATATTTTTCTAAAAGAAAACAAACAATTATTGTATAATTTATTGTGATTTTCAACAGATTATAATCTTAAATGGACTTATTTTAAAGCAAAAATGAATTCAAAGTAAATTTTTTTTAGTTTATTCATGAAATATTAACTATTTAAAAATCTGGTCTAAAAGTTAGGTTAGAATTTGAATTTCAAGTCCAATCGTCTATTACTGTTATTCTTTGCACAGCTTGGATACAATTTGTCGCTACATACATTAACTAAAGTTTATTTAAGTTTACTTTGCATTAAAACTTAACTGAAATATTAAAATAATTAGTTTTCTGTTTAAACAACTTTTTGAGAAAAATGTGTTTTTTCATTGTATAAGATGGAAATTCCATCTAAAACGATTTGATATTTATGAAGACCTGTTTTTAGTATTCAATCATTGTTTTTTACTTTACAAAAAAGTCGTAAAAACACTTTTATACAAAAATTAAAACACTTCTTTAAAATTGTACCTGTTCTTACTGGTTCCAGTTTTCGGCACTAGGTGGTGAAATGGTAGACCACCAGTCTCAATAGTCCAAAGCCCGATGTTTACTTGTCACTGTGAAATAAGTTTGGTATTAAATTTGGATCATTTTAATCACATGTGATCATCGAAACAAATCTTTTTGATCCATTTTTAAGATCAAAGTAATATACCCCCTGATATTTTGTGCTCGCTATTTCATTTGATCCTTTTTGTGTTTCAGGTAAGTAAACTTCAGAAACGGAATAAAATAATCTTGAAAATAAGATTTTCCGTGAAAGAGCATTTGAAATAATAATCAGAGGAAGTACGTATAGCGAAGGCATGTTTTGGTAAAGAGTTGTTAGCGAAAACTCGTTCCGTTGACTCGGATCTCAAATTCTTGCTTGGGCAATCAGTGCGAGATAAGAAAGTTACTGCGAAAAGGCCAAAGTGGAGGAAGATTCTAATTAGATGCAGCGTCTCAATGCGCCAAATGAGAGACCCAGAATGCCTGGGTTATATATCACGATAGTAGGAGCTTCTCATCCTTATGACTTCTCATTTTCATCGGATGAATCCAGATAAATCATTCTATGCTCAAAGTTTTTAAGCCGATGCTTTATCGTCTTTGTGATAGTTCCAAATTATATTTGAATTGCATTCGTACTGTAGTATAATCTCTAGAAATGAAGGGTGGACTTCCGAATAGCACCCACCGACGATTTTCTTGAAACTACGTATACTTACGTATTTTGATGCGCTGA
>JAWWLR010000158.1:41335337-41351640 GCA_035041075.1 Acraspis erinacei | reverse complement strand
AATACATTATTGAGCGGAAAGCGCGACATAAACATATTATTGAGAACGTTGCCGCTAAGCAGGCGGATTTTTTTGGTAATTTTCTAAACATTTCTTTTTCTTCTTTTCTATAACGGAAGTGCTGTATATTTCATTATAATTATAATATTTCATTATATTATAATAATTTTTTAATTTTACGGTGGTTTTTAGTTCATCTAAATTATCCTTTCTATATTTTATATCACTTAATTTTATACACCTGTTTTTCTAAATTGAAAATACCAATTTCCAAACAACAAAAAACACATTAACATAGTCTAAAATTGTTTACACAGTTTATACATTTTTTTTAAGTATATTTATTTTTGTTGAAAATGATCAATTATTGTTCCAAAATGCTAATGTTACATACAATTGATAAAAAATTGTTAATCTTCTTTGAAATGAAAAGTTTTTTTTTTAATTTATATTTTCGACCAAAAAAAACACTTAACAAAATTAGAAATTGTGCAATCTTGCAATGTTAATAATTTATAAAAACGTATTCGTTATAAATCTAACGATTTCTGTTCATAAATACGAATTTTAGATGAAACACACTGACGTGACTTAGAGTAGTTTAAAAATTGTAAATATTATTTAAAATCTAAGGTTCTTGTATTAAAAATACCTATATTAACTTAAGAATAACCAATTTCCTGTGCAAAAACCTTATTATAACCTGAAACTCCCTCAAAATTTCAAATATTCTTCAAATTAAAATGATTTTTAGTTTAAAATTCCAATTTTTGGTAAAAAATGTTTACTTAACCTAAAATTTTTAAATAATTTGACAGGTTAAGGATTTCTCTTGTTTAGAAATGCTTAGAGATCCTCAATGGAGAGTTGAGACATGGGGTCCTCCAAATCTGATTGGCGCCACTGTATCGGAACTAGTTAAATTTTTATTAGTGTTGATTGGCATGAGTTGGCGCTATTTTCAAATCGCAATTTTGTTTTCAAGAGGATTTAATACAAAATAGAGACAACACCTCAAACAAGAATATTATAAATTATTGGGGAGCTTAGTTATTAAGATTAGGGAAAAATAATATTCACTTTGAAAAACATATACTTCAAAATTTTCATAAACAAAAGAATTAAAAAAAATAAAACTATTCCAATTATTTGCGCCCCATGAAAATATCATAGTTCCAGCGGCGGTACAGCGGTGACTATTGGAGGATGAAACGAGTCTTAACTCTCCCTAGAGGATCTCTAGAAAAGACATATCATTTTAGATTAATTTAAAAAAATTTTAAACAGTGAAAGACGCTAAAAAGCATGTGTATTTCAGAAGTATAATACTATATTATATAATATTTTCAACGATTTATGTGACTTTTCTTAAGTTTCCCAAAGGTTTTTATGATTTTTGTAATTAACATTGATTATTTGTATTTTCCATGTTCAACATTTTCATACCGACATAGAAAAATTTAATCTTAGAACAAGCTTTTTGTTCCTAAGTAGCTGAAACTAAAAGGAACCACTTTGCTAAAAACGAACCAAAAACTGTAAATTGGTTGCAAAGGAGACTCAAGTTGCACCTCCAAAAGAACCCACTTTGGTGAGACTTTTACCAAAAAACGTATTTTTCTCTTTGCCCACTTCAACATTATATCTATTTCAGAACAATAATTTCACATGAGTGCATAGATAATATAGAACACTGAGGGAAATAATATAATGAAGCGAATTATGTACAAGGTATTATTGCAATTAGACTAGATATAATAAAAATTTCGCTCTGTTGGGAATCGAACCACAGAAATTCCCATTTCTGGTCGGGTGTCCTCCCATTAAGCTACTAGAACAATCGAGAGAAGAATCCTTTTTCAGAAATAGACTCATTATTATGCCACGTTTTACAAGTCAAATTTTTCAAGGAATCTGTAATATAATCAGAGAAGAATACCATTTTTAACGGCATTGCAGACTAGATGCAGCTATGAATTAGGAAGAATTAAAATAAAAAATTTTGAAACAAGATCTCCATTTACTCCGCTAGACATCGGGCCACAGAACTTACGATTGCCGGTCGTGTGCTTTCCCATTAAGCTGCTAGAGAGATCGAGGGAAGAATCCTTTTTTAAAAATACACGCATTATTATGCCAGATATTACTAGTAAAATTTTTGAAGGAATCTGTATAATCGTCAAAGGAGAAAAGAATTTCTTAACGTCCATACAGACTAGATGAAGCAACGAATTAAAAATTTGTTTAAATTAAATCTTTTCTGAAAAAGATCTTTTTATTTCGCGTATTTCTGAAAAAGGATTCTTCTCTCGATCTCTCTAGTAGCTTAATGGGAAAGCACCCGAACACCTGTCGGAAGTTCCGTGGTTCGATTCCCAGCGGAGCGAAAGGAGAAGATGTTTTTTCAGAAAAAATTTAATTAAAGAAAATTTTAATTCGCAGCTCCATCCAATCTGTCGAGAAATTATAAAATTCTGTTATTATCTGATGATAACACAGATTTCTTGAAAAAATTGTATAATGACTTGATGAATATCACTTGCAGGTTGTCTAGCAAACTTTGAACATGAGAGCGTACTTCTAGACCATATTGTTAGCTTCACTGACACATTCTGTAAATCCATAACTTATTAGCCCAACTTTGCAAGCGTTTGATTTGCGAATGCACCTTCATGTTGTTCTAACGAGCAGCTGCATGATTTTAAATTCACAATTGCATTCGAAGTACGTTACTCTGTATTTACTTAGCTTTGTGATGATGATCTTGTGTTCACTGGCTGGAGCATCATTTGATCCAGCGTTAACTAACTCGACTATTATCATCATTTTATCTTGTCTTTATTAGTTTGCTTATCATCATTATTATTTGATGTTGTCTTTACTGGCTAGATCTTCACCATCTAACTGTGTCTTTACAGACTGGATTATTATCATAATTTCGTCTTCCCATCACTGTTTGTATCATCATCAACATCTGATCTTTACTTCGCTGCCTAAATCATCATCATCAACAGCATCATCATCATCATCATCTGATCTCATCTTAACTTACTAAATCATGATTTTCGTCTGATCTCGCGTTTACTTGATAAAAGATTACTACATTGGATCTTTTCTTTACTGGCTATATCATAATCACCATCTGATATTGCCTTCGCTGACTGAAACTTGATCCTTATCTTCATCTTCATCATCATTATCTTATTGACGTTTTTAAAGAAGAATTTAAAATTAGTATTTCGCATGAGAAGCTGACCCTAGAATCTTAGAAGAAAATAATATCTGTTTTTCTTGGAACACCATTCGTCACACTACATGCAATACCATCATCATGGGGTTCTTATAAGTACCAACTTGGTTTCAGCTTGCTTTTAAAATTAGAAATTAAACTCTACCAATGCCTGGAAGGTAGTGCACTGCCCCGATAAATACACCGGATGTAATTGAAGCGAGGGTGTCGGGGCACGAACGATATGGCTAAGGTTGTTACTCAAATAGTCGACTCTCAGATCGACAGACGTAAGATGGTTAAAACTAACTTCTTCCAACATTTCAGCTCTCTGAGAAAATAGTTCCAGAAGAAAGCCAAACAGATGGGAAAAGAGAATTATATTTTACAGAATAGCAGCTAACTTTTCACATCAATATTGCACGAGAGGGAAACTTTCCGCGAGAGCCGCGGAGTATTCAATTTCTTCAATTCAAAGTGTTCCTTCGATTTACAACTAATTTATTCTTGGAAGTTTCTCAGTTGATGTAATGAAACTTAAAAAATGCCTCTTTCTTCTATTTTTTCCAATAGGGATGTTACAGGGCTTCAATAAACTTGTGTTAAAAACTTTTTGTTAATTTGATTTATATGAATTTAAATAAAGTCACGAGATTATTTTTTACATCTTGGTAATATTAATATTTTCCACCTTGGAATCTCAGTTAAACTAATGATATTAAACCATTATATATCATTCTGATTAAATTCAGATGAAAATGATCATCTTTTGTGTATGGAAAATTAATTTTTGATTTAATTTAAAAATCAATTCAAAAATTAATTTTAGAAAATTTGTAATTTCAGAATGGAAGAAATTACAAGTTTCCTATATTTAGCTATAATTTTTTCTTTTACAAATAAAACAAAAACTACATTTCCTATTAAAAATTGATTAATAAGAAATTTTCACATCTTTTTTGGGAGCAAAATTTTTTTTGATTAATTTTTTTGTTATATTGCATAGTTATTGGCCAAAAAAGAAATTTTTTATTTTCCATTATTTTTTGTGTGATCAAAATCTTAATTTTCGATTTTTTTAGAAAATTCAAACATTTGTTCTATTAACCTTGTAGAGCTTTGAAAGTGCAAAGTTTTTCTTTTCAAACATTTTTTTCTTGACGAAGTGAAGTGACAATTTTCGTTTTTTTAATCAGATTTAGAAAATTTTATAATCTGTAATAATTTTATTTTTATGAAAAAACTCGTAATGATAAATTGTTCAAATTTTTTATTATTGCGGATAGCCGAAAACATCATAATTAACTTTTTGAATTCGGATCCAAAATAGCTGGTTAGCGAATTTGATCTTTCTTATTGGGTGCTGAAACCTTGTGCCGAAACGAAACTTCATCGAATTCAGAGGGGCTCGGAACGCAAGAGATTCACAGAAATCCACGATTGTCAGTTTTCACAGAAGACAAAAACTAAAAAAAAAAAGAAAACCTTCTCATTATGATGAGAATTTAAAAAATTAATTTCTGCACTGGATTTGAAAAATCTCTTATTTTTATGGTATATGATACATGACCCCATGAGCCCTTTTATCAAAATCCTTCATCATTGATTCTTTGAAAATGCCGTGTACGTAATTATCGTAATTCTATATCATTGTTTAACAGTCTGGCTATTAACAGTAATTTCTCATCAGACAATTGGTTAAATGGTCTCCGGATATGAGATTGAAAGGATGAATCAAAATACAAATCTCACAATCTTCAACATTTACTGACCAATAAGCCTCCCAGCAAAAACATCGACATCTAACATCAAAGAAAAAAAATCGATGCATCGAAAACATGGTACTTTAAAAAATATCTATGTTTAAAATATCCGCATCGAAATCCTTAAAATATTTACATCTTATAGAATCAAATCGCTAAAAAAATTATCAATTTGATTTTTGAATGTTTTAGAAATGTGCAAAAACATGAATTTTTCTATTAGTGTAGGTGTAGTTATTTTTTAGAGGAAATTAAGCAATACGTATTTTTGCGAGTTGTGAAAAACGCTTTTTGCGGAATTATGCGTATTTGAATTTTTGGCTTTGTTTTTCAAAAAACCCAAATTTTTCTTTAAACTTATATAACGTTTGCCCTAATTGAGATTTTCTCAAAAACCCCACACTTAAAGTTTTTGCCAATTTTTTGTTGAGTTTGTTTTGTTTCTTGCAAACAACTATAGATAAGATAAAATGTTAAGAAAATAATTTAACAGTTAAGAGAGTTCTGCAAAAAAGGCTTTTTCTCATTTACGATATCTTGCACCATTTCCGAGAAAAATACAAAAATTCAATTTTCATAAGTAGAAAAATTCTGTTCACTCTTGTTTTAGGTGAGCTGAACAATTTTTATCACTAGAAAATTATTTTTTAGAAAATCGAATTTACAAATTTTTTGCTGAAACAATTCAAGTAACAAAAATAATTATGAATCTCAGTTTAAAAAATAAATAATACCTAGGCCCACATTTTCAGATTTTTATTAGCCATTTATTTAGATTCTTCATTAGAGTCTTTAGGATCCCAAGAGGAATCATTGTTTGCTGTAGATAATTTAAGGGCCCAATCTTGTTTAGCAGTTTTAACCATGTAAGCAGTTTTGATATCACCTTTATCAATCCCCTTCTTCCACATGTGTGATTTTTGTATTCCCGGGGATGGACGGCACATTCTTCCACTCTTGCGTTTTTAATCGTCGAAATTTTTTTTAATCTTGTGTAGAAAGTAAAATTAGATTAAGAGCAGGAATGTACTTTTGCACTTCAGTGAAGAAAGTTTTAGCTTCGGTGATGGCTTCCTAGTGTGAATGTTTGAGATTGTGCCAAGAGTGAAGAGAATTTTTTTGCTAATGAAAATTGAATTTTCGTATTTTTCTCGGAAATGGTGCAAGATATCGCAAATGAGAAAAAGCACTTTGTGTAGAACGCTCCTAACTGTGCAAAATATTTTCTTAAAATTTTTCGTATCTATTGTTGTTTGCAAGAAAAAATGCGAGAATTCGATTTTATGAAAAAAAACTTCTCCTGGTCACAAAACTTATTTAGCCTGCATAAAACTTACAAGGAATTTTCCTTATGATAGTGAAAAATTCAACAAAAAATTGGCAAAAAATACAAGTTTGGGGTTTTTGAGAAAATCTCACTCAGGTAAAAAGTAATTTAAGTTTAAAGAAAAAATTTGAGTTTTTTTGAAAAACAGCAGCAAAAATTTAAATACGCATAACTCCGTAAACATTTTTTTTCTCAAATCGCAAAAAAATGGCGAACTTTCCAGCAGTTCATTTACAGATTTTGAGGAGCATCTTTTATTATTTTTTACTAAATATATGACTTGTCAGAATAAAAATAAATAGTGGTAATAACTTCAAAAGAGCTTCAAAAATTCCAGAAAAGTTTTACTTTTATGCTTGATATTGGAATATAAAAGATACTCAACGGTATTTAATATTGTCCCAGTATTAGTCATTAGACATACTTTTTAAGTTGTTCTAGTAATGGTTGGTTTACCTTACTCTGGCCGTCCGCATTTAACTAGAGAATAGTGTCACTTACCCAGATCCTTTTCGCAGCGGGTTATTAATGGATAGAGGTATTTCCTCGGATTTAGACTTGATTTCATAGCATTCAGTTGGGTGAAAGTAAACCCCTAAAACGAGGTCATGTGAGGATGGGTACTCGAGAGCTCGAGATAGGGCGTACCGTGCCGTGACATGTGAATACTCATCCCCGCAGGTAATTCACGTTGAACGAGGAGATCTCTGAATCAGCTGAGCCCGCGTGTTTCCTCATCCGTGGCTTGTACATAATGTTTCGTGGAAACGGAGCCGGAAAGGTGCCTTCGTATCATCGCCTCCACATTATAATTTTCGCTTTTCCACTATAAGACCTACCTATCTCAAAGAGAGACAAATTTGGTACAATGGGACATCTGATATCTTGTCTGACTCCACCCTCGATGATTACACTACTAGGTTTCACGATCACTATAGTAGCCTGTTGAGAAAAGTGACTGCCTTTTGTTTTCCTGGTATGAATGTGGAATAAGAAGAAAGATGAACTTTTTGTTTACCGCACTTTATAAAATGCATTTTCACAGACCGATCAAACAAAGAAATCCTGCGAGGTCTATCCGGAGCTTATCTGACCTTGACCTCTAACTCTGTAGGTAGTTGCCATTTACCATTTACCATTTAGGGCGGACCTCTGTCAGGTTCAATGCTAAATGACATGTATCTACATATATTCTGTTGATTAGTGTATGCAGTTGTGAAAAAGTCTAACGACGTACGGGTCGCATTTCAGGATGACGAAACGCACCAACTCAAGAGTGTTCATTGAATTTTGCCATAAATTTGGTATCCACTCTAGCATACCCGCAAAGGTTAAATACCTCAAAATGCTGTCCGAGTGTTAGTGTTATTTAATGAAAATCGTCATTCAAGAGTGATATAGATAGAGGATGACCTTGGGTTTCCAGAAACCATTGTTTCGGAAATTTGAAGCCACGATTTGGGGATGAGCCGCTTAGCTGTATAATTCGTTCCATGGCTCCTGACGAATACCAAACTAATTATCGAGTGAAAGTCAACTAGAACAATTTGAAATCAACGAAAAACCACCCGGAAATATTCAAAAAGGTCATTAGTAGAGATGAATTATGTGTTTATGCCTGTGATTCTGAGAAACAGACCAATTTTAGCCGCGGAAGACATGTGGGGACAAAGCAACGTTAATAAGACAATGCTAATTATTTTTCTTTTCTTTTTTTACCAGTATTTGTTTTGGATCATGAATATGTTCCAAAATGTCAGTAAACAAAGAGTGTCACTAAAAAGTTCAAAAGCGATTACGTTGCCGCAGTAAGAAGGACACGACCTGACTTGTAGGAAACTGGCAACAGGGTCTTTTAGCACAAAAAGGAACCTGTCCATTCACGGCAGTTCATTCAGCAATTTCTGATGAAACAAGAACTTACAAAACTTCGGAAGTCCTTATATAATTCTATCCTGGTTCCTAACGATTTCAGGTGGTTTCCCAAGTTGCATTATTCTCTAAAAGGAAAATGATTCCAAAGCGTGGAGGAAATGAAACAGAATGCAACTAAGCAGCTGTTGGCTGTTACAAAATGTGCCTGTAAGAATTGCTTCCGATAGCAGGAGGAAAGCTGCAAGAAGATTACAGAAGATTTCTTTAAGACAAAAACAAAATTTTGAACAACGAAAGCACTTCAATTGTTTTTCTGTGTTGACACTGATCAGGACAGCGAATGTAAGGTAAAACATGTAATCATCGACACGCACCTAGTTAGCGCCTATTGATAAATTTATCGAATAAAATTGAATCATAAACCTTGACCAATATTTTTAATACCAAGTCAGTATCAGTATTTTCTATATGATAATAGAATTCTAAAATAAATTTTAAATCTAATAATGATAAATCTAATAATGATGTCTAAGGAGTTCCAAATATTTTGGAATGACCCAGATATTTACTCATTAAGCTGTAATATTTATCAATAAGGCTGAAGTAAATGTCATTTTAATTAAAGAAATTTAATGAGACTAAACTTGATCAAAATTCAATCTGAAGTTCCAGAAGAGCACTCGAGAAAATTATTTACATGGATTAGAGCATTTTGCAGAACGAAAATAAAATCTTCATTTAAATTGACACAAGTAAGTCAGGGTATCATTAACCTATATCTTAAGTAGAGAAAAATCACTCAATCAACCATACAAATTTTAATCTGGACTGAAAATATGTTGTTTTTGCAGTTTGCGGATTCAAACTTATAGAATAATTATTTTTAACAATTTTGTGCAAGAATCTGTTAAAATTCAGTTTTAATTAGGCCGTCATATTTTTTTTGTCTGGATATTTTCAAAAAAAATTGTTGTTTAAAAATGCAAAATTGAACTTTGTGTTATGTTTATGGATCAATTTTTCCTGATAAGTTGGATATCTGTACATTATGTTCGATCGATTGGCTTTGACTGCAGGTACATCTGTATGTTAGAAATCGATAAAAAATTACTGAAAAATGAAAGGATGGATTAGAAATTAATATATTTAAAAACTATTAAAACACCATTTACAACAAGGTGGTTAATATGTAAAATAGTCTAATGAAATTTAATTCTGAAAGTTCTATAATCATAGGAACGAAATTATTATAGACTTCAGGCCACTTTTTGTCTAAAAAACGCTGCCATTTCCGGAAAAAATAAATCCATAACTTTTTTTCAAAAATCAAATATTAACAGCAAAATTCCATTTAATTAAAATTGGGAAATTTGGAATTTTTGACAAATCTAACTCATGCTCCAGGGCTTCATCGAATCGTGCTACGTTTATTAAGAACTGATAAGGAATTTCAACGAAATAACTGATTTTAACCTACCCTCATTGTGAATTTTTAGCAATTTCTGTTATCAAATGTTAAAAAATATAACTTATTAGAAAAATTATTTATACCCAAAAGATGTAAAAAATAACCGTATTTTCTTATGGAAATGTAATAGATGGTCATTACTTAAGGTAGGACATTTTTATTTAAACGTTACGTAATTATTTAAACAAATAACTATTTTTTATTTACAACATTTCTAAAAACTGAGCTAGATGTGTCTAATTTTTCATCACCTTTGTATTCTATGCTACTTTTTGTTGAATAATTACATAATTTTGATAAATTTATTCTAATTTAAAAAAAAAATTAATTTGCTTAAACAATTTTTATTTCCTCAAGCAGTTTTTTTTCTATAACTTTGAAGAATTCAAATCAAATAGAACATATAAAATTATTTTTCTGAATATATAGTGTATACAAAAATTTGTTGACGATTTTTAATTCTTTACACAAATATAATTTAAAAAAAAATTATTTTTCAAAAAATATTTTTAAAGTCGTATTTTCTGAATTAAACATAAAATTTAACGATTTCAAGTAGTAGTGAATTCTGACTAAAAGCTTTATGGTAGTTTTAATAAAATTATTTATTGTTTTTTTGTTGTTGTAAATTCCCTTTAAATTGATTATGGATGGTTTACACCCTTTTTGGCGCAATATTGAATAAATCATAAGTCGTAATAAAAGTTAAATTATAAAAGTGTATTATTGTATTTTTCACATTTTTACAATCTTTACCATTATTATATTATAAAAAAGTTAATTTACTAATACAAATTATGATTTAAGTTTCAACATTTTATCTGAACTTAGTATAACATTTTATTTTATTTCTAAAATTAAAATAATAAAAAGGTTACTTCAGTTAAGTTTCTACAATTAGTACATTTTATTTATAATCATTTGAAAAAAGTTTCCAGATATTAGAAAGGAAACATTTTTGTTATGAATATAAAGCTGACATACTGGAAGACACAGAAAATGTATATTAATATATATTTAGGAAAATAATTCTATGCGTTATATTTTATACTATTGATCGAAATTTTTTAATATAAAACTTGTTCAAAAAATAAAAATATGTTAAACAATGAAATAACGTTGTTAACATAACTAATCCGCAAAATCATTCAATATTCAAAATATTCAATACTAATTATTTAAATAATCACATTTTGCTTTAAATTCGTTACACCAAATCATGGCCAACTATTACATTTCAATCAGGAAATACGATTTTTTTTACATTTTTTGGGAATAAATAATTTTTTAAATATGTTACATTTATTTATACCACTCATAATTATATGCAGGAAAAAGACCACAGACATTCCTAAAAATTAACAATAATACTTACAAAACGTATTTTTTTTATTTTTGGGTCATATTTGAGAGTTTTTAAAAATATCCAATTGCGGATTTACTTCCTCCGGAAATGGAATTTGTTATGACGGTGGCTTGCCCTGTAGAGTGAAAAAATTTTGCAAATGCATTTTTAAGCATTTTTTACTATTTTAAATAATTTATGTTACAAATATAATTTCCAGAAGCGATTTTGCTTATTGCATTTCATCCTTCGTGTCAGAATTATTTTTCTCGGGTGAGGATTTAGAATCTTTTTCGATTTTTTTTCAGTACCAGACAGCGATTCGCTACTGCGAGTCTTGATTTAGCCTGAATCGGCTCAGTCAAAAACGTTAAATAACTTGAAAGCGCATTAATGTCACGATCTATACCTGTGGTACAGCCCTCCTCCCATAAATTGAAGCAAAACCGAATAACGTTCACTCGAGACGGTTAGTTAGATCAAACGAGCCGCTCTGCATTTCAAAGTCACGGACTCTTTTTTAAGTCTCTCTTCACGTCGTCAACCTCCATCGCATCCTTTTTGCCCTTCTCCATCTCTTTTTCGCAACATGGCTTCTCTTTTGTCCCGCGAAATAATCAATGAAGATTTTGCCTAACGCCTTCGCGACACGGACTTTAATTAACGGACATACCGATATAATCTCGGTACCGTCGGTGAAAAACTATTCTTGTAATAAAATGCCATGAGTAAGAGTGGAAGCCGCAAAGTTATTCGAGAACGGCCACCTTCTCGATTTTCCGCCATCAAGAAGAGGGATTCAGGGAGGGCTTCCACAAACATCAATGTTCTGCTTTCAATAAGAAAGCCTTCACTACTTCTCCCTCTCCTGGCTTTCACAGCTAACACTCTTTTTCTCCTACTACCTATCCCTTATTTTTCATCACTCACCGTTCTTAGCCTTACACTACTTCTCTGCACTTCTTCTACTTTTCCTCAAATCATTTCTCTCACTCCCCCTTCTTCCCTTCACCTTATTTCCCCTCACTTCTTCTCACCGCCATTACTTTCGCTCCCTTCTTTTCTCCTACTGCCGCTAATTCCCCTACGCTCATTTCCCATCACTTACCCTGTTTTTCTGAATTTCCTCTACTTTTCCTGGAATCTTTTTTCTCTCTTCCTCTTCTCCCCAACCACTTATTCCTCCTCACTTCCCCTTACTGCCCTAACTTTCCCTTCCTTCTTTTCTCCTACTACCTAGCCCTCATTTTCTCTCACTCACCCTACTTAGCCTTCCCTTATTTCCTTTCACTTCCGCTAATTCCCTTACTCTAATTTCCCATCACTTACCCTACTTCTCTGCATTTCTTCTACTTTTTCTCAAATCATCTTTCTTCTGCTTCTTCCCCTCACCCTATACCCACTTACTTGTCCCCCTTTATAACCTCTAATTACCCCTCTCTTTTCCTAATTTTCGTCCCCTGATTTCATATTAATTCTCCTGCGACGGACGATTAGACAGACGGACGGATAGACAACCGACTGAAATCGAAAGGGTTTCTGCTTGGAGCTACGAAATCATACAAATACTAGAGGAAATTCATTATCGACCTATAATAATTTCCCTATAATGAACTCATAATTTTTTCGCGAATCTATGAAAACGACAGGAAAAACAGTAGGGAAATAGATAACGTTAAAATATTGACATAATTGATGCGAAACATAGAGAAATTACAAAAAAATGATTGATTTATTTACCTAAAGTAGAATTTCAAATCATTTCAAGGACTTTCTACGGATTTCAACAATATCCAGAAATTTAAAAGAACTTTTCAAATTGCAAAATATTTAAAAAATATGAAACTCTTTTAACAGATTTCGAAGAATATTAAGAGAGTAAAAAAATTGAAACGAAATTTTAAGAATCTTGCAGCTTTTCAAAACATTGCAAAGAACTTTAAATAATTTTGTAAAGATTTAATTAATTTTATACGACTTTAAATAATTTCGAAAATTTTAAACAATCTTAAAGGTAGTAAACATCCAATTTAACAGGCCCCAACAAATTTTAAGATATTTATAAAATTTCAAGGTTCGACAAAGAATTTTGTAAGATTTCAAAAGATTCGAAGCTATTTTGATGAATTTCAGGCAAGGTTTCAGGATTCATAGAAGACATTGAATTATGTTTAATCATTTACGAGGCCTTAGATGATTTTAAAGGTTTTAAGCTATTTTAACCCAAGGTTTTTAAATTCGTTTTTAAAAGATTTCTAGAAAAACTAAGAAAATATTTATCAACCCAAATTTTTTTTTTATGTTACATTAAATGACATATCGATGGATTTTACGGTATGTCAAGGAATGTCACAAGATTCAAAGTTTTTTTTAATCTCCAAGAATGAGTAAGATAATTTAAACTTATATTCGAGCGATTATAAATGTTTTCTACATATTTTAATGGATTTATTTTAATTTTAGAAATTTTATTGCGTTTTAAGAGATTTGAACGAATTTCTAGAGAACTTCAGAGAATAAAGAAAATTAAATTTCAAAGGATTTCTACGGAATTCAAGCATTTGAATGGATATTGAAGAATTAAAAAAAAATTAAAGGATTTCCAACATCTTAAGTCATTTTAGATTATTTGAAAGAATTATAATGTATTTAAAAAAGTGTGAAGTGATGTCAAAGGATTTTTTAGGGGTTTCAGAGCTTTCAAGGAATTAAAAAGAATTTCGCAATATTTCGATGATTCCTGGTGAACTTTAAGTAACAAATTTAATTTATTTTTAAGGGTTTTTAAAATAATGATTTCTAGAGATTTTTCTCAGTTTTAAAGATTTCGAAGAAATTCAAAGGATATAAAAAATTTCTAATAGATTTTTATAAATTTAAACATATTTCAAATATTTTAAAGAATCAAGGGAATTCACAGATGTTCGCCGTTTCAGGTTAATTTTTGCAGAATTGATATTTTTGTATACGTCCATATGAAATTAAGAGTGGTTCAAAATAAATCATTCCTTTTTAATTTATCTGCTTTTAACATTAGTTCCATCAGTATTTGAGTATTCTTTATTCTAATTCTGATTATTTATTCTATCATCATTTTCTACATTATGGTTATTTTCGAGGGTAGGGAAAGTATGGGACTTGATAATTAGGTAAGTATGGGGGAAAGTAATGAATGGAAATTAAGAAAGTAAGAATTGGGAAGTAGAAAATTGGGGAAGGGGAAGTGGAGAGCAGGAAGTAACAGTGGAGAAGGCAGATAAGTAAGAGAATTAGTAAGGGTGAATAGGGGAAGCGGAGAGTGCATGAAGGCTAGTGTGGGTGGGAAACTGAAGTGATGGGAAAGTGAGGTTATGAGAAATAAGGGAAGTGATGGGGAGGGAAGCAAAAGCATGATGGAGGGGAGAAGGCGAATGGGATTGGTAAGGTGAGGAGGGAGAGCAAGTGATGAGGAGCAGATATAATAATTAGATGTGATCAAATAATATAGAAATAGATAAGATAGGGTCAAATTGGACAGGAAAGTATAAAAGTGAGGAGAGAGAGAGAGAGAGGAGTATTAGGGAGAAAGCAAGCTTTAATAAAATTTTCACGGAGTGTCAAACAGCGCGATGGTAAATTCAATGATCACGTCTTGGTTTTTGTCCCTGCAGAAAAATGGCGAGGGTAGGAAACGTAGGTGAAGTCAGGGCTACCAGGGGAAGTAACTCGATAAGTAGTGAATGGAAATAAGAGGATGAGAAGAAAGAGTGACGAAGAGGAGAATGAAGGGAAGTGTAAATAAGGTTGGGGCAGGGGAATTAGGGAATTTGGTATGCTGGCGAAGACGTTGGATAAGTAAAAGGACAAGCGAGCAAAATTAGTGATTATAAAAGGGCTTATGGAAGCTTATATTGAGGTGATAGTAGAAGGTGTGAATAGGTTTGGGTAAGCGAGCTGCATGGAAATTAAGGGAGGTAATAGCAAGGCGGAAGTAACTAGAGGTGAGGGTAATTAAGGGAGAGTGGTGAGGAGTGAAAAGGATAGTATGATATGATGGGATAGGAGGTTCAATTTTACTTCGAAGAAACTTCATAATAATCGCAGATATATTTAAACTTAATCATCACATCATTATTTTCTTTCCCTACAGGGAAAGTACAGAAAGTCAGGGAGGAGAGGTATTCGAAGTGAGGGTACGAAAAGCAGGGGAAGTCAGGGATAGCAGTGAAACATGTAAGTCGGTAATTAGTGAATGGAAAGTAGGGGATTGGAAGTAAGGCTGAAGAGACGAATCGAGAAGAGCGTAAATAAGAATGTTGGGATCAGGGAATGCGGTATGCTGATGGGGAGGTTGGATGAGTAATAGGGCAAATGATCTAAAGTATTTGGTACGAGAGGCCTCATGAGATTTATTTGGAAGGATGGTAGATAAGTTGAGTACCTTGAGAGAAGCGAGTAGAATGGAAGGTAAGAGAGGTGATAGGAAGGGGGGTAGTATATGGCGTAGCGGGAAGAGAGAAAGAGTGGTGGGGAGTATGGGCGAGTGATGGGGGGAGTATGAGCGAATGGTGGGAAGTGGAAAAGATGGTAAGATACGATCGAATGGGACAGAATAGCCTAAAATAGAGCAGGGAGGGGGTGTAATAGAGATGGGAGATTTGAAGGACCTAATTAACATGAGTGCAGTCCAATTTTCCTTCGAAGAAACTGCATAATAATCGCGGATGTACTGGATATGCCTGGCTGGCTGCTTTTGAAGGGTGTTTTTAGAGCGCGCGGAAGGTCACAGACCTGCATCACAGTCGTGACAAACGACGCGATGGTAAATTTAATTAACCACGTCGTGCTAGCTATCGCCGCATATGAATTTTAAAACCGCACATCTGAATATTGCAGACATGCCGTCGAGCAAAGAACGAAAGTGCGAGTGAAACAAAGTTGCGACTTATCGCGAGTGAAAAGGGACGAAATATGGAAGGAATGAAGGATCAAGAGAATCGAATATTGAATTACCACTGAATACATAAATAGAGATACGAAGGATTTTAACGAGGGGCAAGCCAGAATTCTCCGTGCTAAGGGGTGAGTATGCAAATTGGCTTGCGAGGAGGAGACTGACGACGCGACGCTTGCTGGACGTCCAATCTGTCACTCACTCTCCTGGCCAATTTCATGTTTCAATGCACAAGAACGTGTCGGCAGGATGTAGCCGCTCTAATATGAGTATATCTCCCTTGAAATAGTCCAAATTCATCCCAAGATATAACTTTCATTATTAAATAGGTCCACAATAGGGTGGTCCAAAAAGTTTTTTCAC
>JAWWLR010000158.1:41288673-41301328 GCA_035041075.1 Acraspis erinacei | reverse complement strand
AACTGCATTAAAGTCTTTTTTGTTTAAAAAAGTATGTACTTTTAGTTCTTTCCATTTTTTATTAATTGCGTTTAAAATTAATTTCCAAGATATGTTTGTATACATAGATACAATATCAAGTGATACAATTGTATAATCATCAGGTATAACAATACTATCAATTTTTTTCTTAAATTCCCAACTGTCTTTAATGTGGCTTCTTGTGTAGAGTTCAGACAAAAATTAATGACGTGTAAAATGCCATTATGTTTAAAAATAAGTAAAAATGAAGTCAGAGCTTAAAAATATTTTTCAAAAAAATACACTAATTTTCTACTAAAAAGATAATTTTTAAGAAAAAATGGAATAGTCCAATTTTAATTTAAAAATATTAATTATCAAGGAGAAACACATTAAATTTTCTACAAAATAGTTTAATGTTTAACAAAATAGTTACATTTGTAAACAAAGAGATGAATTTTCAACCAAAAATTCTTAATATTCAACTCAAATAATCAATTTTAATAAATTACGTCAATTTTTCACCAAGGAAATAAATTTCTAACCACAAATTATTCTAAATTTAAATCAAAACTAGTTAAAATCAACCATTCAAGTCGAATTTTCGACTATAAAAATCTGTTATCCAAATTGTTGAATTCTGAAGCCAAAATGATAAATTTACAAACAAATAATTGAACCTTTAACTAAAAAAGATCGCCTTGTGGCCAAAAATGGAATAGTTAAATTTGCAATTAAAAAGATTAAATTTTAACAAGAAGAATGTATTTTTAACAAAATAGTCTATATTTTAAGCAAATAAATTAATCTAATAATAAAAGAAAATGAGTTATTAACAAAGAACTTCAAATTTAATTTTAAAACAATTTAATTCTCAACGAAAAATGTAACATTCCAGCAAATAGTTCATTTTTCTACAACATAGTTCAATTTCGAAAAGAACAGTTGAACCCTCAAACATAAAATATTAATTATCAACCAAAAAATTACATTTTTAACATAAAAAAACACTTATCTTGTTAGCGATAGATTAATTTATTTATGAGTATCATTTTAAACCACAAACGATTTTTTCGTCAATAAAGAATTAAATTGTTTTATTTTCTTCTAAAAACGGCAAAATTTCTACACAAAAATTAAATATTGAAAAAAACTACATTTTCTACGCAAAAGGACGAATCATCTTTAAAACAATTAATTTTTCAATCAACCAGGATACACCTTGATGGCCTTTTAAGAAAATGATTGAATTTTCAGAGAAATAATTAAATTATCTTCCGAGCAACAAGATTTTAAAATAAAAACGGTGAATTCTCAACCAAAAATATAATTGTGCAATTCTCGACCAAAAATAATTGACTGTCAAAAAAAATATTTAGAATCTCTTGATTTTAGGGAAAACGAGAAAAAATGCGGAAAGACGGTTTTATGGGAAAGTCAGTGAAGCCTGCTATACATAAATAGGAATTTGGATCACCTATGAACTCAATAGTAACATTTTTTATAATAATTAAAGTTTCTTTTTAACACTTTAAAGAAATAGATCAAAAATAAATTTGAACATTCCCGCAAAAGATTGCGTTTCGCACTTGATCAAATTATATCCAAAATGCGACATTCTCTATGTAAGATAAAACACTGAGATAATGCAAAATAAAGTAAAAATGTTATTTGTTTAATTTTTGCAATAATTTTTTATTGGTTTTCATTATTCCTTAATTAGAACAATCCTAAAGGATACATACAAATAATTTGTTTATTAGATAATTAAATTACAATTATTTGCTGAAAATGAAATTTTTTACTAAAACAACATTTGTACGAATAAAACAAAAACGATGCCCGTATTGCCAACAATTTTTCAACAGAAAATTTATAAATATTTCTCTGGTAAAAACATTTTTTTTTTAATTTTTTCTTATTTCGTATTGTGTTTGCTATAAGATAAAATTTTAATTTTTAAAACAAAAACCATGCTCTTATTGGAAAATATTCTATGAGGCAAAATTTTGGATGTTTTTCAAATGAAGAATTTTTCTCTTTAACATTCTTAAACAAATTTAACCATTCTTTTTAGGCCTGGAAAAGTAGGTACGAGCACAATCTAGTCCCATAATTAATTCGAAAGGTATGGAGCCTGTAAGCACGTATTTGTTGATTTTATTTATTTATGTTAAAACCATTATCCAATTGTTTAAAAAAGATGATTTAAAGATTAATCGGACATTTGGATGAAAGCGAGATGTAAAAATTTGATTAAGTCTGTAGCTTGTTATTGTATATTTAAATGTTGTACAAATTCGTTAAAAATTATTAGTTTTTTTAAAACATTTTTTTGCATTCATTATGAAAAGTGTGTTTTTTCGTCAAATTTGATTCTATAAAGTTACGTGTAATTTTTTCATTTTAAAATTATTCATCTAATTTTTTCTTTGAATCAAGCACAGCAGATGTATTTCACCAATTTTTTAAATTTTTTATGATTAATACGAATAAAATGGTTTAAACGTATAAGCAATTCGGGAATGGTTTGAACCAAAAAATGTTGTTCTTGATAATAATAAACTACTGCATGACTAAAAAAAGATAAACTAAAGAAAACATTTATTTCAGCACAAAATTGTGTTAGCAAAAAGAAATCATTCAACAAAAAAATATTTGTTACGTAATGTGGTGATGATATCTGAGTGACGTAGATATTCAATAATAAGCAAGAAAGTTGAGTAAATAAAAATTGGATAACTCTTGAAACAAAGACTCGTTTCACTACAAGTGAATGATTGTCCGATAAAACGCAATAAAATTTCTTTCTTCAAGCTTGAATGAAAAACATTTAAGTAAATTAAAATTTTGTAAACAATACAGAACGAATTTGAAAACAACTAAAAATATTTCAATTCTTGAATAAAAATAATGTATAGAATCAAATGGAAAAACAGAGATCATATGTGTAATTGGCTGCAAAATGAAAAATTCCTTTGGGCTTTTTTTTATGCTTGATAGGGAGGGTGCATCAAAATTTAAAGAGTGTTGATGTAAATTATTGGCTTGAGATTCCCTAACAAATTCTATTAATCATCCGTTAATTAATTTTCAATCGAGAAACCTGTATCTCATTTATCCGAAAATAAAAACTTTCCCATGATCTTATCGGATTTCCTGGGCATTTGCGAGCCGACCATTTATTAACCAATTTGGCTCAAACTTGGCGGGCATTTTTTTCAGACATCAAAAAGAAAAAATGAGGGTGGGCATGTCCTCTATTTGGATGTAAATTGTTATTCCACTCTACTATGCAGCCTATTCGAAATTGTGTGTGAAACTAATATGTGAAATGAATACTTTCTCATTAGGATTGGAATATGAAAACCCTTCGCGAAACTAACTAACAGAATTACAATCATACTCGTCTTTTTGAATTTAATTACAGAGACTCCTCTCATAAACTCTGAAAATTCGCAGCTTCCTTTCATGATATTTTGGACAAGCAAGTTAACACGGACGGAAGGATAGAGCTGCAAGGGGTATGAATTTGGGCCGACCTCGTTGGCATGACGGTGTCGTTGAACCTCTAAAATGTATACCTCTTTCTCATTAGCACAACCCAGACCGAGCATTTGCGTGGAGTTCACTATGGTTCGCACCGCATATCCTGCACTTCGGTCTCCTTCGTCCGTGCACTCCAATTTATGCGGATAATGCTGCGTGTGACGATGGTGGTGGTGGTGGTTTTCTACAATTAGTGGTTCGTCCCTCTACTTCACTCGCTTACACCATTTCAAATGGCTGCACGCAGTTTTGGAACTCTTTGAGAATTGCCAAGGATATAGTGTATACGATACTGTACTTTAGACTCTGAGGAGCATTCACTCTCCCCTATAACCACTACATTACTATAGGTCAGAGGCGCATCCTTGCTTGTGCGGGAGGTGATCGACGACTTATAAGGAACTCCTGAACGATCTTTTCTCCAAGATGGACCTCTCTCGTGCCCGGCAGACGTAAGATCCTTTTGTTTCTTTCTAATCCTTTATTCCTGCTCATGATTTTTATTTCTTCTTTTGCACTTTCGCTTATGCGCATTTACCTCTCAGGAAAACGAGAAGGTGATCGTTAAGGTTGTTTAAAATATCTTTTTTGTTGAGTGCAAAATTCTACCTAATTAGTTTCAATCTCTTATTCTTTCGGATTTGTTTCTCTAGCCCATACCATTTTTATACACTCCTTAACCAATCCATTCTCCCCTAAAATCTTCACCACACTCTTTTCGAAGCTTCTCTTATCAACCAATCCTCTATTATATCCATCCCTTAGATGCTTCCATATTTCTTATTATCATTCCCTCTCCGTATCAGTTTTCTAAGTACTTTGGTACTCCCTCCATTTTTATCATCTTTTGCGGTTTATTATTATTAATTTATTATTAATTATCAATCCTTTCACGTTGCATACCTTCTTTGCAACCTGTCGATCTCTTCCCTTTATTTCCATATACATATTTTTCTTCATGGAAAAATTATTGTTTATGAAGAGAAGCAAATAAATGTAATTCTGAGATTACGGCCTTTATACATACCTTTGATTACAATGTTTGAAATAAAAATTAATTTAATTCAATCCTAGACCAGACGAAAATAATATTTTTCATAACAGAATTAAAATCGGCCTCTCAATCAAGAAATGAATTTTAGTCTTGTTTCATTAGTTACAATTTCTCACTTGCATGTTGCAGTCAAAATGTACCTGCAATCATAAAAAATAAGATACATTTCCGACTTTTATTACATTATTGATGTAAAATTCAAATCTTACTTCAGAAACAGCAGATTTCGAGTGACGTATCCAATCATCTTGATTAATACGCTTTATCTATAATTGCTTAAACTTGCTTAAACTTAAGTTAATCTGGCCAGAACTATAACATCAGTCAATCATGCAACACGATACCATTTTGTTTTCATTGAAAAATCTTATTTTCCTAACAAACAATGTACGAAAATATATTTTGACATATATCCCCTTCTTAAGAATACTTCAAATGTTTCTCGCTTCGGTACATATATCCGATTCCGATTTGGCGTCGGTTAGTGGATGGGGTAACGTGACGCAACTCTCTCTACACTTACAGGAAATTTAAAGGTGCCATAAGAGCGCAATGTCTTTTTCCGTATAGAAGATTTATTTTTTGCAACAATACATATTTTATTTGTCAAAAATAACCAATACAAATGTCAGTATAGTCTGCGTATACTATGTAAATATAATTTCTCTTATTTACGATAAACATACAATAGAAGAAAATATAAGTTATTATTACCACTTATTATTAACTATCGAACATTTTTGGCCTCCAGTTTCGCTTCTGAATATGATTCCGACGAATTCTTCACTGCTTGAGTACCAGCAATTTTACAATTTAATTCACATTAAATTATTTAAACTTTTGTTCCCAAGCCACGTGCTTGTATTAACAAAATTTAGTCATCCATAGAAGCTAAAGTTAACGAGATTGAATCCATTTTAAATCAGGCAGGGTCCTACACTTGAAATCTTAGAATCTCTCACGAACGAAATATGTTGTTTTCTAGAGGAAATTAGGTGACATGTATTTTTCCGATTTGTAAAAAAATGTCTAAAAAGGTATACATAATTGAATTTTCTGCTTTGTTTTGGCAAGAAGCACAAATTTTTTCTTTAAACCAAAAAAATTCAAAAATTAAACTTTTATCGAAAAAAAATTCTCTCGGCCTCATTACTGGTATAGCCACATGGCGCTGAAAGATTCCTTTCGGGTATTAGTACAAACTTTTCAAAAATATTTCGAAGAATAACATTTTCGGGGGTCTTCTTACGCTGTCCTTGTTACTAGATATCGTTAGGCATTTTATTTTAATTTGACAAAATTGATGTGATTTAAATATTAACTTATTAACTTTTTCCTGTTGTGATGAAACTTCCACTTTTTCTCATTTTTTCGCCTAAATTTCAAATAAATTAATAAAAGCCAATAAGGAAATATAAATAATCTTGCTTGAGAGTGAATTTTTTCGTGTCAGGTGTCTACCATTGTGTTTTTACTTAAGAATTCACCTCGTTTGGTAAAAAATTCAAATGAATTTGCAGAAAGTTGAACTACTCTGTTAAAACTATTTTTTACGACTTATTTCTTTGACTCAAAATTTACTTTTTTGTTCGCCATTAACTGAAAATTTAAATCTTTAATTTTTGGTTATAAATTCAGGTTTTTTTTATTTTAAAAATCAATTCCTTCTTTGAAAATGTATGTATTTTTTGATAATTTTTATTCTTGTTTTTTGTAGGAAATTAATATTACCGTTTGAAAAATCAACCTTTTGGTTGGAAATTCAAATCTTTGGTTTCAAGTTAAACACCTTTATTAAGAAATTAATTTTTATTAAATTCATAATTTTAGTTAAAAATTCATATCTTTGGTTGAAAAATTAAATATTTTTCTAAAAATTCCTTGTTTTCTTTGATAATGAATTTATTCGTCTTTGGTTAAATATGCAACTGCTTTGTTAAAAATTAATTTCTTTCGGTTAAGGACTCAACTGTTTTCTTAAAAATTCAACTTTTACGGTTGATTGAACTGTTTTTCATTCAAAATAAAATATTTTTCGAGATATAAACCATATAATGTTTCCTTGACAAAAATTATTAAAAATATTTTTTTTTTAGTAAAAGATTCCTAATTTTATTTGAAATTTACACTATTTGGAGAGAAATGTCATTTTTATACTTGAAAAATTAACTATTTTTTGTTGTAAATGTGTCCATTTATAAGAAGAAAATTTCCATGTTTGTGTAGCAAATCATTCCTGTTTGTTGAAAATTGATCACTTTGGTTGAGGATTCAACTAATCGTATTTTTTTTAATTCGTCCTTTTCAGTTGAATTTAACGTATTGAAAAATCTTTTTTTTTGTGAAAAATGATTTTTTGAAACTAGAAGTTCAATGATTTCATGCTTGGTTGAAAACTTACCTTTTTTAGTGAAAAATGTAACTATTTCGTTGGAAATTCGTCTATTTTAATTGAAAATTAAATTTCAATTTGAAAATTCTTCTCCTGTTTCGAAATCAACTGATTTTCGAAAAATTCAAATTGTAGCTTGAAAACTTAACTATTTGATGAAAATTCGTATATTTCGGTTATAAAATTAATCTCAAAATTAATTTGAACAGAAAACAATGATTCGTTTAATGGATTTATTTATTCGTGAATTATAAGATTTTGTAAGAAAATCATTTCCGTTGAATTAAAATGATTGGTTATTCGTTCCTTATTAAATTCGTTTTTCTAACTAAAAATATAACTATCCCATTTTTGGTCAGGAATTAAAAAATCGTCTTTGTTGGTTAAAAATTCAGCTATTTGGTAAAGAATTCAACCATATGGTTAAAAATTTAATTTTGTTTTAAAATTAATATATTTTCTTAAAGTAATCGTTTGTGGTCAAAATTCAAATGTTCTATTGAAAACTTGCCTATTTGGATTGAAAATTCATCTTTTATGGTGGAAAGGTCGCCTTTTCCGGTTGCAAATTTATATCGATTGCCTGAAAATGAACTTTTTTGTCGAAAATTAAAATTTTCCTTTAGAAAATTCTTCCTTTTTTAAAAAATAGTCTATTCATTAATATTTTGCTGCCCCTTTTCATTCTGCGGGAAATGTTTTTGCCTGTTTGATGAGGTTATTAAACAGCAGCTGTGTATATTGCTCTTTGGAAGTAGACTGATGAAATCGATCTTCAAACAATAAAATGGAGGCCCAGTTTCCTGGTCGCGCACCGGATAATGTCGTAATGCATTATGTCTGTACGTGCTCTTTGTTCGCCAGAAAGCAAGCAGGCCTGAAATTATGATCGCGTCCGGGACCGTCGGTGGTGCCAGAACCGTAAACTCGTCGCACGTGTGCCGCACGTGTAGTGCACGACATACCCAGAGTTGCGATTTTCCTTTCGTATTCCTTCGTACTTGTGCTTATATTAACGGAATAATGACTTTCACGTGCAAAATATAAACGCCAACATTTACTCTGCAAATTATCTAGGGTCTTTTAAAAACACATTCAAAAATAAATAGAGTTTGCGATTGTTTAAACTTTTGTTCAAAAACGTCTCGTTTTAAAAAACGAATACTACGCAAATTAAAAAGTGGTTAAAAACTATAAATTTATAGAAAAAACTGCAAGTCTCTTGCATTATTCTAAGAGAATATTTAGGGTTATAATAATAAATTATTAAAACAATTATTCATGTAAAATTTAAATCATTAGTTATTCGCTTTAATTTAAAAGTTCATAATAGGTTGAAAATTCAGAAAAACCTCGATTTTCTGACTGTATTGTCAGAAAATCTTTGTAAGATTAATAATAAATTGTTTAAGGAAATTATGTATATTAACATCTAATTATTAGCAGCAACTATTAATATTGACGATTCGGAATAAAATTTACAAAAAAAAAATATATTCGTACCTTATGGGAAATACATGTTAAACTTTATATGTATCTAAATATAATTTTTTTCCCATAGTAAAAGTCGTTTTTTTAAGTTAGTTACTAAAATTTTCATTAGTCATAATTTGTAACGAGAAAATAGCATAATTTAACATTTACTGATTTTAAAAACATTGTTATGAACAAATTGTAATGAACATAAATTATATAGATTGCTAATAACAATTTGTTTAAAAAATAAATGTCCCAAATGCCCGTTTCCTGGTAGAAAACATGATTGTTTCTTGAATTATTATTGGAATGATATTTTCTCTATGATTAACAAACGAATTGTATCAAGAAAGAAGTTACGTGATTATTATAAACATGTTTGTAGAAAAAAATAATATTCATAATTTTTAAATACAAAAGAAACGTCCTTTTCACTTCAAGCATCCGACGATAAACCAAAAGTGATTCAAAAACTGGATATGAGACACTAAATAACAATTTTCGTGATTGTTAATAACAGTGTCTATTAAAAAATACCCCAATCTGCCGTTTCATCGCACAGGAAGAGAATAATTCTTGCTTCGAGACTGTCGTTTAATTTATAAATATTGATGATAATTAATAAATAAATAAACAAATCAGTATATAATAACTGTTAGTTTATTCTCGGATAATTTTAAGAACGAAACGTCTCTTTTTTGTGTAACAATAGTCAATCTTATTATTTGTTAAAAAAATGTTTATAGCAATCACATACATTATTTTTTATCAATTATGATCCATTTTTATTGACTAAAAAGTAGAATTAAATTTCAAAGTAGTAAGGAAAAATTAACATTTGTTTATCTTCAATACTTCTAAAACTATTGGTGATAAAGATACTTGTGCTAAATTCTGCGCTTGCGATCTTGAAGCAATATTGCTTTTTCTAGCTGCTGCGCATGCGCAGTGCAAGCAAGATTCATTTTTTACTGTTGCACTTGCGCTTTTCGATTCAGAATTACTTTCCGTGACTGCCGTAAGCATAACCTCACTTCATTGTGATTTGACGTTTAAGAAACTGATTATGAGTAGTGAATAGTGATTTTACAAACTAGAAGTTATAAGTTACCATAAATAACTGATAAATTATCATAAATTGCCGATACATTACCAATAAATGACCGATAATTTATGCAAAAATTTTTATACCTAAAATTTCCTATAATATAGTAATTTTCCACAAATTTCCGGAATTTTGTTTAATTTAGCGATTTACCATAAATATCTAAAAGTTTCAGAATTTTTTGAATATCTTCCAAAAAAAATTAGGCACCTTAAATTTCTGGAAATTTTCGTTAATTTACAAATTAGGCGAAACTTTCCGACAATTTTCGGCCGTTTCTGTTAATTTTACCCTAAATTTTCCAAAATTATCATCAATTTTCCAACAAATTTGTTTCTATTGTTTCTCAAATAGAAAATTCATACAATGTAAAAAAAATATAATGTGCTACAGGTGCTGAAAGTAGACAGTTGCAATTCTTGTGAAGTTTACACTACTTCCCATCGGCTCATTACGGGTCGTTTCCGGCTCATCTTCGACAGGAAAATACTATGTTTTAATGTAAAATACGTGTTAAACTTTATGGGGCTTGTAAAAACTCTAAATATCATTTTTTAAAGCATTTTTTTAGAGAATTCAAACAAATTTCTGGGAGATATTCTTGATTTTTTTTTAAATTCTAGATAAACCGGAAAAAATCCGACAATTTTATCTAACCGAGAAAAAAACTGGAATTGTCTTCAGATTCGTGAATTTTGTTCTTTTCGAAAAATCTACTTTTTTATACTTTATCTTATTTTAATTATTAGAACTTTTATAATATATAAAAAAATTTTAAAAACATGCTGTGCTTGATATTTTTTCCCACTTTCATCGCAGAAACATACCATTGTTTAGTTATCATAAAAAAATCCTGGTTTTAAAATTGTGATTTTAGTATTTTTTAAGTAATTTTTAGATCTTGCACCCTACAAAAATTTTGTTTATACAATAGAAAAAGAATCGCATAATCTTTCAATTTAGGATAAAAACATTTCAGAAACAAAACGGTAAAATTTGTTCAAAACAATATGTTGTTAGAACAAATCAAAAAACTATTTTTTAAACATTTTAAGAAAGTTCTAACTAAAGCATACATTTTCTTCCTTTTTTTGTAATTTTGTACTACTAATTTGCTTGTACTACTAACTGCTTAATTACTTAAAAATGTACCTAAACAAATTCAACATTCTTTTTTGGCCTGTAGGGATTTTTTGTAATTAAAAAAAATATATGATTTCGCCAATGACATTTTAATTAAATATATAATATGATAAACATCTTAAAATTTTCAAATAAAAATGTTGGAAAAATTCGAAGACATCTCATCTACGGAAAAGTAAAATGAATACATATTTCTATTACATTTGATAGGAAGCTTGTGATTACTCATTAAATATATCTTACAACAAACATTTATTTTATCAAATGAAGTATAAAAATTCTTCTTATATTTTTGCTTCAACTTTAGACATATTGCAAAATGTAAAACAAAAATTTCATAAATTTTAGCTTTGAAATAAACCCAAAATGCAACTTTAGCACAATTAACATTTAGAAAAAAGTATGCACTCGTCGCTAAAGAGGCTGTGCAATACTTGTGATCGATAATATAACTACGTTTCATATTTATAACATGATTCTGTATTTGTAAGTTATAGTTAACAGATAACGGAATTGCAACAGTTTGAGAATAATTATTTTACCAAAGGTTTATTTGCGTCAGAGATGCAAAAGCGCCATTTGAACATTTTTACTCTGAGTGGAGTAATCGAGTTTCTGTTTTTATGAACTGAAACGTAATCACAGGCAGAGAAATGAGTTGATTTTATGAGCACTCGGAAAGAGTTCTTTCGTAGTGGCCGTTTACTGCACAAAAAATATTTCAGTAAACGAGACTTTTCAAGTTATAATCTGATGCAACTTTGGTCATCAAATATTTTAAAGAATATGGAAACATTTTGTAAAAGGAAAAAAATAAAGTTTTTTTATGAAAAAGTAGAAAACGGATTTGATTGAAAACAGCATTTTTTCTATAAAAATGTATGCACATATTTCTGAAAGACCATGATCTTATAATAATAATAATAAAATAATAATTATAAGTATATATATATATATAATATATTTATATATAATATAATTAATAAATATAAATAATAAATAAATTAAATTAAAAAATCCCGAAGAGTAGATTCTAAGTTTTGACCACCATCTGCCGCTTATTTCAGGATTATAATATTTGAATGTACTTTTTACAAATTTTGTTTCTTTTGAAAAATAAAAATAACTAATAATGTTATGTAATATTATAGAAAAAAACGTTGGCAAATTTTTTAACAAATTTAGTTTACTTTTAATAATTCAATCTTTTATTGTATGTAAAATTGTAGACATTTTTTATTTCGAATTCATTGGCATAATATAAATTGTTGGTACCAAGGAACCAATTATTTTAAAAAATGACCAACCTTTTTTCTATGAAATCTCCGAAATTTTGTTTAAAAACTTATAAATTGACAAAATAGTGTCAGTTTTTCTAGAAATTTTAAACTCACTTTTCTTAAAAATCCCAGCTTTTTATCTAATAGTTTTTTACAGTTGTTTCAAATGGGTTACCTATTTGGAAGTTTTTGAAATTTCCCGTTGAGACTAACAGACAGTCATATTCCTTTCCCGGACGGAAGATAGAGGGCAGAGACGGGAGGGGAAATAGGGAAGTGAAGCAAGGGGAACATGGGAAAGTAAGAGGAGAAAATTAGGGGTAGTACGGGAGGTGATGGCGTATGAAGATGGTAAATACGGGAGCAAAAGTAGAGGAAGTGTAAAGAGGGGTTGTGAGGGTGCGGAGAGTAGGTTAAGTTATGGGAAGGGAAGTGAAGGAATATCTGTGAGGGATAGTTGCGAAGAGAAAGTAGAGTAAGGAGAATAATTTTTTTGCGCTTTTATAAAACTACAACAAAAATGCTATATCTCTTTAATGATAATTTAATAATTTTAATTCAAGAACCGACCACCATTAAGTAAGTCATGTAAACAGAGTAATGTTTGGACTTGATTATCTTTAATTTGTCACAGAGTTCCACTTAAAAATCTCATC
>JAWWLR010000158.1:41190882-41206326 GCA_035041075.1 Acraspis erinacei | reverse complement strand
GTACCTAGACTTGTAGATATTTGTCACACAAGTTCATTGATACCATATCAATTGTTTTCAATAAGTTAATTGTTCTTATTATTTTTGTTTAAAGATAAATAAAAATGAAAACACTTAATATTGTGCTAATTAATTATTATTAAAAAAATGTACAAGTCTTGTTTTCTATGTGAATGTTTAAAATATAAAGCATCAAGGCAAACTCTTTTAATCTGTTTGGCTATCTATCTCAAATTGTTGTATTTTATTTTTCACATAGTCACAAAAGAAAATTACCTTTGTTTAGCCTCCTGTACTTGAGGGTGATTATGTAACTTCGTCACTTTCACGTTCACTTTTTCCAGATTCGAATAGCTAATCTAATTTTATTAATTTTAATTCTCAAAAATATAAAAAATAGCCCTCACTTCGCCTTCTCCATCCAACCTTTCTTCTATTCATTTCCCGTAGGTTCACTCATTTTCACCTACTTCCTATACTTTTTTCATTTTCCTACCTCTCAGTTCCCATGAATTTCCCTACTTCCTTATCCCTCATTTCCAATCCCTTTTCTACTTCTCCTACCACTATTTTCCATGAATTCCTCTATTTCCTTCCCCCATTTTCTCTGACTTTGCCTAACCTCATTCTCCCTACTTCCCCTTCCCCTATTATCCAAAATTTCATCGACTTTTCCTTAATTTATTGACCTTTATATTCCCTCATAGCTCCACTTTCTCTCCATTAATCCCCCATTCTACCATTTCCACTACTGCCCCTTATATAATTCGTCCCGCTCGTCCGTCCCTTATTTCCCCTACTTCCCATGAACTTACTTCCCACCACTTCCCCCTCCTTTTATTTGCCCCTTAGTTGTAATTATCCTGTAATAATTTCTTCTTACTTCCCCCACTTTACCTTCTCTATCTCCCTCCCCTCACTTCCCGATCTTTCATTTTCTCTCACTTCCTATACTCCTTATAATTTCGTCTCACTTCCCTTACTCCTCCTCCCCTCATTTCCCTCACTTCTCCTACCCCTATTTTCCATAAATTCTTCTAGTTCCTCCCACATTTTCTCTCACTTTGGCTAACCTTAGTTCCCCCTCTTTCAGTTACTACTCCTCGCCAACCATATCACCCTACTTCCTCTTTAATAATCCCCCTTCTCTTATTTCTCCTACTTCCCCTCATACAATTCCTCCCACTTATCCGTCCCTTATTTCTCCTCCTTCCCCTAACCTCGTTTCCTCACACGTTACTTTTTTCAAAACTGATGTATGCACGAAACTACCAGTATTGAAAAAAAAACTTTTTTGGCTAAAATAGCTCCAAATACCAAAAAAATTATATTTTTTCAAGAGTTATAACACTTGACAACTCTTCCTCTTTCACTACTTACGCACCTTCACCGAGCAGCGAAGTATTTTGAAAAAACTGAACATTAGGAATTTGACCTGAATAAAGGTAAAAAATCGTCCACTTTGGCAGGCCATAACTTATGACATATTGGGGCTAGATCATTGCATTTTCTTATAATTACTCGAAATTTTGTCTACTTTTTTGCCTTCACTTTTTCATTTTTTGCCCTCAACTTTTTCAGAATATCCTCTAGTTTAATTTTGCCTCTGAAAATTTTGCTCTAAAATGCAATGGGGCGGGTCAGTCCCTCAAAACACGATTTATGGAATTGTTTAAAAAAATATGTCGGAAGGCAAGGGTGCCATTTCCAGAAAACTTGGAATTTTAATCAGAACCCATTAGTAAACAGTTTCAGCAAAAGACCGCGCATTAACTAATTACTACGAGTAAAAGTATCAGATCCCTAGACTAAATTACTTCTTTCCAAGGAGAGGTTGAAGGGGAAAATTATGGGAGGGCAAGTTTTTGAAGAATAAGTAGAAGAGAGGAGGAAGTGGAAGAAGGTGGAGGGCAAGTGACGGAATGTGAGGGAAGTGAGAGGAGGCGGAGTAGGGGACGTGAGAGGCAATTACAAGGAGTAGAGGAAGTGAGAGAAAATGAGAGATCGGGATGTGGGGGAAGTGAGGGGCGGGAGAGAGAGAATATAAAGTAGGGGAAGTAAGAAGAAATTATTAGAGGATACTTACAACTAAGGGGCAAATAAAAGGAGGGGTGAAGTGGGGGGAAACGGGTTCATGGGAAGTAGTGGAAATAAGGGACGGACAATCGGAATGAATTGTAGGAGGGGACTTAGGGGAAATCAGAGAAGGGGGGATTATTTCAGAGAAAATGGGGTGGTGAGGGAATATAAGGGTCAATAAATTAAGGAAGAGTCGATGAAATTTTGGATAATAAGGGAAGGGGAATTAGGGAACGAAGTGTGCAAGGAAATGCAGTGACGGGAAGAAGAGGGAATGAGGTTAGGCGAAGTCAGAGAAAATGGGGGAAGGAAATAGAGGAATTCGTGGAAAATAGGGATAGGAGAAGTAGAAAAGTGATTGGAAATGAGGGATAGAGGAGTAGGGTAATTCAGGGGAACTGAGAGGTAGAGAAATGAAACAAGTAGGAAGTAAGGGGAAATGAGTGAACCTACGGGAAATCAATAGAAGAAAGTGTGAGTAGGGAAAGAGCAGTAAGCGCTATCTTTTTCTAACTGCGTAAATTAAAATTTAAAAAAACATAGATTAGATACTCAAATTTGGTAAAAGCAAAAGTGAAAATAAAGAAGTTGCATAATTGCCCTCTATTTTAGGATGCTGAAAAAATTAGTTTTCCTTTGTGGCTCTTTGAAAAGTAAAATAAAAGGAAACCTTTTTAAAAAATTTAGGATATATTTTCGTACGAGCTGTCTGGACTACCTGGGACAGATCCATACCGGAACGGAACTATAAGCG
This sequence comes from Acraspis erinacei, assembly GCA_035041075.1. Classification (NCBI taxonomy): domain Eukaryota; kingdom Metazoa; phylum Arthropoda; class Insecta; order Hymenoptera; family Cynipidae; genus Acraspis; species Acraspis erinacei. Next base: position 41,203,493 of record JAWWLR010000158.1, on the reverse strand, counting down.
TTTCTGCCCGTGGCTATAAAACCGTAAAAATCAACGCAAATTGTGTAAAAGTGAAAATAAATGAAAAAGTTGTATAATCGCTCCTCAAGTCCCCCCTCAAATGGAAAACAATTGTAAGTCATGTTGAAAACCGCAAAGGCAGTTCCCAATTTTTTGGCTTGCACGGCTACACAGTCGATCCTTCGAGGGATCCCTAATGTTAAATCTGAATTTAATTTGGTAACAACCTCAATGCGCAGAATTCTGTTCACTGTACAGGCTCCATTATCTTCAATTATCGCAATTGTTGCATTGAAGTCGAGCGCAATTCACGGAATGTATTATATCTTTGTAAGTCAGTGGGAAGTTAGCATGGCACAGAACTGAGGTGGTGGCTTTCCTCTAATCCGGAGGAGAGATTTAAGCAGTTGCGTCGTAAAATAAATTTCAGGAGCTGGAGCGAGCTGGAGGGCTTAAATGGCAAGGACGAAATGTGGGTAGGGGTTGTGCAAAGAGCCAGTTTCGCCTGCATTCGTGATCGAAGCAATTACGGCACTCGCATAGGGCGGTCACTCGGTTGACTGACGAAGGTGGTACTACTGGTAAATATACGAGTTTAATTCGTCCGGTCGCGGGCCCGTTATCGTGCCCGACTTTGATTTCCCTAACGGCTCGAGAGGCCAGCCCTCCGACGAGGGTGCCACCGCCTACGAACGATTTCCATCTACGACCGCCAGTACTCGTATATGACCGTCAAGCGGACGCGGATTTATTGCGCGTGATTCGTCCAGCCAATTACGCACCCGAACCTCCCGGCATGGCACTCCGAGTCACGATTGAAACTGACTCGTTCTACCCGGAAGCTTTCCGCTACTTTTGATCACTTTTGATGTCTACCGGATTCACTGAAGTTGTCGTTTCAATCGACTGAAATCACTCGGCCTCAATCAGTGGACAGAACAGATTTTGTTTTTCGATCTCTCCTGTTTCCTTTATTCGTAAACGCAAAAACAAGAAAAAAAATCTCTGTGGTTGTTTCCGATAAAAAGGTAAAAATAATTAAATCAGTTAATTATACCATTCAATGGGGCCAATCTGCGCGTGACATGGAGAAGGAAAATCTAATTTCGTGATCAAGAATATATTGAAACCAGTAAAGCTAATGGATATTTATAAATATTGGAGGGTAAACGTAACCCGGAGCGATCATTATTAACTTTATTTAATAAAATAATATGATAGTACAATAAAAAAAAATACCTGCATCAGCCTAAGAATACAAAAGTTTAGGGTGAAAGAGGTGGAGTAGGAGGCGCAGAAGTTGGAAAATCAGAAAGAGAAGCAAGAAGAGCTCTTATGGCCCTGTTAACAAATTTACATATCACTTTGGACACAAAATACTAACTGAAATTTTTAAAAGTTTTTGTTCTTCATCCAGCAGAACAAACCTCTTTTTTTAGAGTGAAAATTTGTTTCAACGAGTTCTGGGGCCACTTGAAAACGTAAAAAAATAGGAAGCATAGCATCATTAAGAGTTGAAAATTTTTTGTAAACGAATGGAGAAAAAATATACGAAAGGAATTTTTCTTAAATTTTAAATAAGTGTTGCATTAAGCAAATCCAAAAAAATGTTTTATTTTTATTGGTATTAAAACATTTTAACTCGATAGAAAATCATTTTTTCGAATATACATATATTATATGATTATTCGTTGCCGAAAACTGTGCAGATAAAAAATTAGCAATACTTTTTCCACATATAGAAAATCTTGTATTTATAGTCAGAAAGCCAGATTACTGAAAGTTACGTAACATGTATATCGATTTTACGATATTTAGTGTTTCCTTTTTTTCTTTTTATTATAATTTTATAAATATTAGCAAAGAAAAAAGTTACATGTTTCAACCTACACTAATTGATTCTCTTTTATTTCCTTTTTATTATTTCAAGAATTGTATCATTTAACAAAATTTGTTTATTATTTAAATATTTTTAATATCCTTGAAACTTTCTGTAAAAAATAATAAAATTATACTAATGTATAATAACGACGTAGAATATTATTAGGTTTATTTAGTTATTTAAATAATATAACCACATTTAATAGGCCATTTTCAACAAAACACAATTCTTTATTCTTATATGTGAATATTATTGTAATTGAAGTTTAAAATTACGCTAAAAATAATTTTCATAAAAATGTTTTTTTTTGGACCGAGTATTAGTAACGAAAATAGCACAATCCTTTGCTAAGTCATAGTGTTGCTAACTATAAACGTGTTTCTTTTATTTCTTTAATTATTGCAAGTGTGGTCAAATATAATTGAGAAGTAGATTTCTTCGAGCTGGTAAGCTCACTATAAATAAATCTTTTTTTTTTAATATTGCAAATGGGATCAAATAAGAAAATGACATTTGTTATAGTGGAATAAGGCCAGCGAACCAGTGTTTCTTTAATCATGGAAATGAGCTCAAATAGAAATGAGAAAGAATTTTTTTTAAATGGAATATAGCCAACTATGAAAAAATATTTTTAAATACTGGAAATGGATACAGAAATAATTTTGAAGTCAATTGTTTCGAGTTGGGACATGGCTAACTATAAACAAGTATTTTTTTCAAATACTGGAAATGGGGTTAAATATGAATGAGGAGTAGACTGTTCCAAGTTTGGATGTGGCTAACTACAAACATGTGTTTTTTTACAAATTGAAATGGGCTTAAATATAATTGAAATGTATATTTTGCTGATTCAGGATAAAATCAAATATAAATTTTTGTTTCTTTTTAACAGGAAATAGGATCAAATATAAATAAAAAGTAAATTTTTCAGAGTTTGGTGTATATTTCTAAATATAAATGGGTGGTTTCTTTTAAACACTGGAAATGGGTATAAATATATTTCCTCGGAAGATCCTCCTGACTTGGGAACTACACAAGTGAATCTTGTAAATACTGGAAATGGGATGAAATATAAATTGGAAGTAAATTTTTTACAAATCGAATATAGCCAAGTATAAGCAAGTGTTTTATAATACTGAAAATTAGGTCAAATATAATTGTGAAGTCGATTTTTGCGATTTGGGATACGAACAACTATAAACAAGCAGTTTTTTCACATACTGGAGATGGGGTCAAATATAAATGAGGAGTAGATTTTTCCAAGGTTTGATATGGTTGACCAGAAACAAGTGTTCTTTTCCTATGAATGGACATGGGCTCAGATATAATTGAAACGTATATTTTTCCGATTTAGGGTATGAACAACAATAAACGGTTGTCATTTTCTAACTGCAAATAGGATCAAATATAAGTGAAAAGTAAATTTTTTCAAGTTGGTGTATGGGCCAATATATATGGTTGTTTTTCTAAACACTGGAAATGGGTTTAACTGTATTTCATATAAAGATTTTACCGAGTTGAGATACAGCTAACTATAAACAAGTGAATCTTGTAAATACTGGAAATGGGATCTCATATTAATTAGAAGTAAATTTTTTGGAAGTGGAATATAGCCAACTACTGGAAAAGCGATTAAATGTAAATTAAAAGTAAATTTTTCCATGTTTGTATATAGCTCACCGTAAGCGAGTATTTTTTTGTACTGGAAATGAGCCCATAAATGGGGTCAAAAATAAATCAGACGAGGATAACGTGGACCTTATGGGATCATCAACTATAAACGGTTGGTTTTTTGCTGGTAAAGGGGTCAAATATATTTTAGACGTAGATTTTGCCAACTTAGGGTACACCATCTATAAACAGATGCTTGTTTAAACTGGAAATTAGGAGAAATATAATTGGGAAGAAGATTTTGCTGAGTTTGGGTACGGCCAATTATAAGCAAGTGGCTTTTTTTAAATACTGGAAATGGGGTAAAATATAAATGAAAAATATATTTTTCTGCGTTAGGTTTAGGCCCACTATGAAAATTTTTCTTTAATACTGGAAATGGGGTTGAATGTGATTGCGGGATAGATGTCGCTGATGTGGGGTCAACCAACAAAGAGAAAAATTATTTTTCTACTTATAAGCACGACAATGACGTTTTCTAGTATCTTTCTGAAGTACCGAGCTTTTACAAAGGAAAACGTAAAGTGATTATCAAAATATTTAAGAACCATTTAGATTATTTTCTTTTGACCTTTTATTTCCTTATAAGCTTTATTTAAAAACATTTAAATAAGTCAAAATTATAAGAGCTATCAGTTTAAATTTTTAATTTTCAAGCCAATTTTAAATAATTTCAAAATTCCATAAACTTAAAACAATATTCTACAACAGCTAATTAGAAAAGTTTACGGTACAATTTTTCAACTTCAAAGAAGTATGCTCTAGATCTCACTGTTTTTTAAAAATATTGTTCACTCAAAAACGTCATGAATTTCTTCAGTTGGAAAATTTTCACCACATTTCTCAACATGTTTTGAAGCGTACGCTCTTTCAAATTTTTACCAATTTTCTGCGCTTTTGAAAACCCTGAAAGTTGGGAAATTGAGTGAAAAATACGATTTTCAGATTTTAATGAGACCACTGCAAACCGAGCCGGTTGTTTTTGTATTTTCGAGGACTGCAATTGGCGCTCGGATATAGTTAGCTGATATTTTCTCTTTTCCTTTTTTTCTCTTTTGGGTTCATTATCATCAAAATCTTTAGAAAAGGGTGACCTAAGCTAAGATCTTGGGAGCGAAGCTAGGTTACCCTCCAATTTAAAACGCTCGGATCGGCAATCGGGGATAAAAGTCCGATATCCGCTCCTTATATCTGTACCATGAAACGTACGTACTCTCATCTCCAGTGTCGCCCAGAGCAAAAGGGTAAGAACTTTCAAAGCCGCTGACCTACTGGGTTCCTCGCTCATTACGAACTTGGAGTATAGTGGATTTCTTGCAGTAAATAGGAGGACCTTTGAAAATCACCGATTTGTCAATATCCAGTAAGTGTTTTGCTGCACAAGTATTTTTCTGATGAATCTGCTCCTTGTAAACTGAAGAAGCTCTTTTGTTCGTGTTTTTAATTGACGGAAAAAATTTGTCCTATAAAAAGTAAAGAACTCTGTCTGGCACTCTTGGATGGCTACCAAAATGATATAAAATTGAAAAATATTTAACTCTTTCGGCCAGTAAACAGATTAAATTTCATCTATGGACTGACCCCTCGAGAGTAGTGTACAGAGTTCAGTCTAGAACAGGAATCAGTCCTATACTTAGAAGATTAAAGAATAATTGGCCACAAAGAATTTACAAGGACACAGAACAGCAGGTATTGACGGGGCGAGATACATATTACACTTACTAACTTTTAAATATTATATTTTCAAGATTTATTTGGTAAATCAGAAAAAAGCAACGTAGTTCAAAAAAACGAATTTGACGAGAATTGAGCCCGGGTTTCCAACGCAGCAATCAACTCATTCCTGCTGTACAAACTTTATTGAATGCGGTGCATTCTAGAATAGTTCCTAGATTAATGTTTATTGGACAATAATGTATAAAAATAAAATTGCTATAGAGTTGAAAAAAACAAGTACTATTTAAAAAACTATAAAATCATTGATTGAAGAACTATAACGTCTGGAAAATAAATTTATTTCGAGACTTACCGGAAAACACAAAAGTTCAAAGAAATTACAGTCTTTCAAAATTTTCAAAATCAGTTCTCAAATAGCTGGGTATTCTTACATTATCGATTGATGATTATTATTTAAAAAAGATTTAAACGATCATTAACTGACATTATACGAGTACGTGAAATTCATGTTTGTCACTTAGTCCATAAACTACGTTCCTTATTGTTCTTAATTTTGACACCCCTATCCCCCTTGTTGACAACCGTTGATTTAGTTCAACTTTTCATCTAAAAATTAATTTTAAATAATAAAAAACGAATTTTTACCAAGTAATTGATTTTCTTTACTAAATTATTAAACATTCAAGAAAAAATGGCAAGTTCCTATTGGAAACAGATTATTTATCCAATAAAAAATATGAAATTTTGATTCAAAAGTTTACTTTATACCAAAAAGGACAAATTAACAACAAAATAGAAGAACTGTAAACCCAAAATTGAATTTTTAACTAAATTAGATTAATTTTCAACATAAATCGATTTTTAAACAAAATAGTTCAATTTGTACAAAAAGTTGACTTCTTACTTTTAAAAAATTAACTAAAATAAATTTCCAATGACTAAAATAATTTTTTAAACAAAAAAAGGCATTTTTAACCAAAGAGTCCAATTTTCAGCAATTTACATGAATTTTTAACTAAAGTTTTGAATCATCGACGAAAAAATGCACTTTTAAGAAAGTAGTTCATCTTCAAAATCTAGTTGTTAAATTCGAAACTAAAAAGATGATTTTTTGAACAAAACGATAAATCTACTGCCAAAAAGGACGAATTTTCGATAAATTTTTAGAATTGTAAACTTAAAAGTTGGATTTTCAATTAAAAAAGATGAACTTTGAACAAAAATAAAGAATTCTTGAGAAAAAAGTTGAATTTTCAACTACAACAGAAGCAAGTTTTAAGAAAAAGATTAATTTACTATAAAAAAAAGACGAATTTGAAAGAAAATACAAGAACTCTCAACCCAAAAGTTGAACTTGGAATTAAAGTAGATTCATTTTCAACTACAAAAATCGATTTTTTTAACGAAATTTTACCATTTTACCATAGTAATTTTGCAACAAAAAAAGGAATTTTCAACAAAATGTTCAAAAAATGTTTTAACGAAAATTTGGAATCGTCAACCGAAATATGCAATTTTAAGAAATGAGATCAACTTTAAAACCTAGTTGTTAAATTTCCAACCAAAAAGATGAATTTTTAAATAAAAATATTAATTCTCCGCCGAAAAAAAGACAAACTTTAACAAAATTCAAAAATTACCAATCAAAAAGTTGAGTTTTAAATAAAAAAGATAAATTTTTAAAGAAAAAGAAAATATGTTACCAAAAAGACGAATTTTCCATGAAATTCAAGAATTCTGAACCAAAAATTTTAAATTTTAAGAAGGAAAGATTTTTTAATTTTTGAGGAATTATTTCAAGTTTAGAAGCTAATTGATAAATTTCTAACTGAAAAGATGAATTTTTAGACATAAAGATTGATTTTCAACCAAAAGAAACGACTTTTTAACCAAATTTAGGAATTCTTCACAAAAAGTTGAATTTACAGGAGAAGGCTAGGATGGAAGAAGAGGTATGGAAGGTAGTAAATCGAGAAAGAAGAAGAAGAACAAGAACAAGAAGAAGAAGAGATAGACTAAACCAAGATATTGAAATGGTAGAATGGAAAAAAAATATTTGTTGTATTTGCTAGTAGTAGTAAAGGGAAAAGTAAGAAAAGGAGGAAAATATGGTAGAGAAAGAGTTGAGAAAGAGGACACAGCAAGGGATGAAATAGTCAAGGTGTTAGAAATAATGAGGGATTGAAAGGCACCTAGTATAGATGAGATTCTAAATGAAGTATGGAAATACGGAGGGACGGATCTACAGGAATGGGCATGGCTAATGTGTAATCGAGCATTGAAAGAAGAGGGGTGGCCAGAGTTACGGAAAGAAGTAGTAGTGATATCAATAGTGAAGTAAGGCAAAGGAGAGGAGGTTAAAGATTATAGGGCTGTGACGCTGATGCCAACACTGTATAAAGTATATGTAACTGTTTTGCGGAGAGAATAAAGAAAAAAGTTAAAGAAAAAATATAGTGCCACCGAATAAAACAGAGTTTAGAAAAGAAATTGGGTTTATGGACAATATACGTATTCTAAACTATCTAGTAAATAAGATAATTAAAAGAGAAAAAAGGGGCAATGATAGCATTGTTCGTGGACTTAAAGGCAGACGATACAGCGTTGATGGCAGAGAAAGAAGAAGGTATCGCGCGCCTAATTAAAAGATTAGAGAAATACTTAGATGGGAACAAAGTGAGTTTAAATGTAGAAATCCAAAGATAATGAGGTTCAGAAAAGGAGGGAGAAGACAGAAAGAATGGACGGGGAGATGGAAGGGAATAAAGTCAAAAAGAGTTAAAATATTTGTAATGAAACAGATATGGATAATAGGAAAAAGAAGGTTACAAACAATTGGAGAAGTAGAATGTCGTTATTTGATACACTGGTATGACCGGTATTAGGTTATCGAGCAGAGATATGGGGATGGAAAAAGGAAAGATATTGAGAGTTTACAAGAAAGGTATATAAGTTGGACCCTAGAGGTAGATTGGAGGACGGCAGGGTATATGATGAGAGAAGAAGCGCAAAGGGATAAATGAAGTATCAGAGCGGGAAAGAGTGCATAAAATTTAAGACGAAGCTGAGGGAGGGAAAGGGTGGGGAGTTAGCAAGACCTCACCCCAAGTTTGATCTAATTTTTCTCATAATAAAATTTTAAATTGGGACTTGGTGCGTAGCAGTTTAGTAGTTTGGGTTCCTAAGTACACGACTATATAGTTGTCGGGACAGTTACTCGCTGAGTCGCAGTTTGGGAGCCGACGGAAGCGGAAGCCTCAGAATCGTGGAGTCCAGAGATACCCGTGTACTCCGATTGTTTCCGATCATGAAATCGATTGCGAACGAAATTAGTAGCATAAGTGCTCCAAATATTTTGCAGCGTTTTCCAGTTATTCTATTTTTTTAAAATTTCATGATATAATTTGTTGTATCTATTGTCTACTAGAGCGATGGAGTCAGTTTCCTTTGGAGGGACTGCCCGTTGATTAAGGTCATGATTGTCCTGAACTAAATTAAGTAAAATGAACTTGAACGGACTTAAATACACACAAATAATTAAACTGAACGATAACGGACATAATTCTAATTCGCTGAGTTATATATACAACGATTAAACGTCGGCAGTTGTCAATAGGCACAGCCGGGTAATATTGCGCTTGCAGACGCCGTTGGCCGTCCTTATTAATGCCACTCTCGCGATATTGTCACTCCCTGGAAATACCTCGATGATCACTTCCAGTGGCCACCTTGCACATCGTAGGTTATTTTAAATCAGCAGAACTTGACAAGAAATTGAAGAGTCGACCTATCAATGGATGTGCGGGGGCAATTGCTAGCGGGTCGTTGGTATCCGCTGAAACAGCGTATAGCGGTCGAGAATTAAAAATCGGTTCGATTTCGATGAAGAGAGTGTTGATCTGTTCATGCGTGTGTTTTGGGGTTTTTAATACACGTTTCAAATGGTATTTGAAACTCTTTAGCGCTGCTTGCCAAATACTGTTGAAATGGGGAGAGAGGGGTGGATTAAAATTTCACTCAATTTGTTTGGATACAGCAAAAGATCCTATCTCTGTTTTAAATTCTTCCGTTTCGAATAAATTGAAAATCTATCGAAGTTCCCTATCAACTGCCACGAAATTGGTACCATGGTCCGAATAAACGTGCTCTGGGACTCCCCGTCGGCCAATGAACCTACGCAACGCTGCCAGAAAGCCTTTGATTGAGAGATATGTAGCAAGTTCGATATGGATCGCTTTGGACACCATGCAAATGAAAACGCACCCATAAGTTTTAAGGAAACTCATATTATGATATCTCTTCTCTTTAATGAGAATTGGACCGAAAAGATCTACCCTTATACGACTGAAAGCTGGAGCTTCTGTTATTCTCGATTCCGGTAAAACCGCCATTTAAGCCTGCATCATGTTAGGTCGTTATCGAATACATTCTACATAATGGTGGATAATTTTCCTTACCTGATTTTTTCCGTTTAGAATCCAGAACCTGCCTCGAATGGTTTATAATATTGTTTGAATGTCCGCGTGCATATTCATTTCATGACAATCTCGATGTTTTTCATCATACATTAAATCTTACTTTCTCAAACGACCGCCCATGCGAATGAGATTACCCTCGTCGAGAAAATGATTTGAATAAACGAATTTTGTCGATTTCCGAGCCAGAATCGCGGCTTCACCGGGACTCGATTCTCTCTTTAACGTGAGAAGTTTGATCGCCTCTGAAAATCTTTCACGTTGTATCATTGCGATCAGTCGACGTTCCGCATTGATGATTTTCTGACACGAAAGTGGCGATTTCTATGAGATTTTAGGTTTTTCCAACGTAGGCAATATGCAACGATTCTTGTAAGACGTTTGAACGGCGATACCCGAGAATAGAAATGGTTATCAGTTACGGGACTCAGCAAGCAAACAACTCCTTTTAAGTAACGAACTTAGACCTGCAGTCCATGCCGTATTTGATATGAAATCTAAAAGTAGTTGTCCCCTAGAAAACGAAACAGCGGGATTGTCTTCCGACCTAATGTGTTTCCACTGAACCTGATCTCCGAGCGATTGGATGTCCGCAACCCTATTTGATTCGAATGTTTTTAGCCATTTTTAGCCTTTTTCAATCAATACAATACGATTGTGGATTCCGGCCACAAATTCACTTTCTTTATCGGAAATTCAAACTACGACTTCGTTTCGACGTATAGTTTCTTTAAAATTGACGCTGCGCAGAGTTTTAGTCGTGGAATTGTGACACCGCTTACTGCAGCTACTCTTGATTTACTACAAACCAGGTTGACTATAACAATACCTTTCGCGTCAAGGGATCTAATGTAAAGGCATGCCCCATAGCCATGAAAACATGCGTCACAAAAATCATGTATTTCGAGTTCGATTGGATGTTCACACAAGAATTTTTGCGAAATTGAAAAATTTCGTAAACATGAGAGCTGATCAGTTAATAATTTCCATTTAGTATGATTGTATTGAGGGGGCGATTCGTCCCAAGTAATTTATGCTTTCCCGCAATCTTATATCAAGACCTTGGCGTAGAGACCCACCGGCCCCAAAAGTTTGAGAGGATCGAAAATTTTGTAAATCTAAGATAAAAGCTTTCTTCTGTTCGAGGTGTTTTGAGCGTCAATATCTCTAACCATGTGTGTAAGGATATCGCGCTGAGAATCCCAAATGATTCCCAGAGTTTTTTTTAACGTGAGTTTCTTTAATTATCGAGGGAATTTTCCCAATACACTAAATCGTACCCACGTGAAAATCTCGCAAGAGAACTTTACTAATACTTTTAAAATTCTTGCCCTCGTCTCGCGCGAGTTGATGCAAGGTGCGAATTGCTGGAAAAGGTGCAGAGGCAGTTCCGAACGTGACTGTATTTAATTGAAAGGTTCTGATTTTGTTTTGATAATACCAGCAAATTTTTTGAAATTTGCCATCGTCTAGATGGACCAAGACCTGCCTGTACATCTTCTCTGTGTTAGCTATTATCACATAATTATGTGTTCGAAATCTGAGGACCTGTTCAAACATTGTATTCTGAATTGTGGGAGCTACCAACAAAACCTCATTGAGTGAGATTCTGGTCGATGTTTTCGCTGATGCGTCAAACAGATTTCATGAAAATGCACTTTATGAAATGTTGGTTCGACCATGCATTTCTTTGTCAAGTTTTAGTTAAAAATTGCTCACTGGGTGTAATTTTGTTCACTTTATTTTTCTCGTTTCACGTGTACGGAGAGAAAGTGTGATAATAAAATTCATGTACTCACCCAGAGCCTGGTCCTTTTTTGAGTTGTGGAGATGTCGTTCTTTGATGATTTCTAGATTGTTTTGTGTCTTCCGTTTTCCCAGGTTTCCCGCCGATGAGGGTCTTTCAGCGTTGACGAATGTGGGGTTCCTGTCACGGTTGCCAATTTGTGATCTAGAAAGTCAGTGATTTTAGTTTTTTAAAAAGGACTATGGTACTACAGGGAAAGGAATAGGTACTTGAGACTGTAGTTGGATTATAATCGTTTTTCATTGGGACAATGTGTCCGCTTCAAGATACAAGAGTAGAGCGCTTTCTAGCCAAGAGGCCAGTTGGATTTTATACTAAAGATTTTTTATCAGTGGTGAGTCATTCTTGGATCCCCTCACAGTACGATTAAAAAATTTTATTCTCGTCTGAAATTTTTAAAAGTTGAAAAAAATGCAGCTTTAATATATTTGTTGGAAACTGTACAAAATCCATTAATTGCCCTAATATTAAATGAGCAAGTGTGTTTAGATAAATTAAGCGATTTTGCAAAGTTTCCAGTAATTAAATTAACTGTAGAACGGGAATCTAACAGTGCCCTTGCGACGAAGCCATTTTCCCTATCGTTTTGAATTTTCAAAACAGCAGTAATCATTAATTATGAATCTGACGGAAACGCTTCGGGGGCGTATGATTGACGATATAATCACGTGGTCGAAGTCCTAGAATCTGAAAATTTAGAATCTTAGCCCCCATTGAGAAAATTCTAATTTAACTAATTTAGCTGCCTTGTCCGGATATCCGGCAAATTCTGATTTGATTGGTTTAGCTCATTTGTCCGCATGCAACAAAGTGAGATGCTCTTTGTCACACCTTTTGCAACGCTTCTGACTCTTACATGACGCCCCTGAATAGTTTTTCCATAATTTATGCATTTTGACAATATTCCAACGTTCTTGAACTTTAAGTTCATTAAAACTGGAACACTTATATAGAGAGCGCTCTTCATTACGTTTAACACCTGCTGAGCTCGACGGATTAGACGCAACAGTTACGAAGGCACGTGGTTCTACTTTCCTTTCCATTGGAAAATGCTGGTTGTTCTGATCAACCCCCCCCCCCTCTTTGACGCAATATTTCG
>JAWWLR010000158.1:41157379-41170071 GCA_035041075.1 Acraspis erinacei | reverse complement strand
AGCTCCTTTGAATCAACAATATAAATTTTGTCTGTCATATAGTCTTTTCTTGTTATTATGAGGTGAGCGAGTGAACTCATTAATCGTTTCTTTTTCTGTAATGAGCCTCCAGTTTTTGGTGATCGTTTATACGTAAAAAATTTCACTATAATATTTCGATATTTTTATCAGGGTTTATATAAATTTCATCAGTTTTTTAAAACAAAAGTTCGAATAAATCAGTGGTTTTCATATAAAGTATTTCACCAACCATTATATATTCTCCACCAAAGCTTATACGTGTATCACCAATCATGAGCAAACTTTCACTAAGATTTCGAATACCATCCTGACTTAGTCACAATAATGGGCTTTTATTTATAGGGAGAGAAGGTGGAAGATGAGAAGGAGCATGAAAACACGAAGGATATGGAGGAGTAGAGGGAAGGGTAGGAGGAGATGGAAATTGTGGTGGAAGAGAAGCTATCCTATCTTCAACGTCGTCTATTGCTTCATACGAATCGAAACCATCTGGTAAATGGGCTGGAAATTTTATATTAATAGTAACCATTCCCTACGAAGCCCTGATATGACCATGTGTTAACATGTCAGTACTATCACAGTGACTTAGTTTCTTCCTCGTTCATGTGTTTGTACAATTCCTTGAGAAAGCGCCCTATGACTAACAATACAATAAAGTATCCTCTCAACTAAATAAATCTAAACTTATAGGAATACTGTGGCGGTTGAGATGGCGTAAAAAAGTAGATAATCTTCCGGAGCCTCTCTAAGCGATTCCCGGAGCCAACAACCAAAGGCCAGTCTAACATCTGAGGGGATATGCCCTGGGGAAATGAATTACCTCTGTCTCTTGGGGCCCTTCATGGTGTGTCCATGGAAGATCCTGGAAATAAAAAGGTCTTCGAGCCTATGACAGCGTACCCAAGCAAGGAATCAAAAGGGAGAATGTCTAGAGCCTGAAACAGCATACCTAGACCCAAAAATACAGATTTTTATCATTCCAGGGCGTTAAACCTCACGGCTACTCGAATAGATAATCCGGCTGTGGACTGCGGCTTCCGATAGTCCACTCAAGACTCCCAACGCTCATTCCACCCGCCTTCTTATATCCTGTTCGGTTATAGTTTCTGAGTTACTCTTTCATTTCCAATAATGAGCATTTGTTTAAGTTCATTATTGTTCTTGTTATTAAGCTACAAACATAGGCATAATAAGCGTACGCGGGGACGAAACGAGAGGCTTTCGAAAACCAGCCCCACCACTCACCACTACTGAATAAAGCCGGCGCGCACGGATGAGAGCGGAGCTCTCGGATATGGCGCCTAAAGGTGTAGTGGTAAGTGGAGGGGGTTGACGCATTCCCACTGCTCAAATGCTAGCTTACAGAGTCTGCTACAATCGCTCGTCCTGTAAAATTTAGCTTTGACGCATTATGTCCCTTTTCTCGCGGACGGTCACATATGTATAAATTGCCATTTAAACACCATTGGACCGTCTTGGTTCAACTCATATGATAGAATGAGAGGCGTTTTGAAACTTTAATTTCGAATTCCCATACATCTCGTTATCTATCTCGCGTGGCAGAAAGATAAGTACGCTTGACTTTAGGCACCGGATTCCCAGTGAAGACAAGCTTGGCGCAGCACTAGCACCCGACTTCTAGATACAGGAGAAATTTTATGTATAAGGTAGTCACGTGACACATGCAGGCGAATAAATGTGGATGCTGGGGGATCCCCAGTGCACCCCACACACACACACACACGCACACACATGTAATCATACATGTAATCAATCATGTTATCAATATTTTTGTCAAAATACCAGCAAACATATAACTCAAATAGTATGCAGCATATTAGTCCAGTAAGTTGTGAGGAGAACGAGACGAACTTTCATCATTAGACCAAGTGAATGGAAATATATGCAGCATACTATTGGAGTTATATGTCTGCTAGTATTTTGACAAGAACAGGTTAGTGACGTTAGTGAGGTAGATCAATGATTCCTTATTCCACTATTGAAATCGGACCTCTCAATTTTGAAAAAAGAAAAGTATAAGTTTCTGTTTGAAGCCATAATTTTGAATTCGATTGCACCTCATTGTCCATTTCACATTGTAGAAAGATAGGTGCGATTTACTGCATATGCGCAAAGGTTAGTAAGGTAGATCACTCGAAAGACGATAAGTTTAAATTATCGTTTGAACACCATTGGTCCCTGTCTATTCAACTTTCAAGATAGAAGAAGAGACGTTTTGAAACCTTAATTTCGAATTTGATCGCACTTCGTTCTCTATTTACACATGGCAAAAGGAGATGTCCGATCGACTTCAGGCATCAATGTCCCAGTAATTTAAAAATGATAAATAAAGTGTGAAAATGAAAAAATAAATCCTCATTTACGTAATTTTACCAAGTCATAAATTGATTCGTCAATTAGCAAGTCGAAGTGCGAAACATTTAAATTCATTAAGAAATATCGGCCCGCGCACAGCATGCAATGTGGCGACACGGAGTTTGTCTGTACTGACTGATGTGACAGTGGCGCCATCTCTTATTCATAGCTATTTACCCTTGACTGATAAGGTACGCTACTGGTATCGCGATAGAGGTTCGATCTGTGCTTGGATATGTGCATTACCGATAGTCCCTGTTTTACCGACTGATTGTCATTATATATGCATATAATAAAATAATATAAAAAGTTATCGACCTCTCACTGGTAACTTAGCATGGAACAGAACCTTATAATGCTAAATTATTTGGAATCTCCGTTACCAATCTCATTATTTTACCGATTTATCATAGAACATAACTTTCAAATTACCGACCTCTCTATTTGACCGACCAGCAAGTGATAAAACGCTTTTGAGCTACCACTTGTAATACTTCAGATTAAGCTTATATTTGGCATAGATAATTATTTTTGTGTCTATTATGATATAAGCATTAAGCATCTAATATTTTTAATAATCGGACCCACCCGAATAAAGATGGATGATTACTCTACCTTTTGAAATAAATATTTATACAAACCTATAATGTCGAGCAGGTCCATGATAAGTGTTATGTGGATAACCGCTGCTCGAACTGAATTCAAACTCTGGACCTAAGTATCCAAAATTTTGATTTGGACTAGTATCAGCTTGAAACCACCACTTTGGTGCTTCTTCTTCGCCGTCATTTAGTCTGGGTCGTAATCTTGGATGAATGGCGGAAACCTTCGATATCCGAAGATCATAGCCAGCTGCTGTCCAACCCAGTAGAGCTGCGATGTTGAAAAGAACCAGTTCAATTATGCTAACTTTCGATTTTTTGGTCTCTCCATTATACAAGGTAGGCATTGGTATTGGTATTGGCATAATATATGATCCAGTTAGGCCAGACTTTACAGGATACTCCGTTGATGTCCATTCGGTCGATAAATCAGGCAGTACTCCTGAATAATCTAAAAAACAATAAGGTGTTTCCGATTGCAAAAAAATTAATATAGCTATATGTTAAAAATAAAAAAATCGTTTTTGATTAAAAGTCGTATTTGAAATATTTGATATTATTCGTAAAACTGATTGAAATCTTTGTGAAATCTTGTAAATCTACCAAAAATCTATACGAAATATTTAAAAGCCTTGCAAAATATTCAAAATCTTTACAAAATCTTTGGGAAATCATTGAAATCCTTTGAAAATATTTTTGTAGTATTTGATATATTTTTGAAAATGTTAAAGCCTTTGCAAAATCATTGAAGTCTGTCAAATCTTTTAAAATTATCCAAAAGTTTTGCGAAATATTTCAAATGTTTGTGAAATCCATAGAAAGTCATGAAAATCTGTGTGAAATATTTGATAATATTTGTGGAATTCTTGACATCTTTGAAAAAAGGTGAAATATTTTTGAACGATTTTTAAAATGTATAATGATTTGAAAACAAATCAATCCTTTCTTCGACCGACGATATTTATGAATGTTGAATCCTGGATTCTTTCTTATGTCTTACGGTCCACATAAATTAAAATAAAATTGAGTCAAAAAACCATTGTTTAACTCAAATTTGATTTTATTAAAAGCTCCTCTCTCAATCCTTAACGTTTCAGTACAATGCGTACCTTTTTCAAAAGGTTTTAACCTGAGTTATCGTAGTTAAAAGTAGTCAAAAAAACATCAGGAAAGTCGTAGAAGAAAAAAACAAAACATAGTAGTATGTCATTGGAAAGTCAAAAAATATTCATAAGTCAAAAAATTATAAACAATAAAAGTAAATTATAATAAAGTCTCATAAAAAACAAATGAGACATTGAACATTAAGGACTATATTACAGAGAAAGAAGTTTATCGTAGGTTTATCGTAGGTTTATCGTAGGATGGTTAATTGTTAAAAGATTCTAAATTTAGTTTGTATTATAATATTTATTCTTCATTTTTGATTTTAAGGTGTTTAAACAGGTGAATGTATTAATAATTTTGATATTAAATTTTTTGTCTAAATGGTCTAGAATACTTCTTTTTTAATTGGGAAAAAAAGGTTTTTAAAAA
This sequence comes from Acraspis erinacei, assembly GCA_035041075.1. Classification (NCBI taxonomy): domain Eukaryota; kingdom Metazoa; phylum Arthropoda; class Insecta; order Hymenoptera; family Cynipidae; genus Acraspis; species Acraspis erinacei. Next base: position 41,165,536 of record JAWWLR010000158.1, on the reverse strand, counting down.
TGAATATTAGGAAAATATTGATTCTAGACCATGCAGACTAAAAAATTAACATCATTATTATTATTAATATTGTTTTTAAATTCAAAATAACAATTCTCGATGCAAAATGCCAATGTTATCTAAAATGTTTCAGTAATTATGGGCTTTCAAAATCTTATGATTTTTGTTTAGAAATGACAATTTTGCGGTAAAAAAAAGTAATAAATTTTATCAAGTTTCATCAATAATGATTTGTTAAGTCAGTGAGGGGAGGGACTCAAATATCAGAAACGTGATGCGGTCTGGAGACCGCAGGGCTATTCTTCCATACTATTTTGCCACTTTTTCCTTAAATCATGGATAACCAGAAAACCATACTCAAGTTTCTTTTTGTGACATCTTGTATTTAAAATGCCTGGAAATAAACTAAAACCGAAATATAAGATTATAATGTTACTGTGGCCGTGCGGTCTCATAGGCCGTCTATGAGCTTTCAATTGATATGAAGCACCAAGAACGGAAGCCTCAAAGAAGGGCAGAATCAGAAGGGAATTACGCTGTAGAAGCATGGTGCGGTCTGTAAGACCGCACGGCCACACTTAAAGTGTGAAAGGGATTAATTGTAGTTTGAATTTTTATAATTTAAAATTCAAGATATAAAAGATCTTTAACTAATGAAAAGCCAATCAGGTTTTACATAACAGTGATTTTGAGATTTCCGAGATGTTTCTTTATACCGCTTTTTTAATAACAAAAAAAATTATTTAAGAGTCTAATCATTCCCATTTAGAATGACTCCTATTCCAATGCAAATTTATTTGGACACCTGTCAGTAAAGCTGTTATGAAATTTTGCATAATTGTCGGCAAGATAAGTTTTAGGATTCTACTTATTCTTATTATGCAGCACCTGCAGTTTATTTAGGGAGTCTTTCCAGGCACGTGCAGAATTTCTCGAACTTTCATTTGTTACTTGAGATCACATCGCGTGTGCAATTGTACGACAAAGCGTGTTGTCACGACTCGAGCTTATACCTATCATCAGGTTGAAATATTGCTCTTTTAGGTTCACCTGTTATGATAAATGAGGACGAATCGTCTCAGCGTTTAGAAAATTTAAACCAAAAGTACATGTTAAATTTTGTTTTTTATTAAAAAATAAAATATGTTTATTTACCTCTGAAAAACGACACACTCTGTGAGAAGAGGTTCAATTTTCAATGATGTGCATTTTTTTCCACTGACAGTGAGTCGCTGCATCGACTCGATTTCCATTCATCACATGTCACGAATTGCAAATGCCGTTGATGAAAGTGCCACCTAATATTGGTGTATGATTCTCCATATAGCGCAAAATTTAAAGTCCCTAGTGTTTAAAAAAAATGGTTTTACGTTTAGAGATGAATGTGGGTTGAAAAACTCAAAATGATTAGATTGATTGATAACAGTGCTAAAAAGTTTCCTTCTGGGATTAAGGAATAAATTTAAAAACAATTTAATTTCTCACCATTTGCCAATTTGATTAAAAATTTTCAAAATAAAAACTTTTTGCCTATATAGAAAAAGTTTGTTGACGAAGTTAAGGAAGTAAATAACCTAGGATAGGAAAGAATGTTTTCGTCCCAATATAATATTCAATAAATGAAATTTTGTTAATTTGTACCTAATACTGCCAAAAAAAAAGTTTGTTCTTTTTTCTACTTTCTGATGCTCTTCTTAATGAAATAAAAAAACGTACATATTTTTAAGTTTCGAACACAATTTTTAAATAGTTTTGATGGATCCTGTAACATAAGGAACCATTCGTAAAAAATAGAACGAATTTTTTGTTTTAAACCTAAAAATACGTTCGTGTTTCAATGATTTGTTGAAAATAACACCAGACTTGAGGTATAAACAAATAAAATGCAATATTTCGTAATTTAAAAAAATATTAATTCGAGATGAAAAAAATTCTTTCATACTTTTTTCATAGTTTCTTACGAAACTATGCGAACGGATTTTTACAGATCTTCTATAAAATTCACTAATGTTTCAGGAACCATGAAAAAAAGAAAAGAAAATCTGTGTTAAACTATAAAATATTCTTGTGCTTTCTTAGTTTATTAAAAAGAGAACTAAAAATTATAAATGAAACACAGTTTTTTCACAAGTTTGCAAAATTTCAGCTTTTTTCATTCTTTAAAATATTATATTTTGAAGAAATATTATTTTCTTTCTTTCTATCCGTCTAAGATTATTCACTACCATAAATTTCCAATAAAAAATGGCTAGATTTTTTTATCTATACACAAGAAAGTTGAAAAATTAAGATTTTCAAAATTTTGATAGACCCAATATGAAAATCCAACCATTTTTGTTTAAGCCTTTTTTTAAGGTATACTATTATATTTTTGGTTGTTGAAAATTAATTTCTTTTTGTAGAATTTAATTTTTTTAACTGAAAATTTAACTGTTCAGTTTTTTTATTGGTCCAAAAATCATTTTTTTACATACAAATATGAACGTTTTTATATGAAAATTTAATAATTCGGTTAAACATTTATATATATTGTTGTAAATTAATATTTTTTTGTCGAAAATTAATCTCCTTGATTGAAAATTCAAATACTGAATTAAAAGTTGAACTAATTTGTGTAACGTTCTTTTTATAAGAAGATCATCTTTTTGGACGGCATGGTAAATATTTTTTGGAAAATCAAAACTTCGAGCTGCAAAATTAAATGTTCCATTTTCAGTAAAAATTTGTTGTTTTCAGTCTAAAATGAAACTATTTGGTTCAAATTAAGTTTTTAGTTGAAAATTAAAATTTTCGGTTTAAAGAACCCATTTCTTCGTAGAAAGTTCGTATTTTTGTTTAAAAATTCCACTGTTTTGTTGAAAATTGATCTTTTTGGACAGAAAATTTATCCTTCTTCATCGAAAAATTAGTATTTCCATACAGTTTTTGTATGGAAATACTAATATATTTTAATAAATTCGTCTTTTTGACTTAATAATTCAAATATTAAAAATTGCGACTGCTTTTCGTTAAAGCGTAATCTTTTTTGTATGAAAATTCGAACGTTGGGTTCGAAATTAATCCTTGTAGATTGAAAATTCAACCATTTATCAGTCATATTTTTTTATAAAATTGTTTTGTTGATAATTCAGTGTTTTGGATAGAAAATTACTCCCTCTTGGTTGAAAAATAATCTTTATTGATAGAAAAGTTTTTGGTTGAAAATTAATTTTTCTTCGTTCAAGATTCAAATTTCATCTAATAGATTCGTATTTTTTATTAAAAATTGATGTGCTTGTAAAGAATTTAACTGCTTGTAGTTGAAGCTTTTTCTTTTTAGTTTGAAATTTTTTTTTCTTTTAAAAATTTCGGCTGTTTGCTTTGCAGATTCAATTATTTGTTAATGAATCCTACTGCTTGTGGTTAAAATTGATCTTTTTTTTTAAGGAAAATTGAGCATTTGGTTAAAAATTCATCTTTGCGGTTTTAAAATTGCACTATTTAGTTAAAAATTAATGAAATAATTAATAATCATTGCAAATTTCTCGCTTTTACTTGGAATTTCAAGTATTTGGTGCTTAATTTAACTGTTTGTTCGAGAATTGATTTAGTTTAGTTGAAAATTCAACTATTTGGTTCAAAAATCATTTTTCTTGGTTAAAAATTCATCTTTTTAGGTTAAAAAGTCGACTGCTTTGTGAAACATTCAATTTTAAAATTTAAAAACTCAACTGAAGTTTGTTTAAATATAATTTTTGTACTTCTTGTGTTTTAGTTTTGATGTTTCGGAAATAACTTTTACAGACTCTTGAATATAATAAATACAATTCATTTGGTGCTTATAAACAAAAAAAAATTTCAGAATCTTCGATGCTAAAATATTGTGCTATGCGAAGCATCTATCCACATTAAAGCGATATAATGATTTACAATAATTTCCTTCTGTCCTATAAAATATAATAAAATAAATTCAAAAATTTTGTGAGATTAGATTCCATATAAAAGCCTTTGATTATAATATTTCCTTAATTCATTTTTTCTAATAATTTTCGACCACATTATTAACCAGAAATTAATCATGGCAATAGAATTTTCGTCAATCGGATTAAATTCCTGAATAAGGAGGACCAAAATGGAAAATTTTCATCGGGAACGTGATTAACTCAGCTCAATATTTAAGACAGTAGAGAGACCAGTGATATTTTTATCCAAGTCATGTAAAATGAAAATTAATGAAAAACTGAAGAACAAGTTTTTTTATGATTATTTGGTCATATTTTATGTGAGCTTTTTCGTGAAATGAAAGGCATTTAATTAATGCACCATTATTGATATATCGCTATAATTGAAAAAGCTAATCGAGTTTCCATCCAGTATCGGTTGCAAATTGAATGTCAAAACTATAAACTCGCATAAATATCAAAAATTAATTTTTAGTTTGAAATTATATGTTCTATGACTGATTTAAGTACGAAAATATTCATAACAGAAGTATCTGCAAAGGGGAAAAGAATATCGGTACGCATTCAAATAAGTGAAGTATTTTCTAATCAGTTAAAAGCCACTGACTTTGTAATATTCTGTTCCCTGGCCAATTATTGCATGTATTTATATTTGGCAGTTTTTTAATTAGAAAAATATTAAATTTTTAACTTTTTTGTCTAGAAGTTATCCAAAGAAGGAGTCTAAAAAAAAGTGTTTTATAGCCTATTAATACGTTAAATAATTTGTGCAAACTTATATTTGCCTCCCCTCACTTAACCTTCCGCCCCCACCCTTTCCAAGACTTCTTCCTCTTGTACTTCCCAATCTTTCACTTCCCCTACTCCCTGAAAATTATTTGTTTCTATGCTAGTCCTTTTAATTGGGTTGTAGATGATAATTCATTATCTCATTCTTAATTTATCAATTTTTTGTATTCTTTAAACGAATTTGATAACAAGTACATTATCCCTTGTTTCTACGGTAAAATTTGTTACTTTCGAGGTCAGCCCTTTTCATTGGAAACTTCATGATATTTTCAGCAAAATTTAAAAAAATATTATTAATTTTATGTTTTTTTTTACAAAGTTAGTTAAAATATGGACTACTCTCGGCGAGAAAATGAAAGGCAGACTGAAAAATGTAAAAAAAAAAGTAAGGATTTTCAGATACATTTAAGAATAGTCAAGTTCAGGCCATTATTTCTTATACAAGGGCAATAGGAAAATTTAAAAAAAAATCATGAGCAGGAGGAAAACTGTTGTGAACACATTGTAGTTGAGAAATTTGAGAAACAATAAAAATTGTTGCTTAAAAATAAGAAAAGGTACAACTATATTAATTTCAGTTCTAATGAAAATAATAAAGCGATTCAAACTGCAACCTGTAATGGATAGGATCTGTAATTATTTTAAATCGTCCGGAACGATGTGATAGTCTTCTTTTTTGTGAAAATTGTATCATTTTCAGACATTTTTTTTTGTTGGAAAGCAAGAGCCAGGAAGAAGTCTGAACCTTTTTTTACTGCCGAGGACGTGCCAGGTGTCAGCCAAGAATTCAGAACAACGGATGGAAGAATGGCACGAGCATTCAGCAGTAAAAAAATGTTCGGCCTTCTTTCTGGCACTTGTTTTCCAACAAAAAAATGTCTATAAATATCGCGATTTTCGCAAAAAATAAGACTATCACATCCTTCCAGTTGATTGAAAATAATTACAGAGCCTAACCGTTACAGTTTGCAATTTTAATTGCTTTACTATCTTTATTAGAACGGAAGTTAATATAGTTGTACATTTTCGAACTTTTAAGCAACAATTTTTATTAATTTTAAAATTTCTCAACTGCAATGTATTCACAACAGTTTTCCTGGTACTCATGAATTTTTTCAAATTTTTCCAATTTCCCTTGTATAAGAAATAATTCTCTAAACTTGACTGTTCTTGAATCTACCCAAAAACCCTGACTTTCTTTACATTTCTCAGTCTGCCAAGCACAACAAAATTTGTTACATAAACCTCTACAATCTCATTTACGTAGAAAACTTTTAACTTTCATATGACTGTTTTTTCTTGCACTAGCATTTTTTTGGCTGAATTGTTAAGCTTCAAAGGCAGATGTCTATCATTTTTTCGCCAATAGTAGTCGGGAATTTTTCGACGAAAAACATTTTTTTTCTATATCTGTCCTTTTTATTGGGAAATGTATGATAATTTCATGAACACTCATACTTAGATTGGGTCCTTTTTACAAAAAGTTAATTTTTTTTCTTAATGTATCTGTATAAAAAGAGTCTATAACAATTTTGTAGATATTTCTTGGTTACTCAACTTTTGACTTTTCACTCTTTCATCTCTTGTCATTTTTCTGGAGATAATTTTTTTTTTCTATCTTATTTTTTACAATTAAGAGAACATCGACTCATTCTATCTAAAAATAATTATTCACAAATGTGCAGATCCTTTTTGGGTGAACTACTTTCGTCGACTAAATTTTTTTTTACCTTGTGTCATTTTTTTAAAAATTTAATTTTTTTATTTAGAATGTTATTTGTTAGGATTAAAACAAAACCTGCGCATCCTTGCAAAAAAGTGTTGATGACCAATTTGGATGAGTTTTCAATCTCTTTTGAGGAAAAATTTAGGACCATTCATTTTCTTCTGTATTCTTCATAGTTTGATCGTAAAACGAAATTTTTTATTTTTCATTATTTTTTTTTGTTGCGAGTGCAAATATTTCATTTTTATTTTTAAAGAAAATTCAAAAAGTGGTTATGACAGTCCTTTCGGGTTTTAAAAAATCAACTTTTTTTCTCTCGTAACTTTTTTTCATAACAGGCGTTTTTGCCTTAAAATAATAATTTTCGTTTGTTTTTTGGAATTTTGAAGTGTCATAACTTTAATACTTTTTTTCTATACAAAAAGATATTGGGTTCAATTGCTTTCCTTCTTCACTACTAAGGACAGCCTTACATACATTTTCTAGAAAAAACATCCAGTTGATTAAAAAATTATGACGTATTTTTTATACTTACAGTCTTGTAATGATGAACAATAATAAGAAATTGTGAATTAAAAAAAAAATTTTGTGCATGATTTTTAATTTTTTGAAAATGTTCAAAGAGACTTTTTTTATTGTGTCATATGCACTCATTTGTGAAAAATTTATATATTTCGAATCAAGCATTTCTTCAGCTTCAATTTTGTTCATAATTTAGGAAAATTGGGGTTCTTATTTTAATTTTGTAATTTTGTAACATTTTAAATACCCCGAATAAATGCTTCCTGTAGAAGCAAAATACGAACATGTGTATTTAGTTTAATCTGAAAAAATTTCACTACATAAAAAGTTACATACACAAAATTCGTCATCATTTTCGAATCTGAATTTTTTTTAAATTGCAAATAAGAAAAGAAAAGAAACGATATTGAACGATTTATAATTTTTTTTTTCTTTTTCCGAATGCCAACCCACAAATATTCTTCCTTCACTTCAAACAAGTTGATTAATTTTAGCTTTATCACTCCGCCCTCTCGAGCAGTTGGATTAAATTACCGAAAATAATTTTTAAACTAAAACTGAATTCTTTTCATTAGGAATATGATCGCGTGTCGATCTATAAACTCTACCTCTATAGTTAAGTTTCAGAAAGGCTTCACCGTCTTTACGAAGACGTACGACGTAGTATCCATACACGAGCCAAGAGAAGACCCCGAACGCGAGGAAATTGAATTCCGGGTTTAATTAAGGGTTTGGGGTTTGGCAAGAAGTGGATGAAGCAGAATCGCAATATACCATAATCTAAATAAGAAATTCACAACCTAAACTACCTTTTCCGATTTCTAAAGACTTGAACCCACACCCATGCTTCTTTTCCTTGAGATTTAAGTGTCTATGTAGCTGATGCGATTTGTGGAAGGGGAAAAATATTTGGGTGAGGTTTTCCGGGAACGCGGTTGACTGCCTCGCGGCCCAATCTCCGGGCAAATTGAATTTTTTTGAGATCAAAGAGCGCAATATAAATGACGTATATCACGAAGACCTATGACGGAAGTGAGGAGGATGAAAGGGGGTAACAGAAGAAAGGGAGTTAAAAGAAGAAATGGGTTGAAAAGGAAAGAGGGGGTTAAATGGGGACAAGAGGCAGATCCTTTCGCTTCGAGTCTCTCCGCCTGACTGACTGTCTATCTATTCATTGAA
>JAWWLR010000158.1:41011222-41023756 GCA_035041075.1 Acraspis erinacei | reverse complement strand
CAAATAATAAATTAAATATGTGATTTCTGATGCTCTGCCCAAATGTCATCGGATTAAACATTTCCTGTCATAAGAACAAATATTCTTATGACAGGAAATGTATATTTCTCCAAGATCTACAACTTGACAGAAATATTTTTTTCAACTTATTAATATTTTTTTAGTTAATTTCAGAATATGAATTTTAAACAATTTGCCGCGGGCACACTCTAATTGCGCGCCGTGCGCGCGGATCGCAAGTTTAAGCGCCTTTTCTCTACCTCGCGTTTTTATGATAAAAGTAGGGTTTTTGTTTTCATATTATTTTTTACAGATAAAATAATATATCATAAAAGCCTTTTTTAGATTTTTTTACGAATCTGGAGTCTTTCACGTAATATTGGAATTGTCGATTTTCTGCATACTATACTCTCGAGAAATAAAAACAAAATGACAAGTCGTATTGAAAAATCGTTAAGGGAAATTTGGTATGATTTTTCAAAAGCAATAAATTCTCTTAAAGACTTTTTTTGTATTTTGTATCGTATGGTTTAAAATCTAAACATTGTGGTGTCAAATTTCGGACAATTCCAATACTTTCTCAATCATAAATGATGATAACGTAATAAATTATAACAATTTTTTATCTCTTTTTTTCGGTGAACAAGTTTCGTCTATCAGTTTGTTTTCGTACCTTTTGTCGGTTTTGTACAAATTTTTCTTTTTCTTTTTTAATTTCATTTTTATGATTAAAACAAAAACTACGGGTCCTATCAAAAGTGATTCATAACAAATTTGTAGCTCTTTTTCGCATAAACAGTCTTTGTTAGATAATCTTTTTTCGTAACTACTGTGGTTTTTCCAAAAATTGAATTTTTTTTATTTTCAATGTAATTTTCACAAATGAAACAAAAACTACGCGCGCTATCACGAAGTGATTATTATCAAATTTGTACATCTTTTTAGGTATCACAATTTTTGTTCATTCATCTTCTTTCGCATTTTGAATAGCTTAAGCTCAAAACGGAATTTTGTATTTTTCATTATTTTTTGTACAATAAAATTTTTTTAATTTTTCAAAAAAACCCAAAAATTTGTTGTGACGATCTTATAGGACTTTCAAAAAGCAAAGTTTTCATTCACTTTACTTTTTTTCATATCGTGTTTTTTGTTTTTTATTAAAATTTTGATTTTTGATTGATTTTTTAAATCTTATAAATGCTATAACTCTAATAGTTTTCATTTTATCGAAAAAAGTCATTAGAATAAATTGTTTGGATTTCTGGATTCTACAAACAGACGAAAATAAAAATTTCCAATCTAAAAAACATGGTACAAACAAATTTTGAAAATGCTCTAACTTTTTGAATTTTTATGAGTTATAGTGTTTACGGACGGACGGATAGACAGACCCTGACTTCAGGAGTTGAAAAACTGTGGTGTCAAATTTTGGACAATTCTAATACTTTCTCAATCATAAATTATGAGAATGTAATAATTGAAAGCAAAATGAACCTACTTTGTGTTTTATTTCTGCCCAAATATTTTCTGTTCTATGTCCTAGCAGCCACATAAAGAAGCTCTTATGACCGGTTCTGATATATATTCTGATATTTAATGTTCCAAGAAAAATTATAACACGTGCGCCTATTGCACTTGCGAACTTGTAATTGTTAAAATTTAATTTATAAATTTTCTACAATATTTCAAATACAGTCTTTTGGGTATTTCTTTGACACGCACTTTTAGTATCCCTTTTCTATGAATCTGTCGTATCTATTTTTTATCAGGTTTAATGTGTAGACACTTGTCTCTGGCTTAGTATAAGTTTTGTCCTTTAACCAGAGAGCCGTGTTATAGTATCAGTAAATATATTCAGAGAACAATCTATAATTTTTTTTCAATGTGATCAGGGTTCATTTTTGGACAGGGGGAATTATATTTTTTACTGGATTTGAGAGAATAAATTACAAATATAGCAGCTGTTATCATAGATTGATATTGAATCTTTCTTGATTTTGACATAATTGTATGTTTCAAGCCGATTAACATTCAAATAAACTTTTAATGTGGTTTGATTGATTTTTTAATCAAAGTTAATTTTGTTTTAAAGATACATTCAAGTTTCAAACATATTAAAGACGAGAATGTGAATGGTGTTAAAAATTACATAATAATTCACTTTAAATTAAATTCTTCTTTGTAATTAATCTTACGATAACATATCTGTATCCCCTATTATTTTCCTATTCAAATTTTCCTGAAGAGTATGCCTAAAAGGCCTCCAAACATTTGGGATCCACGTAATATAAAAAAGACGGATGAATAATAAAAAAGTACAAGAGAGGCGGTTCGGATTTCTTCTTTTTTTCTCCTTCTTTTTTCAATTGCCTCTAATGAGCCCTTTCACAATGATATTTGAAAACATATTTCTCTTATTTTTACTCTGTTTATGCAATTATTGTTCACAAATTAATTTTATTAAGTACTAGTTTTTAAGAAAACAGCTTTTTGAGGAAAATAATTCTTTTTAAGCCTTCTTGTGCAATTTTGTTGAACTTTTTGTTTCTTAAAAGTGTATGTTACTTCTAAGATGTGCTTTGAATATTTAGATGCGCCTTTCTCGAAAAGCCGTTTCTCAAAGTTGAAACTCTGAAAATGCCTCATCAATTCGCTTTTGAGTTTTATCCTATGGTGTAAAAATTCCTAATAAATGTGCAAATTTGTTCGGAAAAACTAGGTGCAGTTGGAATGTTGTCTAGTGTACCTCCGATGCGAAATTTTGAGGTGGAAATGTCGGATGGCTCTGTTTTTGAAGGACAACTTCATCTACTTACAATAATCCATGATACTTTACCCTTCTTGAAAAAACATCAGCCTCTTGCTGGAGCACTATCATGTTTATATAGAAATGGCAACTGGAAATCATTATGTTTCAGGTAGTCTGAAACTCCAAACTGGACATGATAATCATAATCATTTTCCAAAGAAAACTGAGATACATTTAGAAGTCATGGACTATTTAGCTGCAGACTTCGAAATCTACAATTTTGATAATCCTAATGTACAAAACAAATTCAAGTATTACGGAGGCTACGACCACATTTATGTAGCAATAAAAGGAACCACAAGAGTCTATTGGGCAATTTTAAGATAGAATCCCAGATAGTAAGAGATATCGAAAGAATGTCCTATTTATCACCTACATAATCACCTTAACACATTAATCCCAGGTATATCCAAGAAATCCTACCAGGTAGAAACTTTCACACATTTTCGATATTCCGAGGATATCTCAAAACATCCAGGGTATATCCCAATTATGTCAGAACATTAAATTCCAAGGATGCCCCCATATATTACCGAACATGTGACAACCTATTCTATAAATGATGGATATTCAATCGTATAAGTAAACTCTTTTTTTAAGAATATTCAGGTTTTGACGAAGCTTTCGAATAAATTACGAAATTCCTCTTTATAATTTACAAACAAGGGCACATCTATTTAGATTACTGACGCAAAAAACCCCGGGTTTGTAGCATATTAATTTCACAAATCTTTAGAGTGTCAAATTTCAAATTTCTATGTCAATGAAATGTTTTTGGTTCAATGATAATGTTACGAGAACATTGTATCTGTTTCGATAGTTTTTAGTTCATTTATTTAATAAAAACATATTATTAATCTGAATTATTAGTTTGTATGCAACAAAATGATCTATAACGTTACAAATTTCGGTTGGAAACTTCCGTTACACGTATTAGAGGTTTATTTCCAAAACGTAAGATATATATCCACTATACATAATGTTATATTTTCCAAATGCTGGCATTAGTATCGTACGTCATACTTATTGGAATTTTATGCTACGAAAATGTAAATAATTTCTCAGGAGACTTGTTTCTGGCATAAAAAAGCAATGCACGGAATTTACGATATTCACGGAATTTAATAAAATTAGAGAATTAACGGAATTTTCGGAATTCACGGAATACAGAACATTCATGGAATTCATGGAATTTAACGAATTCACAGAATTCACGATATTCGCGGAATTCAAGAAAATCACGAAATGCACAGAATTTATGGGATTCATGGAATCCTAAAAATGCACGGAAATCAAGAAATTCACGGAATTCAAAGAATTTACGAAATCACAAGAATTTACCGAACACAAGGAATTCATAATATTCAAGAAATTTATGGAACTAATAAACTTGACGGAGTTCATAGAATTCGAGAATTCAAGGAATTTAAGCTTCCGACTATAAGCTTTGATGACTAAACGATTTCAACATTGAGGTGTTAACAAGTCAAATATTACAGAATTAATCAAACTTTGAGAAGTGCTGAAAGAATACGGAGTAAATGGATGGCTCCTACAAGCTATAAGAACAATATATACGGGTAGCAAAGCGAGTGTAAGGGTTAATGGGAAATTGAGTGACTGGTTCGATATAATACAAGGCGTTAGACAAGGATGCGTAATGTCTTCATGGCTATTTATATTATTTATGGACAAATGTTTGAGAATGGCTCTCTTCCACGAAGAAAGTGTCGATCTCGAAACAGTAAGGGTACGTGGGTTAGCGTTCGCAGACGATAAGGTTGTGATGGCAGAGTCAATCGAGGACTTGGAAAGAATGTTGAATACATTGAATGCAAGCACTTAGAGCATGGGCCTCAAAATTAATGTAAATAAAACTAAAACTATGGTGTTTGAAGGTAAGAGTGAGAAAACATTATGCAACAGTGTATTAGATGATGAAAGCATTGAATAAGTTGAGAAATTCGTATACATTGGTAGCTTATTTACTAGGGACGGGAAGATAGATGAGGAGTTAGATAGAACAATAAACGAAGGTAAAACGGTCATTGGTAGAGCATCATAAGTAAAAATATATCAAATAAGGCTAAAATGGCAATACATAATTCTATATTTATACCGACTGTACGATACGGAAGTGAGTCATGGACATATCAAGAAAAAGATAAGAGTAAAATTAACGCGATTGACATGAGATACCTGCGCATAATATGCGGGAAAAGTCTGATGGACAAAGTGAGTAACAAGATAATTCTCAAAGAATGCGGTGCGCAAGAGACATTAGTTGACACATCGGAAGGAAATCGGTTAAGATGGTTCGGGTAAAGTAAATGGCAGCGTGCCCAGAGGCAGACCACGGAAGGAATGGTTGGAATGTGTTAATGAGACCATAGTTAGAAGAGACATAAGAAGCCATAGAAACACGAGAGCTTGCATGAAAAAATGCATGAACGTTAAAGAAGCTAGGGAAGTATGTCAGAACAGAAAAATATGGCGGCAAATAGTTAATAAAAAGAGGGTCAGCAGAGTGAATGACGCCTGAAACAAAAGACTTTGGATACTAATGGGTCAAAGTTGGGAACTTCACATGACGACTTTGTGAGGATCTTTACTTGGGGTGATTTCTAGAGAGATTGATCAGCAACCTGGGTCGCAGCAGTGCTGCGGAACTACCGTATTATTTAAATAAATAATGCGATAGTTCTAGATCAATCTAAAAATTCTACAACCCCTTCCTCACCGAGTGAGTCACGCCTACCCCAAAAGGGAAACGGCTTAATTGTTTAATAATATTCCTGTGAAGCATGGAATTTGTTATAAAATTCCATTGCTTATATAAATTGCTCGCAGTAAAAAATGTTTCAAAAAACAGTAGGATGAAAACATGAAAAGCTATTTTTCATTCCACTCCTGATTAAAATCGTTTCTGTTTTTTACGAAAAATGTTACAAGCTTGAAATCAGAAAAAGCTTAACTTTTGTAAAGTTTTTGTAGTACATTTTCGTAACTTTTCATAGCAAACAATAATTATTTGTAGTTTTTTGTAGGTATATGGATGATTTAAATTAAAATGACAAAAAATAATTCAGTCCTGGAACGTGTGGATGATATTGCCTGATATCACCCGAATTATCTAATTCTGTAACAGCAGTTCGCTCTTGTATGCTAACATGGATTCCTAATCTCAAAATCTCAAAAAGTTATCATCGCATTTTACATAAGCAATGGAATTCGAAAACAAAAAATGATAAAAAATGCAATGCTTCAGAGGAATATTAATTAATCTTAATGGGAATATCAATGGAAAATAATTACTCAAAAATTACCAGATCATTAAAAATACACTAAGGCGCTTAAAGTTTTAAGTACTGTAAAATCATTGGGGCATACCTGGCAGGCGTTACGGCGGAAATAAAAATTTGGACATTTAGACATTGTTTCCGCCGGCCATGTTTTGGTATATTATTTCCAAGATCCTAAAAGACCTTTGCAGCAACAAGAAAAAATATCGATTTTTTGAAAATTCGACAGTGGATTAGCCTATTAAAAGGAACAATTTGTAGATTTTTTTCCAAGTGAAAAATTAAAAATATGAAGCAACTTAAATTAATGAATAGCATTTCAGTGTTGAATGACAATGATTGCGAGATTTTCAAGATAAATCGTTACATTACATTCTTGTGTATGATAAACTGATTTTAATTGATATTATACTTAAGTAAGAATTCTCTCAGAAAGATTGATACTTGCACAAAGTCTCAACAAATTTCTAAAATCATAAATATATATTATATATTATTAAATTCAATAATAGAATTAAGGATGATCATCAATGTGTCGAATGCAGTATAAACAATCTTCATCTTTTGCAAGTAAAGGAAAACGGAATATTTCGGTAATGTAGAATTTAATAAAAAGTATATCTGAGGAATATTGTCGTATTTTGATAATGTTTATAAATTATAACTGTTGATGCTATTTGCTCATAGATTTTTCAAAAAATTCCATTGACCGTGCCTTAGTCAATTCTGAATTTATTACAGTTAATTTGAAAACTGCTTTTTACTTTTTTCCCTGAAAGGTGCCAGGTCGTTTACGCTGAACTATACCGCATTGGTTTAGTGGAGCAGGGTTAAAGTATCTGCTGTGAAGTCTTGAATAGAAAGAATCAGGGGAATGATTCCAAGAGGCGTATTGGGTGCCTGGAAGTAAATACCTACAATGGTATAGGGGGCATGCAGGATTCAAGGCTATCAGTCTCACCAAAATGCCGTGAATACTAAGGCAGCCTGGAGATTAAATTTGGTAAACGGCGAAACGATCTCGTCAAGAGCGCAGATCTGAACAGATATCACGAGTAGACCGACCCTGAGCATGCTCAGGGACAAATAACACACTCGACGTCTTTTTGACAACAAGTATCATACTAGCCTATCCATGGTGTAATGTGTGGTTAACGGCGAGGTACAGCTGCTCACTCATGCAAACAATTGGTTTACATATGGCTCCAAAAACAAGACAGCAGACGTCAAAGGCAAAAAGATAAAGGTCAGATGAGGAAAAGTAGCATCCGGAAAAAGCTTTACTGGAACCGAGCCAGTTGTAGGCATTTTTATCAGGTTAGACACTAAACAATATTCAGTTAGCGGACCGAGGAAGATCAGCATGAGAGGTCTCGCAGAAAACCCCTTCTATCGTATGTGATAGAAAGATGATGAGACAGCTATTTATACCCTTTGTCAGTGCCGCTCGATTGCGGCAAATCGTTAAACACTCTCAGACAGAAACTTTTAAAGTCACGCTTAGGCTCACCAGGGGACGCAATAGGATCACCCAAGCGTCAGTATCTCCTGCGATCTGAAATTTAGTTTTAGCATGAAGACGTTACTGGTGTACTTGATGTATATTTTCAACCAGATCAAGCTAAAAAAGTGACAGTAGGGCGCGGAATATATACTGGTGGCATCATTACGCGATTTGTTCCGATTACATTTTTGTATGTAGGGTTATATAAATATTAAAGTGTATGCGAATGCTCCGCGAACATTTGAACCGCTAAACACTAATATATATGAATTTTATTATTTTTGTTATTAACATTTTTTTACATAAGACTTTCGAAATTGTGTTATGTAAATTAGTCGATGAACTCATAGGTATGTACCATATGGTAGTAATGTCATAACACTAGGGTTACTTTTCAAATTGAATTTTTTTTCACTCACATAAACAGACACACATTCTGGATTTTACCTAAATAAATTGAGGTTCAATTTATACTCATTTAGAAACAAACACCAATAAAATTTAAAAGAAAAGAGAACTAAATAGAGAGCTTAGATTAAATAGCAGTTCTTTCGATTTGCGTATAACTTAAGAAATATACGCAAATTAGAGATATGTGATTATAGTCACCAATAAAATTGAGCAGAAGCACCAAGGTTATTGCGAGCGTAGAAACAATCTTCATATTTTCTAATTAGAAGAAAAATTAATTTAGGTGTCAATGAAGAATATCATTCACCATGTAACCAATGAATATTCTGGTTCTTCATTCAAATATACCGTTATCGTAAAGTCGTTACCTCTTACACTATAAGCGGCAATGATATCATTGACAGTTGTTTACACTTCATTAGCCAGTTACAGAGATAAAAATATACTTACTAAATGCGTGGAAAGTGATATGACAATTTTTTAATCTTTTACGTTTACGGAAAAATAATTATGGTTTCCTAGAATGAATTTCGTAAAAAAATTCGTCTTTTATGGTAGACAATTAACCTTTCGACTTCCCTTAAAGTTATTCCTCTCCTCTTTTCTCCCGATTTTATTCATAGATATTTTAAACTTTACGTAATTTTTCCCATGTTGGCGAGACCAAAAGGAATCCAAAATCGAAAAAAAGGACAACCCTAGTGTATAATCTAGAATTTCAAAGTTAATTTTTGGATGTTATTACATTGTTAATCTGGATTACTATTTTAGATAATATAGCCGATATGTATAAGAACATAGGAGACTATTTGATTAAAAATTAAGCTTTTTATTTAAAGAATCGAAGTAAAATTGCGAAACGTTTATCGATTATCTTTTGATAGCATAATACATTGCATATTATATTGCGTCATCGCTCTTCTACATTACACAGCTGTAGTATCTCATATGTCCGATAGGCAGCACACGTATTGAGAGTTCAAGAAAGGCCAGTAGGGCCCTCTGTATCCCGAGTGGCCCAAATACTTCACTTTTTCTTCGTGTGCGCGAGGTTAAACACGGGTTGAGAGTTGTTCCTGTTAAAAATTTTCTTTTTATTAATATGAGTGACAAAAACAGTAATAAAAGACAGAGATTGGCAGGAGATTTACAAGAAATTCTGAAGAAAATTCGGAAACTAATTGACGAGGTGCGGGAATTGTGCAAGGAGAGGATTGATGATGACAGCAGGAGAGGATCAGTCCTTTGAAAATTCATCGAAAGATCAGGACCTTGAGACCCAGGATCTCTCTAAGGATCTCTCTGAGGATAAGGAAACTATGGACGCAGAATGGCTAAATATTGTAAGTATGGATACATTTTTCAATTGTATCTTTTATTCCGACATTTTTCCGTGTTCAAATTTCGTAGACTTGGTCGAGCATGCTCTATTTTTTCAAATTATTTGGTGTTCTGTGAACTGTTTGTAATCTCTTAAATTCAATTTCCCTGAGTTACAATAAACTCCCTGAAAGATGCTAATTCTCTGTTTTCTGAATTAAATCCGATATCTTTCAAAAGATCAGTAAAGATGCCACTAAACAATCTTCGAAACGCACTTATCAATGAAGCAACTTGCCATCTCACTCTAGTAGATGTGTAATGGGTTTTATAAGCATATTGTAGACAATTTTAGAGACGGTGAACACATCGTCGCATTTACAACCGCTGGTCTTTGACCAATCTTCAATTAGCTAAGCAATGAAATTAAAAATTTTCTTCTTGCGCTGCAGAAGAATTTTGAATAATTTGCAAAATTTTGCCCGATAAAAACCCGATGTTTTTACAAGTCTCAGAAGTAAAAGTGCGCAAATTTGTTGAAGAACATAAATTGAAAAGCTGGCAAAAATTTTATAATTTTATTAATAGTTCTCAATCTGATAGGAAAACATTTCACTACACCAGAGTACGATAAGTGATCCGAAATCTATCAGACGCCGATATTGTAGAAAATGTAACTAAAGGCGCTAGTCTAGGGAAAACTTACGGCTTCAAAATATAAAACGATCAAACACCTTTTTGCGATTCAATAGGCGTTATTGAGTTTAATATCACCAAAACCAAGGGTAGATCAAGATCGCGCTAGACTAAATATGGATAGTACAATATGCGGGTTTATGAATTCTGGTTACGCCGCAATGTCAAAAATCATAAAACCCTTGAAAGAAATCAGACAGGAAAAATAATTTGCGAAAGAAAATCCTTCGGTTATTTTTTTTTACGCGGAAAAGGTCACACTGCCGCACAGTGGATCGGAACCACACAATTGCGCGAGTTGTATTTACGTCGTTCGTTGTCCCGCTACCTCAGGCCTTGGGAATATCAATCAGTAAACCCATCCTACTCTTAAAAGCTGTTTGAATAGTTTTTTCCTCTCTTTAATACTAGCCTTTTCAGGAGGACTTCGCGCTTGCCACTGTTTGAATTCCAAGGGTAGGAGAGGTCCAGCAATCATTCAGAACACCTAATCCAGGCGTGTAAATGGGAGAGGCCAAACTGAAATGTAGATGGATCAGTTTCTCTTCTGACAGCTTCACCAATGTTGTTCGTAACATCTTTGTGAAGAAGATGGTTCGTTAATGGCACTGCAGACTTTACCATCTATCATGGTCAACAGCAGAGTATGAGAAATCGAAATGTCACCTAATTCACCATGTATAATGAAGCTGGGCGAAAGATGGTCTATTTGACTCTCCATCTGATATCTTTCAGATTTAGATACTTCCGTAGTCTCTTTAATGAATTGAATTCTTATTGGTACACAAATTTTAGAGGACCCAGGACGATAATTTGTCCACAATATTATTTTTCAGATGAATGAGGTTTTTGCGTATACAGCTTTAACGAAACGAGTGATGTAATGAGAAGGTTTTGATCATCAAAATCTTCCAGAGATCGCTTGTTATAAGCTAAACGGTCCGAATTGCCATCAAAACCCCACTTCATGATCAAAGTAAAATTTGAAAGACAGGCGGAAGGTAGCGAGTGCAAGACAAGTTTACTGATTTGACTAGTCGTTTTGTTAGTTGATTAAGAACTGATTGCAATAAACTTCGTCTCTATGTTCAGTTACTGTAATATTTTGAGGGTTGCCCCCGATTGCTGTTACCCCATGTTTAATATCAAGATCTTGATGCTTGGTCAACTTATACGTTACATTTATTGCCAATGCCTCGTCTTCAGTATAAGGTGTAAAAGTCTGTATACATTGCGGAATTCTATTAACATTCTCAGCGAAACGAAGGGCTACTTGCCTTACCAGATTTGCAGCTTTCCTATCACACTTTAAATAAATATTGACAGATGCAGCTAATGCTAATTCAGAACCACTTTATTTTTTCAATTCTGATATTTTTCGTGTTTTTCAACGAGCGAAATAATCATTACAAGATTTAAGTGATCTGGCTTTTTTAGTACTAGCAGGTTCAGGGATTTTTAATCACATAATCTTATAACTGATTTTTTTAACATCAAATGACGTTGATCTATTTCTTATTTCATACAAAAATAGAAATGAATCTTTCATTGAGAGGGTGAGCTCCATTTTATTTATATTTATTAGTTATTTTTCACTGTAATACTATGGCCACTATGAAATGATTCTTTCAGATATTCTAAATATTACTTACAAGTAATGAAAATCACTTCTTCAGACCGAAGATCATACGTGACATTTCATTAAGGTTGTGTTCACTCAATGCTTTAGGAGTGCCGACCTATAATCGACGGTGGCGCCATCAAACGAGCCCGCAGGTTTTTAAGATAAGATAATAGGTGCTTGAGGTTATATCCAGATTATTTGTAGATAATGTAATTAAAAAACTTAATGAATTGAAAAAAAGCCAGTAGAAAACCAATAAAAATACATAAATAATTACTGGAATAATAATTTATATATTTCTGTTTGTTTTTCTATTGGCTTTTTCATAAAAAGGTATTTTAGGGAAAACCCAAACAAGATTTCAGATTTTAAGTTCTACGGATGTATGACTATACATCTACCATTATTGGTAGCATCCATTTCTATATAAACACCATCGTTCATTTCTTCTATCAAGATATTTGTTGCGATTAATTTAATATTAATAAAATTTCATTTAATATTGAAATTTATTTTTTCAATTTTTTGCATCAGTAGAACTTCGATAACTTGATTTTTCAATCATCAGAATTTTTTCTCATTCCCGGCTACAAGTCCTATCTTTTACGCAAAATATTCGGTAACTCGAACGTCGATCAATCGAAGTTCGCTCTAACTTGAACAAAATGTTTCTATCCATTGGACTTTTCACACTCGATAACACGAATTTTAATATATACAAGTTACATACTTTCCAAGTACCAGTGCAGATGTCTGTGGTGGAGGGGAGGCGATACCTGTACTTGGCGTGTCCCCGGGTAGCGGATAGGGGAATTCTAGCTGGAAACATAGGGTAGGTCCGAAATAAAATAGGCTCCGTGGACCAAAC
>JAWWLR010000158.1:40980539-41005122 GCA_035041075.1 Acraspis erinacei | reverse complement strand
GGTTTTGAATTGAAGTTTCCCATGTAAAATGTATGGGTAAAAATCACTTTTTTCAGTTTTTGGAATGATTTTTTAGGGTTTGAAAAAGTGCGACAGGAAAGTATAGGGGCCTGTAGAGAATTATCCAATGAAGAATTTTATGTATCATACATATGAGTTTGACATCCCTAACCTACCCCACGAGTACCTGAAAACTATCCTTAAAACCAAAAATGTTTTTTTTACTTAACATTATTTAAATTGGTCTAGTGGAATATTTATTATCATTGTTTAATTAATTTTTAATTATTTAAACAAATGGAATTTGTTTAAATAGAATAGTATTATTACTTGAAAATAAATAATAATTTATTTTTTCAACAATTGAAAAATATTTGAAAATAAATTTATGTTATTTGATAGAAATAAACTGTAATTTCAAGGAATTATTGATAAAAAGACATATTTTACACAAAGGGATTTGTTTAGATAATTAAAAATTAACTAACCAATGATAATAAAGATTCCACTAGACCAATTTTAATAATGTTAAGTAAAAAAGCATTTTTGGTTTTAAGGTCGATTTCATAAAAAATTGACTTTTTTGGTTTTAAGGTTAGTTTTCAGGTACTCATGGGGGTGTGGTAGGGGTTTCGAACCCATATGTTTGATACATGAAATTCTTCGTTGGATAATTTTCTAAAGGCCCCCATACTTTCCCGTCACATTCTTTCCGACCTAAACAGTTATTCTTAAAACTTACAAAAGTGATTTTCTCCATGCATTTTACATGGGAACTTCAAGTCAAAACGGGCAACTGTTAAAATCAAAATAAAAAAATATAAAAAATTAGGGAATTTATTTTTTCGGTTTTGGAATAAAATGGGAGGGGGGGGGGTGTCATTTCCCTCTAGCATGCAAAAAAATTTTGCCATGCATTTTTGCACCACCATATTTATTAGTCATGTAAAAACATTATCTCTGCCTTTCCACAAGAAAATTAGTTTTTACCTTAACAAGATGAATTTTTTACAAAAAATGTAATATTAAATATTTCAACTAAAAATATTTTCGTTTGAAATCAAAATCAGTTTTAGAGAAAAAAAATAAAAAAGGAATATTAACTAACAGTGGTTTCTGAATTTTATTATGCATACTTTCTCGTATAAGGGTAGTTTTTGGGGAAAATGATAATGAGAGGGAAAATTTCGAGTGAAAAGCAAATAATTTAGAGCTCTAAACCATATTTACATTTTCCAAGTTGTTTTCCGACTTTAAAAACGTTTTTGATCATGAGGGGTAGGCGTGTACGACTTAGGGGTAGGTTTTCGGAAATCTAATATATATATATATATATATATATATACTCGGAAAGCAAAAAAAGAGGAATACATTATAAACTAGCAGTGATTTTTTAATTTCATTATTTTAAATTCTTTTTACATATAGGCAGTCCGCTGCATACGTTCACGTGGAAGGGTAGTTTTCGGGAAAAATTATAATGAGAGGGAAATTTTAAAGTGACAAGTAATTAATTTAGAGCTCTAAATCCTCTTTACATTTCCCAAGTGGTTTTCCCAATTTTAAAACGTTTTTGATAACGAGGGACAGGTATGTACTACTTAGGGGTTGTTGTTGGGAAACGTAATGTATGTCATCAGAGAGCAGAAAACAAGCAAAAAAATCTCCCCGAATCTTTGATCGCATTATAATCATTTTTATTGAGTTTTCATAAGTGGCGGCACTGAGTGGACGTCGTGCTAGCGTTGCCACCCTTTTCTCGGAAGTTAAGAAAGCAAAAAAAAAATTTTGTTTAGCCGAAAATTAGCAAAAAAAAAAGAAAAAAATATGGCGTATTCCGTTTTTCAATTTGCCTTTATGGTGGCGCTGAGTGATGGACCTCTTATCTCCCACGAAACAGCAAATAAAAAGCTCTTCAAATTATGAATACAGTCATGACCTCTATAGAAGTAAAAAAAGAGAATTCATAATAATATCAAAATTATTTATTTTAAATTATAAATCGACTTTAAATTACTGATAATTTCCGGAATCCTCATCCCCTACTTTTCCATACAGTTTCGTTTTCGATTTTAAACATTTTATTTTTCCAATCCTCCCGCATGTTCGAAATCTTTCAATACTTCCGGAATAAACAATTCAAACTGGATATTTTCAGATTAATATGTTACATAGTATTTGTGCAATATTAGTTGTAAATAATAATCATATTTTACTTACTTTTGAAGTAAAGAAGACTCACGGAAGTGAGAAGTAGCATGGCAGGTACAATCTTCATGTTTGAAACACAGTCACTATAAAAAAACAGTACACTGATTTTTCAAGATTTTCTTCTGAGCAGTGGCTTAATAAATGGCAGCTATATATACTGTTTTTCACCACAGCTCTCTGCTAACACGCATTATTTATTCTTCAAATAAACTGACTGGTAGGAGAAAGATTTTTCGTCTCACATCTTAAGGTAATTGCCCCGAAAAAGTTATATATCTGAAAAAATACCTTTACTATGATTTTAAAAATCAAATTATTATAACTGATGTCCTTTTAAATAAAAAGCATTTTTTTTGTGCAATTGAATTTTTTCTGACGCGAATTCTTACCAATTTTCGAAAAATGACAGCATTTTAATAAATGACGGCGTATTCTTTCCGGGAAAACATTCTCTACTACTTTACTGTTTCCAATTTTAGAAATAAATAATCTCAGAATATAATTATGTGTGTAGAAAAAATTTTAGTACAAAAAAATTGTTCTAACGATTTCAGCCATTGAAAAATTTTCTCTTCAAATTGTAAACAGTAGCGTTTTAGAGAATTTTCTTCCGGAAATGATAAGCCGTCATTTATCAGAATGCAATAATTTTTTTTAAATTGGTAAGAAGCGACGGTAAGAAAAAAGTCAATTGCAAAAAATATTGTTAAAATTAATGTTTTCTTTGTGAATTTTAGCATTTTAATAAAAAACAGCTTTTTAATTGAAATTACATCAGCTATAATATTTTTATTCCTAAAATCATAGAGAAACTAGTTTTATTATTATTATTATTATTAGTGAATTTAGCCCCCTGAAGCTCTTTCTGTCGGGTCCCAAAAGAGACCATTCTTTTTTTGTAGCAATTGTTTTTAACAGGTAAAATATCATTTTCTAATAATGAGAATCAGATTCTTATTCAAAATAAATAATAATATTTGCTTAAACGATCTATAATTAATCCGATGTAATTAGTTTAAAGGATCTAAGAAAATAAAAAATTCAAAATATTCCTATAAAAGAATTATTTATAAAAACAACCAATTAATAATTAAAATCAAGATTCCTTCAAGCTCTAATTAACAGATTTTACCAAATTTCATTATATTGGTTATTGTATATACATTAGTATTTTTAATTATTTATTATTATCTACTTTAGGATCATCATTATCTTAAGCGAGTATAGATAATAGTGCGACACAAAAACTATTTCATTAATTTAGAATTTTAAAAAACCTTCAACAGCATTTTTCTAAGGGACAATTTGCTATATTTCCTTATCCTTTTTCTATTTGATTAGAATTTTCTCCTCGAAAATGAACAACACTATTGTTGGTATTTTTCTGCTCCTTCTACTTTATGAAGTGTAAATGATAGCTTTTGAAACATAAGCTTTTTTCAGTTCAAGATTTCAAAAATATAATTATTAAAAATTTAATTATGTTTTGATGTGGGAACCACCCATAAAGGAATAATTCTAATTTTATACGTTAGATTAAAATTGCGTGAATAAAATAGGAATTATTATGTCAGAGGCTTTAAACTTATAATTGACTTAATCTAGTTTTTAAACTCTTGTAATGTTTTAGAATTTGGATTAAAACTTATTTCATTCCTTTGAATTTCTTGCAAACCAAAATTTTTTATTTAAACTTTCGATTTGTAATGACATGTAAAACTCATGACCTCGCGATCACAAGGACCTTATAATATACAGAAATCTTCGAATAGAGGTTAAGGTTGGCTCTTTCAGAAACAAAAATTACTTCCTACTACAAATATTCTTCCGCCTAGACAAGCGGTATCTTATACGCATCATAAAATAAAATAAAAAGCACGACCAAGGAGTTCATTAATCGATTTTGATGTCAATCTTCTGTTTTTATTATATGTAAAAAATTAAAGTATTTAATATTCAAAATCATTCCATTTTTGAAATTTTTCAAGATTTTTGCAGATTTGAAGCTTCTAAATAAAAATGGTTAATTTTTTCAGGCTTTTAATTTGTTTCAGGGCATCGTGCGAAAAAGCAAATTCTTCCGAGTATTTTGTATTTTCTGAATTCTTTTGAATTCTCCGAAATATTATTCATTCACTGAATTCTTGCATCGTTTGTGTTGTTAAATTCTATTAATTCTTTAAAATTATCTAAATTCTTTGAAATTCTCTCAATTTTATTAAATCGCCTGTGATCTTAAATTCTATTAATTCTTTCAAATTCTGTACATTTTATTAAATCTGCTGTGTTCTTAAATTCTATTAATTCTTTCAAATGATCTGCTTTATTTGAAATTCTCTAAATTGGATTGAATCGTCTATGTTCTTTTAGATTCTTTTTAATTCTCTGAATTTGTTTAAATTCTCAGAACTATTTTGTATTCTCCGAATTCTTTTGAAATATCTGAATTCTTATAAATAATCTGAAATCGCTTGAAGTCTCTGAATTCTTTTGAATTACCGTTATTCTTATGGATTCTCTGCATTCTTTTGAATTCTCTTAAGCTTTTTGAATTTAGAGAATTCTTTTAATTCGCTCAACTTTTATAAATACTTTGAATTCAACAAAATTCTTTGAATTTTTCTGATCTCCTTAAACTATGCTGAGTTTTTTTTTATTTTGACGAGGCGATTTAGAATTCGGTTTTACACTTCTGGATTATTTTAAAGTTTTTTTTAACTCTCTTGGAATCTTGAGGAAAACCCATGATTATTCTGAATATCTCAAAGTCTTTTGTCTTCTTCGAATTTTTCTGAATTTTCTTCATTCTCGTGGATTCTGTCAATTCTCTAAAATTTTGTGAATTCTGTTGATTTATGCAGAAAAAGATTTAGTTGAATAAAAGAAATTTTGTTTTGAACCAACATCAGAATCTGGTTATTATGTGAAAAATAAAATATACAGTTCACAGATGAAAAGTTTTTTTTAGTAAAATTTAATTTATTATACTATATCTTTCAGTTGATCCAGACAAATATTTTCGTTGATGTTCTGTTTGCATTTTTCCACATAAATGGATACTTTAAAAGAAAAATCATTACATATTGAGGAAATTGTACAATTGTACAATTTAAGAAAATAAAAAGGTTGTGTTTTTGTAGACACACGGAATCTTAATCGTTAAAGGAAAATCATCAAGATTTGAAGAAACATAAAAAGTTTTGCAAAGCTTATTATTGCGTTTTATAAAAAATCATCATCTTTTAAAAGAGAAATTAACAAGTTTAATCATCTGTTAAAACGGGTCGATTGAAATTTAGTGAATGGATGTCTTATCATAATAAGTAATTGCATGCGATATGTTTGTAAAAGCTAATAAATATTATTAGCATGTGCGAATTTTTACAGTATACTTTAAATAGTTTAATAATAATTCAATAAGTTTGAAAATCACTTTCATATTTCAGACTTCACACTTTTTCCCATATTACCCTTATTTAAATATTTAAATTTTTTCCCATCTTCTTTGAAGAAACTTCCCCCTTTTTCCGCTTTTTCACTTAAATACGGACTGATTTAATAGAAACCTAGAAGAAAACCCAAATACTTTTTGTTACAAATTCCTATATTTTATTAACTATTCTGTTGAAATATCGTTCGTTTTCCTTCTAAATTATATTATACTCGCCCTTTTTAGTAGAAAATTTAACTCTTTTCGTAGAAATATCATCTTTTTTGTTTAAAAATGAAAATGTTTGTTTAAAAATCTGTTATGGTCATAGTTTCAAATATTATTTTCAAGGTACCTATTTTTTGGTTAATTTAAACTGTTTTTTCCATTTATTTTAATTTCAATATTTCGGCTGCAGTTCCTAAAAGTACTTAACAATTAATCGATTTTAAACTGCGTATCTCAATGTATCTTCGACTCCTCGATTATTGAATTTTTTTCACTCTACATGTATAAAACATAGTTCAAGGGCAAAAGTCCTCTTTAACAATTGTATACCTTGAAAAAAAAGTCCTTTACGTTCTACAAATTGATCACCTAACTTCTTCACTTTTTACGAAAAATGGGATAATTGGCCAACCAGTATATTTTGCCAACATTCGATCAGTGTAGGAATAGCCTACTTCCGCACTTTACCACGTAAGGCTTAAGTTTGGTCCTTAAAGAGTATTTTTCGTTTTGTATTGTTTTATTTTTGCATTTTTTGTATTTTACTTTTTTTCTTATAACTTGAGCGAAAAATTAAAACTTATCGAAAAGAAAATGAAAAATTAGTCATCACATTAAAGGTGTTCTTTTAAATTAAATGAACGGAAAAAATAATGTAGCTATATTTTATAGGTTTTTACTTTGAAACCAAATTTGCGGGTATTTTGAGTAGCATTTACGTAATTAGCGTGACAAAATACATACATACGTAGTTTCGAATTAATAGGAGGTAAACACTATTCGGAACTTTATTAAGTCTTTCATGTCTAAAATGTAATATCAACAATTAAATTTTTCGTTCGTAATTAATCTTTTCTATTTGAAAATAAAACTGCTCTTAAAAAAACCCTTTGTTGGTAAAGATTCTTCAATTTATTAAAAAATTCATATACATTGTTTGAAAATTTCAATATTTGGTTGAAAATGTGTTTTTTATTGCGAATTAATTTTCTTGACTCAGAATGTAACTATTCAATTTTTGGTTTTAATATTCATATTTAAATTTTTAAAATCATCTTTTTTAGCTGAAGATTCAACTATTTGATTGCAAATTCACATATCTGGTTAAAATATCTTTTTTGGTAGAAGATTAATCTTCTTGGTTAAAAATTAATTTTGTTGTTCTTGAAAATTCATTGTTTTAGTTAAAAATTAATCGATTTTGGTTGAGAATGCATCCGTTTTGTTATTTCTTATTTATTGGAAAAGTCCCTAGAGTAAGGGCGACTCTATGGAATAGAAATAGAAATTCTCGATTATAAATATATCTCTAGTATTAAAAAATTATATGCTTTGTTCAAGCATTCATCTATTTTGTTGAAAATTATAATTTTTGGTTGAACTACTTTTTTGTTGGTTGAATATTAAAAACTTTAGTTAAAAATTGAACTATTCCATTCTAAATTAACTTTTTTCTTAAAAATTCAAATTTTCGAATGTAATATTCATCGGTTTTGTAGAAATTTTACGAATTTGATTGAAAATCTGTTTTTTTTGTATTTTGTGAAAAATTCATCTCTCCTTTAAAAAATTAACCAATAAATAAAAAATTGTCTTTTTTGGTTAAAAATTCAAATATTTGGTGGTAAGTTGAACTACTTAATTAAAAATTAATTTGATCTGTATGCTTTACTTCTTTGGCTAACAATTTAACCAATTTGTTGAAAAGTATTATTTTTCCTAAAAATTAATTTTTTCAACTCAAAATTTAACCATTCCATTTTTGATTGCAATTTTTTGTTAATAAGTTTAAAATTCAACTATTTGGTATAAAGTTAAACTTCTTTAATGAAATTTGTCATTTTTGATTGAAGATTCATCTTTTATGTTAGAAAAGTTATCTTTCTTGGTTGAAAGTGAATTTTTTTTGTTTGAAATTTAAGTTACATCTATATAATAAATAAAAAAATTTCGTAATAAAAAGAGATGATTTCTTTGACTCAAAAGGTCTGGATTTGTTGAAATCTAATTACTTCCACAAAGAAATATTTATTTAATGAGTTCGATTCTTTGAATTGATCGGTACGCGTTTTAACAAATTAATTCGTCTATGCTGGAATAAAGTCTTCAGGTTCTTTTACATCAAAGAAATAATTATTATATTCAAAAGAATATTAATTAAGTTCAGAATATTTATTTAAATGACACAAAATGTTGATGCATTTATACCAATTAAGCATTTCCTAAGACGAATGAAATATTGTGTTTATATAAGCAATTATTTCTTTAGTTGAAAGAAATTTTTTATTTCATAAGTAGAATTAAATTATTCATTAAATAAACATTTCTTTTCAACGAAATGCAGAAACAAATATTTCTTCTAATCAAAGAAATATTTCACCAAGTTGGCGTATTGGCGTAATTTGTTTTAATTTAATATTCGTTTAGATTAAGTAAATTAATATGTTGTTTAATTCTATATCCATGTTTTTGATTTTATTCTAGCCGCCGCTAATATTTCTGGATGCATCAAGAGGTCCGCAATATACCTTTTGTTTAAAAGGTAAAAAAGTAGACTTTTTATTTGTTAATAAAAAATCATTCCGGCCAAACAGTGGCACAGTTTTTCTCAAAACTGTATAAAACCAGTTCATCAACGTTCTTTCTTCAATTCAATAAAAAAATTGTGAATTAATGCAGCAATGAGCCTATTCAATTCCTTTGAATATTTTATTAAATTTTAATTCAGGATAAAACTTTTTACTCTCTTAACATTTTCTCGTGCGGCGAACCATTATTTCTTCACAGTCTTTTAGGAAATATGTTTTTTATAAATTTTTGTCATCTTAAGTAATGGCTATTTTCTATAGAAAAGAATGAAAATGCACAGCCGTAAGAAAGTTTGAAAATCAAAAACAGAATTCTGCTAAAAAGTAGCGTGTGAGAATTCTAAATATGCATAATTAATTTATAACCTATTGAACCATTGTGATTTAAAAAAATTATTATTTTTATTAACTTTGTGTGAACAGTCAGAAAGCGGTATTTCGAAAATGGAAACAGACTAGGTCATGTTTGCATTTTCAGAATAGGGCCTTCGTATTATTGTTTAAAGTGAGTTGAACATGTTACACAGTCGAGATATTTTATTTAGCATTTTTATTTTTCACGTTTTCCAATTTTGTAATCTTTTTCTAATTATTATATACAGTCCTAAGTAAATGAATTTCTTTGTATCAAGCAATTAGCTGCTGTATACTATTGAGTTCGGAAATATTTGACTAATAAAATTAGGAATTTTTTACTAATCTTTGTTAATTCAATTTTCTCTGATTGATTCAGTAAAATTTCACTTGTAATTATTTAAATTTTACTCTTTTAGATTTAGAGAGAACTTAAAGTATCTTTTGCATAAGGACAAAAAGCTATAAAAATAAAAATAAAAATCTTTGGTTATTCAATTGCATACGTATTTAAGCAGACGCTCATTCAAGACAAATAATTTTTACTAAATTTGCTAAAGAATTGCAATTTTCTTTGGAAAAGAAAGAAAATATATAAACGAAAAAAATTTGTAATCGAAAACAGAACTCTGTTGAAAAGTAGCGCATGAAGACCCCGAAT
The DNA here is from genome assembly GCA_035041075.1 of Acraspis erinacei. NCBI lineage: Eukaryota > Metazoa > Arthropoda > Insecta > Hymenoptera > Cynipidae > Acraspis > Acraspis erinacei. Next base: position 40,995,650 of record JAWWLR010000158.1, on the reverse strand, counting down.
GGAATTTGTTTGAACTTTGTTCAAACAATTAGAAGGCAACGTTGTAAAATTGAGGCAGACTAGGTCACGTTTGCAATGTCACGATATGACCTTTGTATTATTTCCACATATTTTTAAGATTGTAAAAAATTCTTATTTTTTCAGCTTTGTCAAAACATTCGGAAGGCAATTTTTTTAAAATTAAAATAGACTAGATCACGTTAAAAATTTTTAATAATGGCCTTCTTCTTATTTGAAAAGTGTTAAGAATTTTGTACCGTCAATTTTTAAGTTATTATGAAAGAATATGCTGTTGCATTTATAAGCGGGTGCATTGATAAAATATTGATAACAAAAATAAATTTGACATTAAACATAAAAAATAATTTCATCTTAACAACAAAATTAATTCATTTTTGTTTCTTTGATTAAAATTCAAATGATATTTAGAGGTGGCTCAAGCCTTATGAGGCTTAATATATATTTCCCATAAGAAAGAATACGTGTTTGTAAATTTATACAGAATCTTCAACATAAGTAAATCGAGTTGAAACTCAACATTCTTTCTTCACAATTATCTATATATTACAATTAAAATAATACTTTTTCTATATTACCCCCATAAGTCTGTTTTATGGAATCCCCAAAAAAATCCATGGGTGAAAAAATGGGGTTTGCGAATTTTTGTCGCTAATTAAAAAATGTTTTTGGGGTTACTTTGAAGAAAATTATTTGTATTACATAAAATACTACTTTATGCTAATAATTAGATGTTTAAATAATATCTTTAAATAATTTAGTATTTTTCATTAATTTTTTCTATAAAATAACTAGAAAGTCGCGGTTAACTAACGTAATTCTTTAAGCAATTTATTATCATTTTTATTAATATTCTCTTTAAATAATACTAAAAATTGCGTTTGTTTTTTAAATTTCTACCTTTTTGTCTGGTAATCTGGCAAATGTAATTGATTAAAAAATTATTATTGTTTATAATTATCTTTTCTAATAGTTTTAATAGTTGTAAAATCAATTTATAATTGCTCATAACTATCTTCCATTAGATAAGTGTTAGAAAGTTTTTGTTTTTCTGAAATATTTAACTTTGCTTTACCTACTCAATTATGAAGAAATAATAAATAAAAATTAGAGAGAATCATATTTGAAACAATATCTTTCTTTTTTTTATATATAATTTAAAAAAAAACAGATATTGGAAATATACTTCAAAGACTTCACACGGATTTCAGGAAATCCCCCAGGGATTCCCCAGCGAAGAAGATTCCCCCTCCTTTCTAATATAAAAATATGATATTAAAATATATGTAATATCAAATTTTTCTTTTACGATTTAATACTCCTCCCAATTATTTCTAATTAGTTCATTCTTCATTTTTGTCTCTTGTGTAAGACAGCTGTTTTGTTTAAATCAGTTTTTTACGCATTCAGAAGAGTAAAAATACTTAACTTAAAATAATACAATACTATTAGCAAAATTATTCTTGTTCAGGTTAACTTATTATGTTTACATAAATAAAAAGTGTAAAGAAAACTAAAGATTTCAGAAAGAAAAACAATTTTCTAGTTTTCTTCTAGCTTTATTCTAAGAAAAGATAGTTACCAACAATAAGCTATTGTTTAAATAAGCATATTTATTAACTTGAAATAATTATTATTTTAGGCATTATCCAAGAGAAGAGAGAAGATAGTTATAAACATAAATAAATTTTTTTTAACAACTGTGTTTGTTAACTTGCATCATTTATTACTTTACTAAGTAAAAAGTGGGTGAAAAGTTATGAATTTCAGAAAAATAATTAGTTTTACCAAATTCAATTAATAATGAAGATAGTTAAAATAGACAAATATTTGAAAATTACAGAAGAGCCCCTAAATTTCTATCATTATTCGAATTAAATAATATTAAAATAAAAAAATATTTTAAATAATAATAATAATAAAAATAATAAAAATAAAATTTTACTCTTTTAGATTTAGAGAGAACTCAAAGTATCTTTTGCATAAGGACAAAAATGTATAAAAATAAAGATAAAAATCTTTGGTTACTCAATTGCATACGTATTCAAGCAGACGCTCATTCAAGACAAATAATTTTTACTAAATTTGCTAAAGAATTGCAATTTAAAAATATTGTGGATTGTACCAGAAGTGAAAAATGTATGAAAAAACTGAAATTTTCTTGCCTTATTCTAAGAGAACATTATTACAATTTTGAATGAATTGTTCAAACAATTATTTTTATTAACATCAATCAAGTCTTAACTTGATGTGTTGAAAAAAACAGCGACTTTGTAACTATATTCCAAGATAAAATTGATAAAAACCATAATAAATTGTTTAAAAAATATATGTAAATATCTAATCATTAATATAAAGTAGAATTTTATGTATTAGAAATAATTTGAAGTAAGAAAAAGCACAAGAAAAATCATAATTAGGACAGAAAACTCGCAAACGTATTTTTTCATTTATTGGTTCTTTTGGGACTCTATAAAATAGAATAATAGGCTATGTATGTAGGTAATATTTAAAAATTAATATTTAATTCATATTCTATAGCTAATTTTGAAGAAAAATGTTGATTCTCAACTCGATTCACTCAATATTGACGATTATGAAAAAAGTTGATAAAAACGTTTTTTTTACACTTTCATCATTTCTGATTGAAAAAGTATTATAATTATCCGAAATTTGACACCACATTTTTTCAACGCATTTCTACATTTTAAGATCCCGTAGATCCGGAAATCAAGTTTCCCCTGTGGCTTCTGTCTATCTGTTCGCCCGTCAGTCCATAAACACGATAACTCTCGAAAAAATGAACGGATAAAATCGAGCTTTGGCGCACTTTTTAGGTTGAAGCATTTTCAAAATTTTTGGGAACATCTTTTTTAAGATTTAAAAATGTTCTGTATGGCTATTCCTAGTGTTTTTACAATTGTCGAAGATAACAGAGAAGTTCTCATTTTGACATCTCTTACCGTTTTTTAAGGATAAGCTAAATGATGCCAAAGTTGGAAATTATTTACACTTCTCATAATTTTCGGAAAATAGTGAATTGCTTTCGGTGACATGATTTTAATGAATGTTTTCAAGGTTTTTTTGGGTAGTTTTTTTAACATGGAGGATACTAGAAAAGGTCTTATTTAGACAACCAACTCTTATTTGTTTTGAGAAGGGGCTAAATACAACGTTTAAACTTTTTTTTTTAGCTTTTAATAATTTGTAGAAAATAATATATTTCTTCGGTTAATATGATTAGAATTGATGTTTAAAAGTGTTTTAAGCAGTTTTTTTAGACAGGAAAGAGAAATAACAAGGTCTAATTTTCACGATAAGCTCTTATCTATTTTGAGAAAGAAGCCAAGTGCTAGAGACGTAAAAGTTATTTTCATTTCTCATGATTTTCAGAAAATAATCCATTACTTTTGTTTTTAATTTTTTTTTACTTTTTCGTTTTTTATCATTTATAGTCACATAATTAGAATTTAAAATTTAAAAGTTGTTTGCACCTTTTTAAACATGCAAGAGAACTGGTAAGGTCTCATTTTGACGAAAATCTCGGATCAATTTTGAAAAGGAGGATAAATGCTACCGAAATAGGAAGTTTTTTTTACACTTTTCAGGACCTTTAGAAAAAATGCCGTACTTCCCGTCGCATCATTGCCATTTATCTCTGTTCTTTTTCAAACAAGTAAGAGATATGATAAGGTCTCAATTTGACGACAAACAATTATTGGCTTAAAAAGAGGTGAAATGCCACCGAAATTTAAAATTATTTACATTTCTGATGCTTTTTAGAAAATAGTGGATTACTTTCGGTAGCATGATTGAAATTGATTTTTAATTTTTTTGGGGGGTAATTATTTCCACCGAACACAACAAAATTCAAGGTCTTATTTTGACGACAAACTTCTCTATTTTGAAAAAGAAACCAAATTCTACCAAATTTGAAAATTTTTACACTTCTAGTGATTTTCTGAAAATAAGTTATGATTTCCGGTAGAGAAAGAGAGAAGCAACACTTGCTAGAGATGCTCTACTCCGTCCAATAGTTTCACTAACCAATATTCCTACATATTTTTCATCTAAAATAATTTATAGTGAATTAAAAATTGTGATAAAAGTTCCTCTGTTAAATACTAATACTATTTATGAATTAATAGATAAAGTAAAAGCAGTTTTGATTGAGGATGACCAAATTCTTTTGTGTTTGTATGTCAGCTCATTATTTAAAAACATTCCGTTTTCCCCAGTTCTTTCAAGTTTTGACAAAATATACCATCGTATTGAATCTCTGAGTAAAATCCACAAAAATTCTACTTGGCAATACTCATTTTGTTTATCAACAAATTGAGGAAACCCCGATGAGTTCTCCTATTTCACCTTTATTTGAAGACATTGTCATGGATCACCAGGAAACTAGTTGTTTACAAAAGTTAAAAGAGACTTATGGTTGTGTTCTAATTTTTAACTATCATTATTTTAGATGATATCATTTTATGTTTAAGGAAATACCACGTTGAGTTCATCACTGATGCCTTCAATTTATATAATCCAAATCTTCCATTTGTCTTTGAATTGGAGAAAAAAACTAGCCTTTATTTTTCGGATTTAACCTTAATTCCAGACACCAAAATTATAAAAACAATTTTGTATCATAAAACGGCTTCGACTAACAGAACCACCAATTATTTTTCTGGTCATCGAATACAAATGAAAAGAAACATTGTATTTATATTTTATAGATAGGTTGTTGAAATTATCTCATAAGTGGTTTCATGTAAATAATCTAAAAGTTTATTAAAAAATTCTGAAATTATCAAAAAACGCAACAATTTAATTTATATAATACCATGCTAAAATTGCGACGGCTTATTATATATCAGAGAGATGAAGAGAGTTTTAGAACACGTGTCGATTATAATGTCAATTATGGGAAAAAAGAAAATGTTATCAACAAAAATCAGAGAAAATTTAATGCTGTATTTGACTGCGATAATACCAAAATACTGGATTTTTAAGCTGCTTATGATAAACGTTTCATTTCAGAGATTATTCTAATTAAGAGTAATCCAAATAGCATAAATAAAAAAGAAAGATATCCATTCACTGAGTCGCAGATACTTCCCGGTATTTGAAAATAAATAAAAATTTATTTAAAAAACTCGACCATATATTGAACTCTGCTTTATTCCCCTTAGAAATAACGATATTAGTACAGAAGCTGAAAATATTTGCGCTATGCTCTCCGAATGTTGGCAAGTGTAGGCACGGCCTAAAAATAATCTGTTTAATTAAGGCTATTCAAAAACAGGTGGGAAATTTTATTTGTCGTTTGATGCTCCCTCCCACCGAATATTTGAGGTCCACAAAAACAACAAACACGTAATTTTGTTTACTTACCATATAGTTTTATAATTATTTCCTGTGGACAAGAACATAATTTTGTAAATTTCAGATAGAATCGTAAATGTAAGACATGCCGGTCTGTAAGTGCATATTTTTCTCTAGAATAATTCACAGAATACGAATAATTAATTATTTCTTAAATTTTATCGTCACATGTGTCTCTTATGTGGTCCAGAAGGAAATTTATAAATGCAAAGGTAAGATGTGGTGTAGTTGAAGCGTTTAGTCTTTTTTTTTGCAATTTTTAGTTAAAAAATTGTCTCTAATATATAAAATGACAATTTTTCAGACATTTTGATATTTAAAAAATATTTTAAGCAATTTGTCATTGATTACAAAAATCTTCTCTTGAAATAATCTTAAAAAATTCGGGTTTTCTGTGCTCTTCAGATTTTCGCCGATTATTGAGTTGTAATAAGTATAACATAATAATTATTAGAAATAAAAAAAAATTGTTTACATAATTTACAAGTTTTTAATGTGTAGAATATTCTGAAACATTCCAAAAACTCCAAGACTGTTTTATCTCTATTTTTTGACACGTTCTGAATTTGTTTTGTATTAATAAAAAAAGTTTCTGTACAAAATTTTCAACCTTTACACTATTTCGGAATCCCGAAAAATTGAAAATTTAAATTTTGACGGCAGAAAAAAAAATAAAAAATCGAAAATTCCACTTTGCAACCAAACTATGCAAGTTAACAGTAAATATGAATACATAAAAATTTGGCACCCATAAAAATATCTACAATTTTGTTTTTATTCAATTTTTGATAGGATGCGTACGTTTTGTTTCATTCGTAAAAACAGCATTAAAAATAGAAAAATTAAATGTTTAGACAAACGGCAAGACACAAAAGAACTACAAATTTTCTTGAATCACTTTTTGACAGAATGCGTAATTTTTTTTTTAACCGTGAAAAATAACATTGACAATAGAAAATCAAATCTTTGGAAAAACGATGGAAGTTATGAAAACATATAAATTAAAACAAATTGTGTATTCAAAAAAGATCTACAAATTTGTAGTAAACTTTTGTCATAAAAATACATTCAAAATGAAAAAATTAACTTTTTAGAAAAAACGACACAAGCTATGGTAACATTTTAACTAATAAATTTGTTCGCCTAAATTATTTCTATAAATTTTTTTGCGAGTCACTTTACGCTAGGATGCGTATCTTTTTTTTAATTCGTAAAAAATGACATTGAAAATAAACAAATTAAATTTATGGAAAAGCGACACATGTTGCAATAAAATGTTAGCTGAGAATAAAAATTAGAGCAAAATAAGGAGCAAATATTAAAGTAATCATAATAAATAAAATTGGAACATTATTTTGCAATGTCTGAAGAAGCAATACCAGCCTTATGTGCAAAAATGAATATAATATACATTTGATATTTTAATAGTATTAAACATATTAATAGAAAATTTCACATTTTGGACAAAATCGATTGCGAAGCACGAGGTACGTAATGAGAATGCGTTCCTTAAATCCGAAGGAGCTTTAACAAAAGAGAATTCACAATCACCAAATTAAAATGATCGATAAGCTTACCTTTAATCTTAAAACGCCTGAGCACAAATTTTGGGGAAATATAAAGACTGACCGCCTAGCCCTATGTAAATACATTATCCAGCGCGAAGCACAAGATAAATATATTATCGAGCGCGATGACTATGTGGTATGAATTTGAGAACTTTTCTACCAACTTTGATAGGTCTTGTCAGAAGTTGAATTCAAAGGTACAATATTTAAGTCTAATATTTGGCAGCAAATGTCAAAAATTAACGTTCTGAATAGTGGCGAAATTAAAATTTTAAAGAAGGTTTTTTATATTTTATAAAATGGAATACCATACTTTATATAAAATGAAGTCAATTCATCTGAGAAAGCGTTATTTTGGTCATACGGTCCAATAAAAAATAATAGTGGATTCACTTGTCTATGAATCATGCTTTATATGTCAATTTATTTTTAAAAAAACATACCAAGGTAAAAACATTTAAACAGATGAAATAAACTGGCATAGAATTAAAAAAACACTTATAATGAAGTGATATTAATTAAATCATTCAAGACATTTCAATATTTCGTTATTTTTTAAGAAAAGAAAACACAATTTTGGAGTGAACCAAAAGTAGTTATTTTTCATTATTTAGGTTTAAAAATTTATAAATAACGTTGATTTAATAAGTTTCCTTTAAAACATGAAAATTGAGACCTCAAAATTAAGGGGCTCCAATATAGTAGTTTTACTACAGTTTTAAAAATAACTAAAACAAGGTGCTTTAGAAGGATAAAAATGGACTAACAAATACATGAGAGACAAATTCAATTTTCCATGAATAATTAAGAAAGGCGGATACTAAAATGAAGACTCCCATGAAAAGTGCGCCAAAGTAAATTGAATTAAAAAATTGAAATAATATTTTTATAAAATATTTTGATAAACTTTATTTATATTTAACATGTTATTTTTTAGATTGATGGAATTTTTAATGAATTTATTTATGAAAATTGCTTTTAAGATTATTCTTTTGTGATTATGGTGTTCCTATTCAATTCAATTCACCATTCAAAAGGAAGTTAATAATTCTATTGCTTCTAGAGATTTAATAATAATTAAAACCCCAAAAAGTAACTTAACAACAAATTGATATAAAAAACTCTTGGTCAGGATGTTATTTGAATTACAATTCTCATAAATTATTTTCTCAAAGGTTGCACTAGTTAAGGGTCTCAGTGATATATGTGTTAACTTAATCGATATTAAATTTCGCCACGAAAATTTAGATCAACTAAAAATTACTCTCATCCAAATAATTACTCACTTCAATTAATAAATAGAATCATTGAAGAAAGAATCTATTAAATTTATATTAATTCCTCTAAAAATTATAAAAGGAATTAAAATTAGAATAAAACTGAGCTTAAGGTTTTATTGACATACATTGAAGGTCTTTAGGAACGTCTTAGGGGTTCAAAACAAAAACCTGAATGTTTATTTCACTAACAACCACACACTTAATAATTTTTTTAAAATCAATATAGAGACAAAACAGAAAACCTATATTGTATATTATATCTGATAAATTTTAAATGTTGCAATAAAATTTATATTGATGAGGCTGGTAGGAGAATTAAAACTCGCATTTATGAACATAAAAGGGATTGTGAATTAGGCAATCAAAATACTGTTTTTTACAACATACATAGAAATCCGACAATTATTTTGATTTTGAGATTAAAGATATCAAAATCTTAGATCGAGAAAACAATACTCACAAAAGAATAATCTTAGAGCACATTTTTATAAATAAATTCATTAAAAATCCCATCAATCTAAAAACTGAAATGTTAAATATAAATAAAATTTATGAAACTATTTTATAAAAATATTACATATGTCAATTTTTAAATTAAATTTACTTTTGCGCACTTTTTATTAGGGTCTCCATTTTAATATTCGCCTTCCTTAATTACTGATGAAAAATTGACGAAAGATTGAAATGTCTTGAATTGCAAATAAAACATAATTAATTGACAACTGAATTCACTATTATTTTTTACTGCGAAAATAATACATTCTCAGATGAATTGACTTCCTCATTGATAATAACTGTCGAAGAAATATCACAGCGTGGAGAATATTCCTATCACTGAATGTGTATATAATTTTTATAAAATGTTCAGACAGAAATACTTTATTATTTATAAACAATGATTTTATTCATACAATTGAATATACATCATTTGAAAAATAATCGTCCACTAACATTCACTGGATATCCCAAATATTTCGCAATTTCCGCCAAGTAGAGTATCCTAAGTTTTAACCGAGATATCCTAAAAGATAAATAGGATATCATGCCAATTTCTCTTCTTTTTATCGATTCTATTTTACAATTGCCCGATAGACTTTTGTCGTTCCTTGAATTGCTACATAAATGAGACCAGAGCCTCCGGCATACTTTGATGTATTTGGTACATGAGGATTATCAGCATCGAAAACTTCGAAGTTTGCAGCTGAATGGTTTGTGGTTTCTAAATGTATCGTAGCTCGACTTGGAAGATGATTCAGACTATCATGCACTCTTCGACGTATGAGACTACCTGAAAAATAATGATGGCCTGTTGCCATTTCTATATACACAGAATAGTGCTGATAAGGACGTTGTTTTTTCTTGAAGTAGGGTACATCATCATGGATTAACGGAAGTAGCTGGATTTGCCCTTCAAAAGTACAGCCATCCCACATTTGTATCCCAACATTTGGTTTTGGCGTAATAGGCACAATAGCATGAGGCAGGAAGCTATGCATCATTCCAGGCATGGCTCTATGTATCATACCAGCTGCGTCTATTTCATAGTAAAAATATTCACATCTATGAAGTTTTTCTACGCTAGTAACATGAGCATATAAAGGGTGCCGGGTCACAGTTCAAGTAAATTCCAGTGAATTAAAAAGAATTTGAGTGCCATAATTTAAATAAGTACTTTTCTGAAAATTTGAGATAGAATCGCTAATATCGGATCTATGGGTCTCCAGATGCAAAACTTTTTGTCAGAATGAATCACAGAATATGAGAAAATAATCAGTTCTTAAATTTAATACCTTTTATAGTGTCCCGAAGGAATGCTGTAATTGCAAAAATGATATATGGCATATTTTGCTGTTATCCTTCTTTTTTTAATAATTTTCAATTGTTTGAACATTTAACAAAAATGATTGTTCAGATTTATATTCTGCATGTGTGATGTCACGATATATGAAATACGATTTATAAAATGGTTTGTTAAATAATATGTATATACTACAACATATATAAGAATATCCTTGGGCAGAAACATACTTCTGTCGATTCGACGTTATCTCTGCTAACGCAGAAATTACGTGTTTACATAACCCAAGTATTGTTTAATCAGCCAAGTAATTTATTAAATTTTGTGTGTTATACTGATTAAGAAACCTAAAATGAAACAATTTCTAGAGTAACCATTATAATTGTAAGTTTATAAAATGTGAGCAATTAAAAGACTTTAAGAATTAATAATTTTATTTTTAGTTTGTAGGTTTCAAAATTGTGGGTTCAAAAAAGGTGTCTCTCAGACATAACTTATCTCTTGCGAATCATCAAATCGAAAGCTCTTCAAATTTATGAAGACATTTATGATATGTATATACATAAAAAGTAGCATCCATGATTACATGTGTATTTTCCGGAAGCCTCATGTGCTACTTTTCAATATAGTTCTGCTTGCAATTTAAAAAAAATTGATTTTATTTATACTCCCCAATGCACCTATTGATAATTGTTATCTTTTTTCTACAATTCATTGAGACTTTAAGTTTGAAATTTTTCAATTTTCAAAACTGTAATTTGGAAATATTTTTAATTTTCTTAATTTGTAATCATTACATCCAAAACAATACAAATATGAATAATTTTGTGTTTATATTTTTTAATCCAAATTATGGCATTAACTGAAAAAGTATTAATTGGTTGGAAAACATATATTTTTATAGTTGTAGAACTTGGAAAAATGAATATTTTCAGTAATAGGAACATTTATTCTGAAACAAGTCTTCGAGAAATTTGAAAAAACTAGATTTTCATGTCCTTTTTGGCTCTTGTTTTTTTCAAACTAACCAAAAATTAATGTCTTTTGAGAACCAATGAATTATTTTTTTTAAAATTCAAATCCTGTTTTTTAAAGATATTATTTGGAAATAGTGTCGTATTGTGAAGCCTTTATGGAATATAGAGTAGCTTAAACTATAAATTTACCATTGATTAATAAATTATACGTTATTATTACACACATCAAAAATTGAAATTGGTCGTTTCGTATACTAAAAAGGAAGAAATATTTAGATTTGAAAATTTGAGTTTTGTAATTTATGTGACCGTAGGAATTATTTTGAAAAGCTGGAAAATGGGCACAAATTTTTTTCTTAGATTTTTTCTTAAATTCTTAAATATTCGTATTTTACGGCTATGTTTAAGAAACAATGTACATATTTAGGTTTCAATGAATATTTAATTATGTGTCAAAACTTGCAATTTCAAAGAATTTATTTTTAAATCGTTTAAAATGGAACAATATACTTTACGAATAAACAATTCAAACTGGATGCCTTCAGGTAAACATGTTTGATAGCTAGAATATACGCAATGTTTGTTATAAATATTAATTATAATATTATATTATTCTTACTTTTAAAGTAAGTATGTCCCACGAATGTGAGAAGTAGGATGCCAGTTAGAAGCTTCATTTTTGCAAAGTAGTCACTATAAAAGAAGAATGTGAACTGATTTTTTAAGGATTTCGTCATAGCAGTGGCCCGACAAATTGCTGTGATATAGTCTAATGTTTATGACTGCTGTTTGATAACAGGCTTTATTTATTCTGCAAATAAATTGAGTGGAAGCAGAAGGATTGATCATCTCGGATCACAAAATTTCTCGAACCACACAGAAAAACGTAACCCTCAAAAGTACACCGATTCGGTGTTATTTTGAGTTGCAACAAAAATGAGACACCGGAGAAGGAGAATGCAGCTATGTGCATGTTACAGTTCCACACTTCAAGTATGTTCATATTGAACTCATAGTTTTTAATTATCTGAAACAAAAATAATTAGTTGGTAAAAACCGTATTATAAAGTTTTAGACGTTGAAAAAAAATACTTTCAATAATAAAAACATTTTGTCTAAAATCAATTGTTTTCGGGAAAGCTATAAAAACCAGGGTTTTATGTATTTATTTGACTTTTGTTTGCAATCAAAATGAAACTGACACCTTCAGATTTATTGTGCATTTGTATTCAATGAATAATCTAAAAACTATCACAGGTGATTCGATACGAGAGGAGGAATTAACGAAATCTCTTTGACAGCGAGTGTCCAAAACTGACATTCTGACGATTTGCAAAATTAATATTCTATACAAATCGTTTTTTTTGTTGTTGCGTAAGCATTTAGAATAGATGCACATTTGTTTGTACTTTTTAAACAGGAATGAAAGCTTCATTATTTTTCTATAATTAATTTGTCTATACTATTAAATAGGCGTCATTTCTAGAATATTTATTTACTTACATACGAAAATATTCCGAAGATACTAAAAATTCAGCTTGTGGGATGTCTTAAGTTTTAGCTGGGATCCTCTAGGAAATAAATAGAAGATCATGCCAAAATCCCTTGCTATCAGGAATTTTATTCTGCAATTGCTCGATAGGTTTCTTTAGTTCCTTTAATTGCTACATCGTAAATTTTGAAGTTTTTAGCTTAACAGTTTGCATCTTGTAAAGGTATTGTAGCTCTACTTTTAGGACGAAACATACCATCATTCACAATACGACGTTTGAGACTTTCGCATATATAATGAATACCAGTTGACATTTATATATATAAGCAGTATACTGCTGAAAAGGACGTTCTTGTTGCATCAAAATGGATACATCATCATGGATTATCGTAAGTCGCTTGAGTGGCCCGTATAATGCAGCGCCATCCATTTTTATCTCAACATATCGATTTGGCGTCGGAGCATGAGGCACGATGCCATGCATCATTTCAGATTTCATTCCAGGCATCTTTCCAGACTTTGTTCCAGGTGAATGTCTAGGCGTAGATCCAGCTACGCCTCAATTTGTAAAGAAATTGTGACATTTAAGAAGTTTTTCTACGTTGGTAAGTTAAGCATTTGAAGGGCCATCATCGTCTGAGTGCCGCATTTCGCAAATGCTTTCTATTCGATGAAACTAATTGAATTGACGTCCTTTTCTCTTAGGCTTGATTTTGAAGTGGGTGGAAATTTATCTTTGGTATTTTTTTCTAAAAGTACAAAAGCCTGTTCATTTAAATGCAAAAATACTTTAAAAGATGCAAGGAGCCGTTTTATAAATGGACGCTGATCAATATGAAGGGAGGTGAAAGTACAGAGTTCGACCGCTTGAGAAATAGCACGTGTGAAATGTTGTATGCTACAGACACTAACTTCAAAGGCATTGTTAAAATTTCAAATATTTCTCTCAGCTGAATTCTATAATCATAAGCCATAAGATTATACAAAAAATTTTAAGCGTACATTAAAAAGCTTTAAGGGAATCCCTCAAATAATAGAAAGAGTATGGAAATTCTTTGATGATTCTTGAAATATCCCTGTCCTATTTCGGCATTGATATATGGAATAATTCTTTGTCGGTTCAGATTGTTTCGAGGGTTATCTTCATTCTTATAATTAAAGTTATACTAATTTTCTATAAATTTACGCCATATCCTCATGTTGTGGATACACAAGTCAATTCTTGCTTTATAAAAAGAAAGGATGTAACCTAGAAACTATAAACTAACAAACTAACTACTTCTTTAACTCAGAATCATAAAACCTCTTAAACATTTTCTAAGGCACGATTTTCTATTTGAATATTTTACATTGATTGTTACACTTCCAGTTCCACTTTGGTGAATTACACTGAGAAAACGGTTCTTTGGGCCTAATTTATGGATTGAAAATGTAAGTATTTCAATTACGATTAATTTTTAGCTTAAGATTTAGAAAATATAATTATTGAAAATTTAACAATCTTTGACTGGGGAAAATTTTTAGAATTGAAACAAACCATATTTTTTAAATTATATAGCAGTCATTTGCAGAAGATTTTTGGTTAAGTATTATAATTAATGAATAAAATAAGAAATCTGCAAAGCAAAGATGGTATCTAGTTGAAATAAGAATTTTGGAACTTCGAATATGGTGCTAATGAGATAAGATTAATTTTGACAGAGGTTTGAAATTTAAAATTGACCTAATAGACTATCTTTAAAAATAAAAAGATTAAGAGTCCTTTTTTAGAATTAAAAAGAGAGGAATTATTATCAGAACTAGTTTTTAAACTCTTGTAATCTTTTAGAATTTGGCTTACAACTTATTTTATTTGCTTGTATTTCTTGCGAACAAAAAATGTGTACATAAACTTTATATTTTGTGAGACATCTGTAAATTATAACCTTAAAATAATAATGCTCTTCAGAGATATGCAAATCCTTGACTCAGCGTTATAGTTGGCACTTTAAAAATCAATAATTACTACTAAAAATTTTTGTTTGTGTAGTTAATTAATCATGACTTGCCTCATACGCTTCATCAAATAAAAATGTTTACAGGTTCATAAAGACGGATATGGCATCCAGTAATTTTGTTAACGCGCTAGACCAAGGAACTTATCAATCGATATCAAATTAATATTATGTATTTGAGGTCTCTGATGCGCTAATTTTCTATAATAATTTTGTTTTTTGTTTTTTCAAACCACTCTAATGTAAATATTAATCATTTCTGTCTTGCTTCTACGGTACCATATTCAAAATTTATTAATGTTTTTTTATTACACCCTTAAGCCGTTTCCCTTTCGGGGTAGGCGTGACTCACTCGGTGGGGAAGCGAGTAGCGAGAGGAAGGGGTTGTAGAATTTTTAGATTGATCTGAAACTATCGTATTATTTATTTACATAATAAGGTAGTTTCGCAACACTGCTCCGAGCCAGGTTGCTGATCAATCTCTCTAGCAATCACCCCAAGTAAAGATCCTCACAAAGTCTTCATGTCAGGTTCCTCACTTGGGTCCATTAGTATCCAAGGTCTTTTGTTTCAGGCGTCATTCACTCTACTGACCCTCTTTTTAT
>JAWWLR010000158.1:40902010-40916264 GCA_035041075.1 Acraspis erinacei | reverse complement strand
TACGAATCTTTACAATCGAGGGTGGGGGGGGGGTAGATTTGAAAAATCACCTTGTGGTAATTAATTGACGTTCCCTTTACGATTAAACCAGTAATTCGTTTCATTTTGCGTGCATGTTGCGATAGAATTATGCTTTTGCCTTTCTCATTACATCAGAGTTTAATCAGTAAATAAACTCCATTATAATTGACTGCTGCAAAATTCGATAAGCTCTCTTCGTTAGCGTTAAACTTTTGTTCAACCTCTAAAGCTTACCTGCGGGAAGTGCGATCGTTCCGCAATCAAGCTCGAATATAATTAATATTTAGAGAAAACAGAAAGAAAGTAATTTTGTTATGAAAGATTCAAGAATTTTCGAGAAGTTAGTTTCTTGCTTTTCAAAGCGCCAGAAAGCTATAACCAGTTATTTGATACGAGCTCTCGATCGGAAAAATGGAAATTCACCGGGAATTTTGTTAACTGGGAAAAACAGAGGAATGGCCGGGAATTTGATGCAGTAACCGGGATGTTTCTCTCGAATGTAATAGTACCCAAATTTAAATTATTTTAATTTTTTTAGCATTTTCTGTAAACCAGTAGAATTTTGACTTTGATGCTAGGAATTTGCGAAAAGAATTATAATTTTTATTTTGGGTCCACTTTAGAAAAGGAATTTTCATGGAAAATTGAAATTTTTACTGAACGCAGATAGTTTCCGTGGAGAATTATAATTTGACTTAGAACAGGAAGTTTGTTAAACGAAATGTGGAATTGCAAAAAAGAATTTTAATTCTGATTTGTCAAAAGAGAATATAAAAAATACCTTTTGCAAGTGAATGACTTAGAGAATGAATTTCGAAAATGAATTTAATTGTGATAGTGTAGGAAATTCTTAAAAAGAATTATAATCCTACATCTAATTCTGATTTAGAACAAGGGAATAATCAGAAACAAGATCTGTTCAAAGTCAGAATTCGTCAAATTTTGAAACTTCCTTATCGCAATTTAGAATTTATTTGAATTTAAAATATTTGTTTGCAAATGAAAATATATTCGAATTTGAAAATTCCCTCTTCCAAATTTTAGAAAAAGGGAGTTTCTGGATTATAGTGAAAATTTTTATAATTAAACATATCTCTGTCTTGAAATATTGAATATTAGAAATGAATTTAATTGTGATTTGGATCAGAATATTGCCTTAAGGAACTATAATTTTAACTTAACAGGGAACTTCCGTAAAAAATTAAAATTTACCTTGGGAAAGAGAATTTTGGAAATGGAAGTAGAATTTTTCTAAATTATTTGTATTCTGATTTAGGAATTTGTCTTCAAATTTTTGAAAAAGGGGCTTACTATATATTTCTGAATAATAATAGAAAATTTTACAAATAAATATAATTCTGAGTTAGAACAATGAATATTTGAAATAAATTTAAATATGACTGGTATAGGAAATTTTGCAAAGCAATTTTATTTTTGAGTTTGGAGGGGAAATAAAGAAATAGGATATAAAAAAATCCCTTTAAGAATTATAATCTTTTCTTGGAACGGGTAATTTTTTCATAGAATGGGAGATTTCTGAAAATAATTTTACATCTGATTTCAAAGAATAAAATAAAATAATCCCTATTTTAAGTCAGAATTCGTCACAATTTAAAACATGCTTCTTCCAAATGTTAGAAAAAGAAAGTCCCTAAAATTTTTAATTGCACTAGGACATTTTATAAATAAATATAATTCTAACTTAGAGATGGAATTTAAAAATGAAGTTAACTGTGACATAGTATATAGTAGGAAATTTTATAGATTTTTTTATTTTATAGGTAATTTCCGACATAGAACGGGAAGTTTGAGAAATTCTTCTAATTCTGATTTAGAACAAGAGAATTAACTGAAACGATCACTTACGAATTCAGAATTAGTTAGATTAAAAAAAATCTCTTATCGCAAATCAGAATTTGGTTCAATTTAGAATATTTTTTTGTAAATAAGAATTTACCAAAATTTGAAACTTCCCTGTTCCAAATTCTAGAGACAGGGAGTTACTATATTTATGGATTATAGTGGACAATTTTATAATTAAACATAGTTCTGTTTTGGAACATGGAATTTTAGAAATGAATTTAATTGTGATTTAAACAGAATATAGCCTTAAGGAACCATAATTTTAACTTTGGAACAGGAAACCCCCGTAAAGAATTAGAATTTAACTTGGAAAAGGGAATTTAACAAAAAAAGTTTAATTCTGATTTAGGCTAGGGAAATGTAAAAAAAATCTTTCTAAATTATAATAGAAAACTTTACAAACAAATGTAATTCTGATATGGAACAAGGACGGGAAATAAAGAAAATTTCATCTTGGAACAGGTAATTTTTGTGATAGAATGGGAGATTTCGGAATAGAATTTTACCTCTGATTTAAAAAAACAAAAGAAAAAAATCCCTGTTCGAAATAAGAAATCTTTTATAACATTCAAAAACTCTTAAATCCCGTCAAAATCGGTTGATACTGTTTAAATTTTTTAAATCCTTTCAATTCAACTAGGAAAAATTAAAAAATTACCCTGATAAAACCGGGAAATGTCATAAGAAATTAAAAATCATCCCTCTAGTAAACAGCCTGTCACGAAGTCAGCTCAAGTAGTCTGAAAAATACGCTTTCTTTATTAAATACTTTCACAGTTTCCCAGTGGAGGAAAATATAAAAAAGAGACAGAAAATAATGTCGGAGTTCTTCATAGCTAATTTGATAAAAGAAACAGTAAAACGTTTTCTGAGTAGTGGAAGAAAACAACAGCTCCCATCGTGATCCGTATTTTTTTAATTAAATTTTTAATATTGTCCTGTGCTTTGGGCAAAGGAAAATGAGACAGGAGCATTTCCGTTTGCCTGCTTTATACAAAGGAGGAAACGAGAAAGATCGAGAATACGAGATCTTGAAATAAAAGAATGAAGGAAGGAAAATCGTCGGGTGGTAAAAGAGTGTGGCGTCGGATGGTAAAAGAGTTGCTCCTCGGTAAGAACGTCAGAAAGTGTTTATCCTTGAGATTGGACGTCCCCAAGAGCCATCTTCGTAATCCCCTCGTGGCAATCTCGTAATCCTTCGTATAACTTGCCCTCTTTCCTCCATATCAAGACGTGGCGAGTATGAGACTACGGGTACTCTTCTATGGGATTCCGAGCCATTGTGTTCGAGACAATATTTTCCATTCATTTTCCGTATACCGCTCCTGTCCAACAACCTTTTCCAATGTTCCTCTTCCTAGAACATACATTCAAAAAGCAGACTTTCTTTGAAATCAATGAAATCGTGCAATGAAGGCTGGATATCTCAGGGAATCAATTTCTGTTCACCTGATTTGAAAAATTGGACTCGTTCCTTTTTATATATAGTAAAAGGGATCAAAGGTAATGTGGGATATACATCAACAGGTTAGACGAACAGGTGCAATAGCAGGGTGGCTGAAAAAATGCATTGAAAAAAATTCCTAATTTTTGTCTGATCTATTTTTGATTTTTGTTGAGATAGAATTTTTTAACTTATAAAGTTTTATAAATGGAGTTAAACAATTTTATATTTAAATTAAGTAATTTAAAGTTTATTTGTTTATTTTAGCAACAAAAATTACTCTTCTTTATAAAAGATGTTTTTTCAACAGAATATTTTAATTTTCCACCAAGCAATTAAATTTTCAACAAAATAGTTGAATATTGCTCTAAATGCTCGAATTTACTACCCACAGAAATAAATCATTAACAAAGTAAGGGAAATTTTTCATTCACCCTCGGAGTACAGAAACCCTTATATCAATGTTTTTCAGGAATATCTTTTAAGGCAGAAATTTTAGCCCGAAATATAAAAAATTGAAAAAGTTTCAATTTTGTAGAAGTTTTTTTTCGAAAAAACTGTTGTTGTTTTAATAATTTCTTTTATGTTTGAATAATTCCAACCACTTTTTTAAACAAGAGGAATTAATTCTATAATGTTTGAGGAATATCTGAGTATTTTTCAAGTTGATCGGATGGGTAGTTTTAAAATGGTGGATCGCGGAAGAGTGCACAGGGTCTCACAGACCCACTGTGTGCTCCGTGATAGAAAAAATAGGTGTGTGTTTAAAGGGATAAACTGAAGAAATCAATATTAAGCAGAAAAGTTGAATACAATATTGAAAATTTACATTTTCTGTCGAAACAAATAATTTTACACTAAAAATCAAAATCTCCACAAAACAGATAACTTTTCGAATAAGGGGACGAACTCACAACCCAAAAAATATACCACATAAGTTGAATTTTCATTTTAAAAAGGTCAATTTTCGATCAAATAATCTAAATTTCAACTCATGAGATCAATTTTTAACTGAAATGATAATTTTTTTACTGTAATAGTAGAATTTTGCAGCCCAAAAAATTAATCTTCGGCCCAAAAATGGCATTCCAACTAAAGCGATAAATCTCATATAAAAAAAATATTTTGGAAAAAATTTGGTTAATCTTGTACCAAGTCGTTACATTTTTAATCAAAGCCGTTTAATTTTTACCCTAAAACTTGCAATTTTTCCTAAAAAGATGAAATCTCTGCTAAAAAATATGAATTTTTTAACCTAAAAACAACAAATTTGCAAGAAGATAGTTGAATATTTAGCCAAAAAATATTTCAATTGAATTTTCAACATAAAGTTAAGTTTTTCGTATACCGCTCCTCTTTAAGAGGAATTAATTTCTATTCATCTGATTCGAAAAACTGGGGTCATTCCTTTTTATAAATAATCGATGGAATCCTGGCAATGTGGAATAAACATCAACAGGTTCTTCGAAGAGGTACAATAACAGGTTGACTGAAAACATTATTTTTAAAAAATACTTAATTTGGCTTGACCAACTTTTCATTTTCCCTGACTATAAAAGTCCAAATACCAGGATTTCAATATCGTTATATTTTTAACCTAAAATATTTATTTATTAAAACATAATATTTATTTCAAACAAGAAGTAGGTGTTTTCCCCATAAAAGATGAATCTTTAATTCTAAAGGTCCGATTTTCAATAATTCAGTTTAAAAACAAATAGTTCAATTTTTGAATAAAAAGGATAAATCCTCAATAAAGCAAAAACTAATATTCAAGGACAGAGGTGAAATTTCGACTAACCTAGATGAGTCTTTTAACCAAACAGACGAATTTTCAACTAAGAAAGATTAATTTTGAAGAAAAAATGGAAAAGTGAAATGTTCAACAAAAAAATAATTTTCAACCAGAGCATAACAATTCGTCAACGAGCTAGTTAAATTTTCAACCAAAAGGAAGATTTTAGAACCAAAAAGTACATCTTAAACCAAAGAAATGAATTTTCATCTAAAATGATAAATGTTTAACTAGAATAGTTAAATTTTCAGCTAAAAAATTAACCCTAAACTAAAATATTACATTTGAATTAAATCGATGAAAATTTAAGAAATTTAAATTATATTAAAATCCAAATTAAAAATTCTATTTAACGTTCAATAATAAAATTGATGCAAACTCCTGAAGAAATATGAGTCCAAGGACCAAATTTGAACCAGAACGAACAAAAAAAACTGCTCCTATTGCACTCTGAAAAAATTAGGAAAAAAAATTTCGGACAAAAATAAAAAAGAGGACAGAAAAATGAGAAGGCAACCAACCACATTCTTTTCCTTCTCTTGTTCCTTCTTTCGTCTTTTTTATTCTTATTATTATCAAATTAAAATGAAATATTGAGAATAAAAAAATAAAATGTTACCAACGTTTCGGTACTCTTATCAAGTACCCTTATCAAGACAAGTAAAATATAAACAATACAGAAAGTAACGAAGAACCGGTGCTATCTCTTTGATACCTGATTCTGAGCTATCAAAGAGAGAGCACCATTATTTTTATTTTTTTATTTTTATTTTAAATGTTCTTTGATTGTAATTTGATAATAATAAGAATAAAAATACGAAAGAAGGAAAAAGAGAAGGAAAGTGATGTGGTTGGTTACCTTCTCACTTTCTTTCCTCTTTTTATTGTGGTCCGACATTTTTTTGTTAATTTTTTCAAATTACAATAGGAGCATTTTTTTGGATCGTTATGTTCCAAATTTGTTCATTGGATTTTTGTTTCTTCAGGAGTTTGCATAAATCGATGAATGTTTAAACCAAGAAGATGATTTTGCAGAAAGATAGTTGAATATTGTATCAAAAAAAATTTCAGTAGATTATTTAACATAAAGACAGTTCACAGAAAAAAGTTTTAAAATGAAGAAAGAAATTTTCTTCGCATATGTTAACCTAGAAAAGTAGTTGACAATGTGGGTAGAAGTAAACTTTGAGAAGTCCTGAAAGAGTGCGGAAAGACTGCATGGCTCCTATAAAGGGGAAACTAAGTGACTGGTTCGATATGCTGCAAAGTGTTAAACCAGGATTCGTTATGTCTTCATTTTTATTTATAATATTCATAGACAAACGTCTAACAATGGCCGCCTTTGACAAAGAAAGTGTGGATCTCGAAACAGTAAAGGTACGTGGGTTAGCGTTGGCAGATTATGAGTTTGATATGGCAGAGTCAATCGAAGACCATGGTAGCCTATTGACTAGTGAGTTTCAAGAACCTTTTCGAGTGTTCCTCTGCCCAAAACATACCATCAAAAATCAAATTTTCTTCGAAATCAACTAAATCTTGTCCATGGGGAATAAATTTCCATTTATGAACAAGTGCAATATCAGGGTGACCGAAAAAATTCATTTACAAAATTCACCGATTTTTCCCCTGGTACCAATTTTTCATTTTTCCTGACAATTAATGTTCAGAGACCGCATTTGAATATTAAATTAGTTTTAACGTAGAATATTCTATAAACGAAGAAAGATAATATTAAGGAAAAAATTGAGTTTTTTTTAACGAAAACAAAAATAACTTTTTCTACTATAACAGATGAACTGTCAATCCCAAATAATAAATTATCAATCAAACAGTCGAATTTTCAATAAAAAAATATGGCTTTTCAAACAAATATTTCAATTTGCAGCCAAATTATTGAAATTTCCTACAGGAATAAATGAATTTTTAACAAATTGATAGAATATTTTTTTTAACTCAAAAATATAAATATTCAACCAAAAAGATAAATTTTCAAGCACAAAAAATTAATTTGTAACCAAATTGTTCCATTTAAAATCAAATAGTTGAACTTTAAAGCAAAATATACCAACTTTCAACGAACTAATTGAACTTCTAATCAACTCATTAAATTTTGTATCAAATGTTGGAATTTCTACAAAAAAAAATTATACTTGAACCAAAAAAGTTCCATTCTCTACCAAATATTTCAGTTCTCAATTTATAAGGATGAAGTTAATGAAATACAAGGCAAATAAAACTGACAAGGAAATTATTTCAGAGTGGCCGCAAAACTTAATTTACAAAATTTCCTCATTTTTCCCTGAACAATTTTTCATTTTCCCTTACCATGAATATTCAAAAAACAGAATCTTTATTTTGCAACATTTTTAACATAGAATATTTCATGAATGGAATAAAACAGTTTCAAATTAAAATTTTTAGTTTTATATTTTATTAACGGAGTTATTCTTCCAGTATAATTAATTAGTTTTTTCATGCGGTGTTTTTCAAATTTATTATATTTAACAGTTATTTAAAGTACCGATTATAAAAATTCTCTAACTTTTTAATTTAATTAATTTTTTTTTTAACTTTTCTTCAATCTTGTGCTTACAAATATGCATTCCTGCGCACATTGTGCCTTCATATAAAATGTATTTTTAAACATCATAAATAAATTAGAAAAGTTTCAATCTCTACTGAACTATAAGTTCCATACATAAGTTGTAACAGAATAAGCAATTGAATTATCTTTTCTCATATCGATCATGCATATTGGGCATATACTCGTAATGTCTACCAAGGAAGTATATAATTTCCAACCTTTACTTATAAATATACATTCTCTAGTTCCGTGTAGGTTTATGTAAAGGTCACATTATTGATTGACATGATTATTAGGTGCATGAAATCCATTTTTTTAGATTTTCTAAAAGCTTGAATCGGAAATTAATTTTTTTCGTAAGAAAATTATCCCCTGTTTATGTCAGATTAAAAAAAAATTAATTTCACCATTGAGGTTTTTATACCGAAAAAAATCAAAGTTTTAAGTTAATTTTGTTCTTCAGAAAAAAATTTTAAGATGTGTTTTATCTGTACCCTTCCAGATACAATTTTATGAAATATGTAAGATTAAGAGCTAAAATTAACCCTTAAAAATTGTATAAAATTATTATATTTTCAAGATATATTATTTACAGTACTGGAATTTTTAATATTTGAAAAAAATGTAAGCAATTCTTCTCTTATAATTAAAAATAGTGTTTTGTGAAACTCCAATAATCGGTAAATCGTTGTTAAAGTAAAGTCTATGTTACCATATTTTATTTTTATTTTACTATCATCAATCACGAATTTGACGCGCGTGCATTTTATCGATTTAAGCAAAAATGTAATTGTTAACAGAAAATAAAATTTACAAATATTGAACCATTTTTTAATATTATTTTCATTTTTTAAGTTTATCTAAATATAATTTTCCTAAGATTTCTGAAATAATTCAAAAAGATTTTTGAAAATTTCAGATATATCAATTCAAAATTTCAACAACAAAAATTTCATTTTCGGGCAAATAGTTAAATTGTTAAGCAAAAAAGATGAATTATAAACGAAAAATGTAATGGTTCTTATTTCAATTAGTACCATTTTTATCTTAAATAAAAAACAGTTGGATTTTTACAAAATACGAATTTTTATAGTGGGCGAGGATCACGCCCTTTAAAACATGCTGAAAATGTTGTCAGTATTCGCTTATCTCTGACCGTTTTTAAGATAACACAAAATTTTCATTTTTTTTTTGTATTTAAAAAATCTTTTTATTAGGTTGGTTCATGAAGGTCGAAAATAATGCCCTTCTGCAAAAACCTTAAAATTTTGGTAAAAAGCGATTCTTGTCTTCCAAAACCTGAAAATATTTTCAGTTTTCACGTATCTGTGATCCTTTTAGAGATAATTCAAATTTTTGAATTTTTTCAAATTTTTAACATCTGTTTACTGGCTTACGTCGAGGTTCCTGAGGACCACGCCCTTTAGAAAACCCATGAAAATA
Source organism: Acraspis erinacei (assembly GCA_035041075.1). NCBI lineage: Eukaryota > Metazoa > Arthropoda > Insecta > Hymenoptera > Cynipidae > Acraspis > Acraspis erinacei. Next base: position 40,907,114 of record JAWWLR010000158.1, on the reverse strand, counting down.
TTTTTTATTTGGGTTAGCTTATGTAGGTTGAATACAATACCCATCTTCAAAATCCTTGTAATTCTTGTCGAAAGCAATTCCCCTCTTGAAAACCCTGAAAATGATTTCAGTTCTCGCGTATTCATCAGCGTTTTCACGATAACTCAAAATTTTCATTTTTCTGTGGGTATTAAAAAAATGTTATTAGGCTAGTTTCGAGTGGGTCGAAGATAAAGCCTATATTTTTAAAACCCTTAAAATCAATTTAGTTTTCACTTGTCCATGACCATTTTCGAAAAAAATCAAAATTTTTATTTTTTTGATGTTGAAAATTTGTTTACTTTTTATTTTGGCGTGTCTGAGGACCATCCCCCTTTATAAAACGCTCAAAATGTTATCAGTTTTCACGCATGTCTCACCTTTTTGAATATGACTAAAATTTTCTTTTTTTGTTTGTATTTAAAGAATCTTTTTAATGGTTTTCACGTTACTCTGACCATGTTCAAAATAGTTACTAATTTTTATTTTTTTAATGCTGCAAAATGTGTTTGCTGATTTAGGTTCGGGTGGCCGAGGATCATCCCCCTTTAGTAAACCCTACACTTAAAAAAATTTCCAGAAGTTTCCCCAATTCTTAGTAGCGAAAAATCTACATATGCGTTGAGGAAGATCATTTTCCCCAAGATTTGAGGAAATTTTCCTAAAAGTTCTTATAATTCTCTCAAAAATCGGGGAAACTTCCCTGAACTTTAGGAAATTATATAAGACCTACAATTTGTGGGGAAATTGTCCTAAACCTAATTTATACAAAACTTTGGAAGTATTCCCTACAAGTTGGGGAATTGAATGATTCGTACTGAATGTAGGGTATTCTTCCAAAAATAATGTTTAATTTTCCACGTAGATTACGTACATTTTCTAAAGATTCTTGAAGTATTAACATAGGTTTAAGAAGATATTTTTTCCTAAAATATTGGATAAACTAGCACAATATGTCCAATAATATTTCAGATTTCTTTGGAGAAAAGATTTATTGATGTTGTAATCATCTCAAAGATTTCTTTTCATAATTTGTTGTTGCCAAGGTCAGAATATAATAAGTGATTTGCATAATACATTCCAAAAATGTATTTATCGGTTTTAATTAAAATTCGAGATATTTTAATATTCGACATGTATGATCTTTTTAGTAAAGGATTTGTCGCCAAACTTTTCTGTCCTGACACACCTCTTTGATAGCATGATTCCTTATACATTTCTGGAAAGATGTGCTTAGTAGATAAGATGGGTTGAGATGTTTTCACTGTGTTTAATATTAGGTGTCTCCTGATAAATAAGCCTCGAATATCTTACAAAAATATTTCACTCAAAGACTAGAATTTTTGAGAAATAAAGTCATAATCCTTTATTCTTCTTTGTTTGAATTCCCTCGTTGACGTTCTCTTATAAAGTGCCACATTTATCCCTATGACCAACACAAACCCCACTTTTGTCAGATCAAGAATCCCTTCAGAATCTTAAAATGTAGAAGCGTCAGCTCCACTCATAGATCTGATCAACAGAATTATCGAATAGAAATCTAAAATGCTGCTGCAGGGTCCGACCTATTTTTGGTCTCCAGTCCAAGCAACATCTTCCAGATAATATTTTTTTGCCGACAACGAGAAGATAAGAAAGAACTGGTTTTTTGTGGTAACATGGTTAAGTCGTGTCACCTTCGCTAGTAGAAGACACTGACAATAAAATAATTCCTGAAAGACACTCTTTTAAAACTTTCATCCTTCCTTCCTGGCCTTCCATCTCTTCGTCTTTGTAGTCTGCTATCTATATTTCTATATTTTCTTCACTTATCGTTGACAGAAACGAGCTGTCCTTTAGGTTGGACTCTAACCCGTTTACACGAAAACTTGCTTAAACCATCGTCGACGAAAATGACAGAAAAAAAAGAAAGGACGCTAACTTGCTTCCGGCAACAAGCAGAATGATTTTTATTGTATTTCCTGGCTTGTCGGTCACCGGGGAATATAAATGGGCAAGAAAGGAGCTTGAACGTTGTCAACTTGTTTTATTATTCAATTCGGTAAACAGCAAGAAGGAAGGGTAATGCAGTGTTTGATAGAGACAAGATTTCGACAAGTCCAAATGACAAGGTTCCATCCGGAACAAAAAAAATGAAAAGGTGCTAACTCGTGGAGACTAAGTGAAAAGGTGCTAACTCAGGAGGGCCAAATGAAAAGGTACTAACTCATGGAAACCAAATGAAAAGGTGCTAACTCGGGAAGACCAAATGAAAAGGTGATAACTCATGGAGACCAAATGAAAAGGTGCTACAGAGTTGAAAGCGCTGATGTTCCCAATACAATTTATGGGATTTTGAAGTTCGACATGCGAGTTAGGGGCCGTACTTAAATTACGTAATTTTTAGTTTCCAGAAATATTTTCCTAGTTGTTATTAGTATAATTAGACAGAATGTCCGAGAAATTCATTTTCAAAGTTCTTTGACTTTTTCTTGGCTGATTTCTAATTTTCCTTGATCATTACTATTCAAATCGATTTAAATACCAGCATTTTAATCTCGTAATATTTTTAACATAGAATATTTCATAAATGGAATAAAACAGTGTTACAGATACAAAATTAAAATGTTCAAATTTATTGATTTATTTTCAACAACAAAATTTCTTTTCTGCTATAAAATATGACTTTTTATCAAAATACTTGAACTTTTAACAAAATAATTAAATTTTGAACAGAGTATTTGAATTTTCAATCTAAAAGGGTAAATTCCAAACGAAAAAGTGTGAGTTTATATTTCAATCAAAAAAGATGAAATTTATACCTGAAAAAAAAGTTTTAACCACAAAGACGAATTTAGAACAAATAAATTTGATCAAAATTAGATTTTTTAACCAAAGTACGACTTTTCAGCAAAAAATAATTTTCCACGAAACTGATGCATTTTTACCCAACAAATATGAAATTTAGAAACAAGCTAATTATTATTTTTACTAAAACAGCAGAACTTTCGACTAAAAAAGATAATTTAAAAAAATGTAAAAGTGAAATTTTCAACAAAAATAAATAGATGTTCAACAGTGTAGTATAACTTCAAGAAAAAAAACTGATTTCTCAACAAAGAGTTTCAACCAAATAATTCAAACAACATAATTGAATACTCAGACAAAGAAAAATAAATGTTAACCAAAAAGTTGCATTTTTATAAAAAAAATTATATTTCTACTAAAACATATGAATTTTGAAATTAAAAAGATAAATTTTGAAAAAATATTTGAAATTTCTTTTGAAACAGATTTCAGTTCACTTTTCAAGATCAAAGTATGCATTTTTATACTGAAAATAAGATTCCACGAAAAAATTGATATTTTAATCCTTAAAGACTAGTTTTTAACCAAAAATAATGACTTTTTAATAAAATTCTTTACGTCTTAAATTCTCTAACAAATAGTTGCATTTTTATTATTTTTAATATTAAATTTATCTTAAAACAGATAAATTTTTATTTGTTTAATTTTTTTTAAATAGTTGAAATTTCATCCGAAAAAGATGAAATTTAATCCAGCAAAGATTTCAGATCATTTTTCAACACCAAAATATAAATTTAAAACAATAAGTAAATTTTCTACGAAATAGTTACATTTATAACAAAACAGTAGAATTTTAACCAGAAAAGTATCAATGTTCAACAATATGGTATTTTCATTTTCTACCAAACAGTTGCATTTTTATCCAAGGAAGATAAAATTTCATTTAAAATAGATTAATTTTTAAATTTCCACAAAACAGCAGAATTTTCAACCAAAAAGTATAACTTTACAAAAAAATTGTTGAATTTTAAACCAGATAGTTGCATTTTTCTCCAATAAAGATGACATTTCCGATAAATCAGGGGAATTTTAAAGTAAAAAAGACAAACTTTTAAAAAGAGGTTGAATTTTCAACCGCACAGCTGCATTTTTATTCCAGACAGATGAAATTTATCCTAAAAAAGATATATTTAAAAAAAGTTGAAAAATTGTTAAGTTTGTGTGCGAAGAAGATTCCAGTTTACTTTCCAATATCAAAATAAGAATTGTAAATAGTAAGTTAATTTTCTCCTAAATCATCGAATTTTTAACCAAAAAGATTGACTTTTTGACAAGATTGTTAAATTTTCAACCAAAAAGTTGCATTTTTGTTCAATAAAAGTGAAAATTATACTAAAACAGGTGAATTTTGTAATAAAAAAGAAAATTTTTCAACAAAAAAATTTGGATTTTCATCCAAAGAGATTTCAATTGTCTTTTTAACCCAAAAATATGCAATTTAAACAAAAAATAAATTTTCTAGGAAATAATTTTCATCTAAAAAAGATTTCAGTTGACTTATCAGCAAAAAAGTTTGAATTTTAAACAAAGCGTTAATGTTCTACGAGAAAATATTAATTTTTAACCCAAAAAGACGACTTTTTAACAAATTAGTTGAACTTCCAACCCAAAAGAATGTATTTTTAAGAAAATTTTTAAATTTTCAACCCAATAATAAAATTTATAACTAAAAAGATAATCTTCAGGAGAAATTTTTTGCGAATTTCCAAAAATTAGGTACACGAGTGAAGGATCCCCTCCCTCATTCCATAAGAATCATAACAAATTGTCTCAGCCCCCCCCCCTTGAGGTGTTTAATAATTTAAGTACGGAACCTTTTTATTTGGTTTCTCCGAGATGGAACCTTTTGATATGTACAGGTCAAGATTCAGAATATAGAGAAATTAAGTTCCGTGTTAGAAAAGTTAGATTTTTAAAATGATTGTTCTTTAGTTTCTGAAGATTCATCTTTACGAGTTTATATACAAAATAAATTTAGTACCACTGGGATTAGAAACGTTTGGGTAACCTCCTGTTTAAATAATTCATCTGATAAGGACACTAATTGGGTGGAACCTGGCACTAAGATCGATAATGTTTCTGAGATGCAAGTTAGTTAGAGATGGTATCAGAGGGCCTTTCCGTATGGTGAGGGGAGTTTTTATAGTGTTGATGAAGAAGCTAATTATTAAAAAATTACTAGTTTCAGACAGGGATCGTTTATAAATTTCGTGCCCAATTATGGACTGTTTTGGAACAC
>JAWWLR010000158.1:40743052-40758528 GCA_035041075.1 Acraspis erinacei | reverse complement strand
ATACCCCCCCCCCCCTGAAAACATCTTGCGCAATTCCCTTCATCACTTTTCTGATATGAACTTTCTGATCCCCGGCTAGAACCGAAAGAACCAAATAAATAATTAATCTAATAGGTTGAACAGATTATTTTACATACTTTTGAGAACTTTACATTTCTTAAAGCATTTCGATTCGAATTTTATAAAAGTTTTATATGCAAAATCTACCTTAGAACTTGAAATTTCACAAATTGATTAATTTAGTATCGTCGGATTAATCTAAAATGTTCAAATATTTATTAAATATTTTTAAATTTTCAAAAAATAATATTACTAGGAATAAAAAATAAAAGGGGTCTGGTTAGGATCAGATCACGCTGTCCCTCTAGAATCTAGATTCTAGAATCTGGATGCCCCAGTCTGGCCCTGATCGGTTCAGGCATTTCATTTTGAATCTTGCCAGAATTCCGCCAGATGTGGGTCCAGCCGGCGTGGCGCGACGCCATGCCGAAATTTATGTATGGATAATCCTCAAATCTTTGACTTTGGAAGCTTTGCATTTAAATAATTTTAAAATGCAGTTTTAAAGAACTTAAGCAATCGTAAATTAAAAGTATTTAAATTACTGGTAGTTTTTTTCTACTGGTCTCATATCAATATTCAAATATTCATTTTTATTATAAGTTGTAACAAATTTCTCTTTACCTTCGCTGGGATTCGAACCCGGGCTTTCAGAATAACTTTAAATTAGTAAATTCATAATTGAACGCTTTTACTCAACTTCAAACTCTATCCAAATATTCTTTTAGTCTAAAGTCTAAACTATTCCATTTTTAATGCATTCAATTTGAATCTTTTAAAGAAAAAAAGAACAATTTTAGAATATCTAGACATATTTAGATGCTATTTAAAATAATTAATTAATTACAAAAACAATATTCAAAATTAAAAACGGAACTGAATTGTTTTTAACTTTTTAACATTAATGATTTAATTCTTCCATTTTAAAAATCTTTCATTTCTAAGGGAAAGTGTTAAATTTTGATTAATGGATAATAATGAAAGATTTATTAACTTTGAAAAGATGTAAGTTCTTAAATTAGATTTTTGAATATTTTGAAACAAAAATTTAGAAGATTCGTAAGAATTTTTGAAGGTTTTAAGAGAATAAAAAACATTCTTAAGCTTCACAGGAAAATTTTAAATGATTTAAAAAAATTAGTTTTAAGAGAACATTTAAAAAGATTTCAAAAAGTTTCAAAAGATTCTCGAAATTGTCGAAAAAGTATCTGGAACATTTTAATAGACAATTTTTTCAAATTTTCATGATTTTACAAACTTTTAGGAAAAATGTGAATTATTTAAAAATATATTTGAAAGTTTTAAAGAATTTAGAAAAATAATTTTATGTTGAACAAATTTAAAAACAAAATATAATTTTTTGAATTTTTTTAAGGATCCTGAAAGCTTTAAAGATAATAAAAAAATGTTTTTAAGATTCCTGGAAACATCTTAAATGATTATTTTTTTAAACCTATTTTTAGACAGTTTTATTAAAATTTCTAAACATTCTGAAATCTTCAAAAGAGAATTGGGAAGATTTTAAGCTTTTTTTATTTCACGCTATTACAAAATTTTATGATAAATTTGAATGTTTTTAAACGATATTTCAAAATTTTTTAACATTTCCAATAACAATTTAAAATTTCGTGATATTAAAAAAAACATTAATTGACAACTAGTAGAATATTTAACCTCGTGGTTGTATTTTCAACCTAAAATAATGCCACCAAGAAAATCAATTTTCTACCAAAAAATACGAATTTTTAACAAAATACCACGTAGTAAAATTTTAATAAAAACATACAAGTTCTTAACAAAAATGATACTGTTTAATATTTCAACCAAAAATGACTTGACATTTTAATTATAACAGTTGAATTTAAGAAACAAAAATGAATTTCCAGAAAAGAAGATTTATTTTCTACCAATAAAGACAATTTTTCAACAAATTGCATACATTTTCAAACAAATAATTGACTGTTTATCGAAAAAGATGAATATCAATGCAAAATTTAATAGTCTTGAAATTTTAACCGAAAAAGTACAATTTTCAACAAAATAATTGAAACCTCAACCAAATTGTTCAGTGTTTAACTATTACATAAGATAAGTTTTGAGCTAGAACTGTAATAATTCAATTTTTAATTTCAATGTTAATTTTGAACCAAGAAAAATGTAATAGGTGATAGTTGAATCAAACAAGCTTTTTATTTAGAATGAGAAAGAAAGAACTTATATTAAATGAAAATCAATTACAGCGTGATTAGTTAATCAAAAAAGGAGAGAAAAACTTTTTTTTAATACGCTGTAAATCTTCTGAAATTTCGCAGTCAATTATTTTCGGTAGAATATAGGACGTGAGAGGTTTAAAAAAACACAAGAATTTCTCGAATTTTTTACCTTGACCTCAACTTGTGGCATGACCTAGGAAAAATTATAGCAAAAATATGGAATTTTTATCACAGAATATTTGAAGTCTCTTCTTTAATTCAAGTGAAGAAAACTTAAAAAATCTTAATGGGTTCCCGAGTTATGATTACAAATGTCCAAGCATATCTGCGTCAAGTTTAAGTCGACGATAACAGCTGCCGAGAGCGTGAGCGGTGATGGCTGACAATTCCACGTAATCTTTGAAATCTTATATTTAATTTAGGTCGATAAAATTTTATTAAATCTTTATGGGTTCCCGAGTTATGTCTAAAAATATTCAAACGCGTATGCTTCAAATTTCAGTCGGCAATAACCGCTGTCGGACGCGCTTGAACATTCTTAGTCATATCTCGGGAAGCCATGAAGATTTTTTAAGTTTTATTGACTTAAGTTGAAGATAAGACTTCAAAGAAAGTGTGACAAATTTAATATTTTTTCTACAATTTTTCTAGGGCATACCATAAGTTAAATGCAAGGTACAAAGGTCGAGAAAGTTTTGAATTTTTTTAACCTTCTCACGCGGCATATTCTTCTCAAAAAATCAAACGCATACCAGGTGTCATTCGACGCGGAATTTCGCAAACTTTAAATCGGTTTTTTGGAAAAGGTTTTCTCTTCTTTTTTGAACGCATAATCACGTTTTAGCGTCAGCAGTGATTTTTAGTATCGCTCGCGCTAGCCGTGTAGATAATTTCTAACAGTAGTACATGTGTATACTATACACATGCATTGCTTATAGATGTCATCCTACTTTAGTCGAACTAGGGATTTACCATAAGTACGTGAAATTCGGGGATTTCTAAAGAAACGACAACGAGTGCCTTTGCTCTTAAGATCGAGCTTAAATCTCTCTCTGTGGCTGACGGTGGAAGAAATGGAAAGGACAGGATATATAAAATGAAGAAGATTGAGACATGGCTTCCATATATGGTCTCTTGCCCCCCAAGAAACTCAGGAAACTGCATACCTTTCAAATCCATTCTTCGAGTTTATAGAAATCAAGGGGGAAATCGAGAAAGTGAAATTGAACATCACTCTTACCATTTTATTTATGATTATCTTTTCTTATTACAACTTTTTAATTCGCCACTTTTTCCTTCAGTTCCCCTGAAGTGTCTTTTAACTTAAAATGTATTAACATCAATTCACTTTTAGCAAGTTGAAGTTCTTAAATTTGATATTTCCTGATACTTTAAACTTTAAAACGTTATGCGCCATGAATATAGTGGACTGGTAGGTCCGGCTCGAAGGACCAAATTAGGTTCTCATTTTTCGCTGTGATTGGTAAACAATCGAGTGGCTGAAAAACTTCATTTTAAAAATACACTGGTTTTTCCATGTCCAATTTTTCATTTTTTCTGACCATCAGTTTTGAAAGACTAGTATTTTAATTTGGTTACTTCTTTAACAGAGAACCTTTTAAAAACAAAATAAACAAATTTCAGATTCAACTTTTGAGATTTCAAATTGATTTATTTCATCTGTACGAGGTAGCTTTTCTATCATAAAAGACAAATTTTCAAAAAATATAAATAAATTTTCCACAAAACAGTTGAAATTCAAACAAAACAAATTAATTTATAATCAAAGAGTCGCATGTTTGACAAAAAAAGTAAATTTGAAACGAAGAATAAAAAAAATAAGAAAAAAATAATAAGAATTTTTCACTAAAAAAGATCAATATTCAAATTAAATTTTTTAATTCAATTTTTAATTTTTCAGTTAAACAAATTAATTTAAAACAATGAAAAAACTAATATTCAAAAAATTAATTAAACTTTTCAACAAAAAAAGATACATGTTCAACTATAATGATGAATCTTCAGTTCGAATAGTTAAATTTTCAGTTAAAAAAAATGTCTAATAAAGGATAAGTTTTTGAAAAATGCAGAATTTTGAAAAAATGGTTTTTTTTTAAATAGAAATTCAACATTCTACCATGTATTTCAAGTTTTCTCTCCAGAAAATTAATTTTCAACAAAATAGATGGATTGTCAAGTCAAAAAGACAAATATTCAATTGAAAAAGATTTTTCAATCAAGAATGAGAAAGCCTGCATCCAAATTGTTGAACTTTCAAGCCAAAAGACGAATTTTATATAAAACATTGAACTTTTCAAGGAAAAGTTAATTTTCAACCGCAAGGTCGCATATTTAACCAAAAAAAGGCAACATCTGACCAAAAAGTTTTCTAAGAAAAAATACGAATTTTCAACTACAAAAATATCAATTTATAACAAAAAATGAAAAAGTCACATTTTCCGTAAAAAAACTAATTTTATATAAAAAAACGAATTTTTAACAAAATAGTTACTATCTCTACTAATTAAATGAACCTTAAAAAAATTGTATCAAACTAGTCCAACTTTAACTGAAGTATAGTTGAATTTAGCAGACCAATTTTTAACTAAAATGATGAATATTGAACTATTAATTTTTAAAGTTAATGTTTAAGTGCATCATATTTTTCTGTATAAAAAATAAAATTAATTTTATTTTTTTATGATTTTAAATAAATTTTACTTAATAATTAAAATATAATTATATAAATTATATCAATTAAATTATAATAATTAAATTTATTAATAATTAATCATTTAATTATATATAAACATAATATTAAATTTAAAATAATAGGTAAAAATCTTTTTCAAATTAATATTATTAATTTATATATTAATATATATTAATAATTAAAAATTTTAAACAAAATAGTTCAACTTATAGCCAAGTAGTTGAACTTTTAATTAAAATATATCAATTTTCCACAAACTAATTGAACTTTTAACTTAGGAAATAAATTTTCAACTAAAATAATTAATCGTGAACTGTGAAATTTATTTAGAACATTAATTTTTGGAAATTCAAATACTGTGAGATATTTGGTTTAATTCAGTAAAAAATATTATCAGAATTCTTCCTTTTGTGCTGCCAGGGTTAATTTGCGTTTGCTCCGAAAAAATTGATCCGGTAGCTCAATTGTTGAATTTTCAACCAAATAATAAATATTTAACTAAAAACTTAATTGGCAAATGGAAGTAAATACAACAAAATAAATAAAAATAGCAACACAAGGACAAAAATACGAGCTGCAAAACTTTATTTTCAGGATTTCCTAATTTTTTATTTTTCCTATAATTATTAACATTTAAGAACCATAATCCTAATGTGGTACTACTTTGAACATAAAATATACCATAAAATATATAATAATAATATATCCTTGAAAGTTATTTAAAATGCCTCTTATAGAAATTCCCTGACGTTTACAAGATTTTTTTCCAAATTGTTTACTTTTCCCTGGCCTTTCCTGACCAATAAAAATCCCTGGATTTTCCTGATTTCAAGGTATTTCCTCGCCTGTCGCCTGCTTGAAACAATGATTTGTAATTCAGCTTTTCTACTAAAACACGAATGTATACTTAATTCGAATTATAAAGCAATCCAGCTCATTAAGATATGCAATTTCTACCCTCAACCAAATTTATCCACAACCCTTAAAACTTGAATTGATTAGGGGCCGTAACTTCTCTGGAAAATAGCGAGCTCGTTGCATTTTACATGTAAAGTTAATGCAAATCGTAAAGTCGATACTGTAATCCCAGTACTTGGAGCTGACTTTTAATGATGCGAATATCCGGGATCTGCCTACTAGTTTTCAAAGAGTTCTTCGCGTTGCGTTTCCAATTTTCAAGTTCTGAAAAAAGTTGCTCGAGTACACCTTTATGTAATAGTGCACAAGAAAAAAGGGTGTATAAAAGTAAAAATACATTATTCGAGAAAGGGTGTCTGAGCAGAAGATGCTTAAAGCTGCTGAATAAAAAGGAGAGAAAAAAAGAAGAAAAGGGGGAAAAGGGAAAAAGAAAAAAAGAAAAAGTATAGAATTTCTTAACGGGCCCGGGTGTCTTTGAGGCAAAGATGTACGTAACCGAGGGATTTGGTCGTCAGTTCCTATTGAAAAGGGAACTTGGGAAGAAAAATGTAACATCCTGGAAAATAATATGCAACTGGATAGGAAGTAAGAATGTGGGGAACTAAAATTTGAAATTTGTCTTGCTTTGCGGTTCCAGGAAAGAAATTTTCTTATATCGAATTTTGGATTTATTAAAGAAATATTAATTTTTCAAACAAACATAAGCGAAAGCAGACGCGGATCCAGATAAGTGACCTGGTGGGGACGGCGCACAGCGAGGCAAAATAAAAGTCCGTGGACAAATTGATTTCTCAGAAAACAATTATTTTACGATTTTAAATTTTTCTTTAAATAAAAGCTAATAAAATTTCACATCGAACTGTCATGCCCAATTTTTAAATTTTGGGTAATTTCTTTGTTTATTCAATAATGAAAGTGAACACAAAAATTTGAATTTTGAAGCAGACCGATTTTTGAAAAATGCTTTCATTCAATCAAAAATACATAAAAAAACTGGAATAAAATATCTAAAAAGGATGTCCAATATCAATGCAAATTAAAAAAATTTATTTAATTTGTTATAAATAAATAAGTGGATGAAAATGGTTTCGTGGGGATTGGCGGCGATTCGTCACTTGATTCACACTAAATATGAACAATTTATAGACCAAAAGAGTTTTTTAGTTTAATTAATAAATGTTCATAAATAATTTGTCATTTTAAAAACAATTTTTATAGACAAATATCCATATCAGCCTGATATGGATATTTGTTCTTTCTATGGAATCGAACACATATTACTTGGAAGTAAAACCTAAGTATAATATTTGACCGAAAAAAATTAATAATTGTTTAAACTACACTAATTAACAAATTACTATTTGGCTATTTCAGGAGGTACAAACTTGATTTTTTCGAAGCAATTAACTGTAAATAACTAACTTCTAAATTTGTAAGAATAGAGTGCAGACAGTAAAGAATTTATTATTGTCAACAACAATGTTTTAAACAAATGTTTACCATTTTATTTATTTATAAATAAAATACCGCTTTTTCACGGAATTAACAGCCAGCTGTTTAGCAATGACTCCTTGCTCTGAATATATAACATTTGATAATTGTTTAACCAAACTTAATTAACAAATACATTATTTGGCTCTTTTTCCACATTTAAACTTATTTCTTTGGGGTGTAATCAATTGTTAATAACTATTTTTGAACTTTCTTTAATAGTTCGATAACGATCAACTATTTTTATTTTGATTAACAATTTAATTAACGTAGCCATTCACGGTATATAATATAAGATTCTTAAAAGTATTTCACATGTGGAGATATTATTATGCAATCAAACTACCTCTAAGAAAAACACTACCTATGTACGAACTCGGACCATTTTATTAGTACTGACTCCGATCATTTTATCGTAGTAGATTATTTTCAAAATAAACCGATCATTTCCGTTAACCGAAAAAGAAAGTTAAGTAGTAGTTATGTTTCTTTAGTGAATCATCATTTTTTTCAAACTATGGCTAGGAATTATTGCTAAGTATAATTTTAATTATATTCCACAAGAAAAAAATTTTAGTTTACAAACGCATTAGCCAAGAAAAATTTGTTTGCTATATTGTTAATCAAAATAAAAACAAATATTATCGATTCATAGCAAAAAATCAATGCTAAATAACTGGCTGTTAATTCTTTGAAAATGCTGTATTTTAGTTATAACTAAATAAAGTGGTAAACATTTTTTAAACAATTGTTTTTTACAGTAGTAAATTATTTACTGTCATGAAAATGTTCTTAAACACTTAGAAGTTAATTATTTACAGTTAATTGCATCGAAAAAATCAAGTTTGTAACTCCGAAAAAGGCCAAATAGTGCATTTGTTAATTAAAGTATTTTAAACAATTATTAACTGAAAAACACCCAAAATGCAAATTCGTTAATGTAATTTGTTTACATTATTGTTAATAATGATTCAATTATGACCTGTCTTCATCATAGTAACGCTATGAGATGAATTAGTCACAAGATAAGAAAGAATAATATAAAAATGATGAAAATGTGATGAAATCAACTTTTAACAAATAATTTTTCTGTTAACTAATTTGTTCGATATTACAAAAAACCTTTTAGTTAAATATTTACTCTAATATTCTTTAAACAAATTTTCTTTTCCTTATCAATGATTTTCCTTGATTTATTATAGAGAAATTTTTCTTTGAAAAAGTTTAATGTTTCAAAAAAATTTTAATTTTAATTTTTCAAACAATTTTTTAATCTTCAAAATTTGAAATGTTACTGAGTTTTCTGTTACAATTAAATATTATTTCTTTGGAAGTAGAATCACTTGAAAAATCACACTGTGGTGAAAAAAAAATTTCCCAATAACATTGTAGTTGAACTATTATTTGATTATTCTTTTAAATGTAAACATGGTAGCTAAAAAATTTGTGAAAATATGTAAAAATCTAAAATTATCAAATAAATTTATCAGTTAAATAATTAATTTAATGTTCTATAAAAATTCATTTTTTCAACCAAAGAACACTTGATGCAAACATTTACAATGTAATACAATTTTGTTTTTGGTTGTATATTTAAAATTTTTAATTTAAAATCTAAAATTTAGTTGTACTGAATTAGTTGTTTGTATTATATATTGAATTATATTTTAGTGTGATATACCTTCGTTAAAAAATCAATATGTGCATTGGCAAAAATGCGACCTAGAAATAATTAAAATGAAAACTGTAGTGAAATTACGAAAATGACAATAAAATTTAATTGAAAATGCTTTAAAAAACTATTTTATTTTAGACCTATATTTAATGAAAAACTTTGTAGTTAACTTTTTCTGTTCGTTTAATTATACTTTGAAATGGTTTAATTTAATTGAACTATTCTACTCAAAAAATTAATCTTCTCAGTTAAAAAAATCATCTTTTAGATTTAATGTTATAATAATTTATTGTTTCTGTTAAAGATTCATAATTTTAGTTAAAAAATCATCTCTCTGGTAGAAAATTTAACTATTTTGTTGCAAATTTGTTTTTTCCACGATTTTTGAAATTAAAACCTAACTATTCTATTTTTAATTGAAATTTGATTTTATTAATTAAAAATTTATCTTTTCTAGTTGATAAGTCAACTATTTGGTAAAAATTTCAAGTATGTTATGGAAAATTCATCTGTTTGATTGAATTGCATTGTTTGTTTTTTTAGTAAACTCTCATTTTAATTTAAAATTTATATTTTCATGTTGAAAATTGAACTGTTTTGTATAAAACTCGCCTCTTTGGCTTTAGAACTCAACAATTTATTTTAGAACTAAACTATTTAGTTAACAATGATGTTTTAATGCATAATATTATATTTTTGTTAAAAAATAATCTATTTTAGAAAAATTTAACCATTTGGTAGAAAATTAACTTTTTTGCTAAAAAATTATGCCTTGTATTGAGAATCTAACTATTTTGTAGATAATTCGTCTTTTGGGCTTTAAAATTCTAACATTATGTTATAAATTTGTCAGTTTTCGTAAGAAATTAATCTTCTTAGTAGAAAATCCATATTTTTGGTTAATAATTTAATTATTTAGTTAAAAATGCATATTTATTGTTTAAAAATTCAACTTCTTGGTAAAAATTGCAAGTAGTTTGGTTGAAGATTTTATTGAAAAATTTCTTTTCCATTTTTGGTTTAAAAATTATTTTTTATCAGCTAGAAATTGAATTATTTTATAGAAAATTCGTCTTTTCAGATAGAAAATTAATCTTTTTTGTCGAAAATTAATCTGCTTGGATCGAGGCTTCAACGATTTAGTAAAAAATTCATCTTTCTGGATTTAAAATTGATCTACTTGTTAAAGGGGTCAACTATTTTCTTCAAAAAAATTCTTCGTTCTTGATTAAAAATTAAACTTGATTAAAAATTATACTTTTTTTTGTTTCAAAATTTATCCTTTTTGTTACAAATTTTTCTCATGTTGTTAAAAACGATTTTTTTTATCTGAAAATTGAACCATTCAATTTTTGGTTGGAAATTAATCCTTTTTGAACTAGAGATTAAATTATTTGGTAGAAAATTAACGTATTTTGTTGCAAATTCTTCTTTTTGGTTACAAAATTAAACTTATTTGTCGAAAATTGTCTTTTTAGTCGAGGATTCAACTATTTTACCTTTTATGGTACATAAATCATCTTTCTTGATTAAAAATGAATTTTTTCATCTTCCAAATTAATTCTTTTTTCTAGAAAATTATAACTATTTGTGTACAAATTTCAACTAATTTGGTTGAAATTTTAATTTCTCTGTTGCAAATTAATTTCTTTTTAATTAAGTTTCTCATTTGAGAATTGGACTCTTTTTTTAGAAATTCATCCTTTGTAATTTATAAACTCAATTATTACTAGAAATTTAATATATTTTATGGAAAATTCGTATTTTTGTTGAAAATTCACCTATTACGATAGAAAAACCATCTTTCTTGATCGAAAATGGACTTTTTTGTCAACAAATAAACTTTTCGGGTCGAAATATTAATTTTCCGATAAAACTCGTCCGTTTGGCTTCCAAATCCAATTTCTTTTGGTTTAGTCATCATCTTTTTTGTTTAAAAATTCGACCATTTGATTAGAAATGAATCTTAAGTTTAAAATGCAACTGTTTGGTTACAAATTCCTCCTTTTTTATTCAAAATTTATCTTTTGTGGTAGAAAAGTCATTTACCTTGATTGAAAAGTTATCTACCTTTGAAAAAATTAGTCTTTTTAGTTTCAAAATTTAACTCTTTGAATTAAACTTTAAATATTTTGTTGAAAATTTATATCTTTTGCTTAAAAATTCAACTACTTTGTTGAAAATGAAATATATTTTGATTTGGAATCTGAAGAATTTGAATGGTTTTATATTGAATTCAATATGGTAATGATATTAATTTTTTTTAAAGAATTTATTCTCCTATTATCAAAATTGGGAAAGCATTTTATGGACAGTCCTACATTTGAGAGAGAATTATTTAAGACCATATTTTCGTGTGTAAAAATGCAAATAAAAAATGCTTAAATGTCATGCAGAGAATTACGTGAATCAGTAAAGCGGCAGGAATTCTGGTTTGCCTTTCGATTAACTTTAAAGCGACAGGTGCACGTTGCTCGTTAAGCGAGGCCAGAATCACGGCAGGTGAACATTTCTCCTTTAAAAATTACTCGAGTGCATCTTGCTGACGAGGACTTTAGTGCTCTCTGACAATTAAAAGCGCATTTAGGAACGTCCAAGAATCACGACTCGCCACTTTCTTTCATTCTTGCATTTATCTTCCTTTCTCTTAGAATCTTATCTCTAGGAACTAGAGTACATCATGAAAACCCTCAATTATTTTATTTAGGATCGAAATGAAGTCTACTTTCTTATGAATCATTTTATTCAACAAAATCAAAACTCGAAAAAAATGAAAAACTTAAAATTAGAATTCCAAACTGCACTGGAACCTGGATTCGTGCACACTTTTGGGCTCAGCCTGCAGTGACCTTCGACAAAAATCCAGGAACTCCGAACGTAAACAGGCTGGGTCGCATAAATAATTCATCTTGCATTTGGACGCATAACGCAACTTGATGCAACCAATGCGTTCAGAGGGCGAAAACGGAAAAAGTTGACCAAAATCCACCTTTAACTTCTTCCTTATTCTTTGTCCGTCTTTTTTATACTGCTAGGGAACCAACACATTTGGAGATCAATTTAAATCTCCTCATCAGGGATTATTTATATAGGAAATTTAGAAAGTTTGAGTAATAGAATCTTATGATTATTTAAATTTTTTAAATCCTAATATTTATTTATACAGAACGTTTTTTGTTTTGTTTGAAAATTAGGAATTTCAATTAAATTGATTGAAATTGCGAAAATTTAATTGATAAAATAAGAGGAAGAGTTAAAATGATTAGTTAATTAACGAATCAAAAAATGTTACTAATTTTTTGTTAACAAGTTTCTTTATTTTTCGTATAAAAAATAGTTTCTGTACATTTATCAATTTTTCATAAATGAATGCAAAATTAGACGATTAACCTTTTACAAAAATATCTATATTTAATTTTCAGGTGATACTTAATTTTATATAAAAGCGATACATAATTATGTAAAGTATTAAGGTTGGGGGGGGGGGGGTTCAAAGATTTTTCTATGCTGTCTTACATGTGGACTGCGTGGTTAAAACCAATTTTTACATAAGATCGTTTGTTGTCCATTATTTTTAAAAAGGCATCCCGTTTGGTTCAAAATTCAACTGATTCGATGAAAATTAAAGTACTTTGTTAAAAATTCGTCATTTTGCTTTAAAAATTCATTTTTTTAGAAAATGCATCCTTTTCATTGAAAATTCCACTTATTGTTTAAAAACTAATCTGTTTTGGTTTAAGTAGCCTTTTTTTGTTGAAAATTTAAATTTTCGAGTTTAAAATTTAACTGTTTTGGTTTAAGTAGCCTTTTTTTGTTGAAAATTCAAATTTTCGAGTTTAAAATTTAACTGTTTTGTAAAACATTCGTCTTTCAGCTCGAAAATTCAGAAATCTGTTAAAAAATTTAACTATTTGAGCGAAGGTTGAACTAAGTAACTGAAAAACAGTTGTTCAGTAAAAAAATCATAATTCAAGTTAATAATTCATTTTTTTGGTTGAAATTAAATTTTTTTTTAAACTTCGTCTTCATGGTTTTAAAATTGATTTATTTTTGTAGAAATTTCATATTTTTTGTTTAAAAATGCCACTCTCTGATTAAAAATTAATCTGTTTCGGTTCAAATGAAGTTTTTTGTTAAAAATTCAAATGTTTTGTGAAAAATTCGTATTGTCGGCTAAAAAATTCAAAAATGTGTTTAAAAACTTACTATTTTATCAAAAGTTGAAATACTTAATTGAAAAACCATTTTTTAGTCAAAGATTCATCGTTTAAGTTGATATTTAACTTCTTTGGTTAGAAATTTAACTATTTTTCTGAACATTCTTCTTTTCGGTTTCAAAATTTATTTATTTTTGTAGAAATATAATTTTTGTTTGTTAAAAATTCAACTGTCATAATTTATGATTCATAATTTAAGTTAAAAAATAAATTTCTCTGGTTGAAAATAAAATTTTTCTAAATCCTCTGTTTGGTTTGAAAATGCATTTCTTTTGTAGAAGTTGAATCTTTTTTGTTAAAAATGCAATTATCTGGTTAAAAATTAATCTGTTTTGGTTCGAATGAAATTTTTGGTTGAAAATTCATATTTTTGAGTTGAAAATTCCGCTGTTTTCTAAACAATTCATATTTTCGGCTCGGACATTTAACAATCTGGTAGAAAATTCAACTATTTAATCGAAAGTTGAACTACTGAATTAAAAATTAATTTTTAATTTTTTTCATTTTTTTAGTTAAATATATTTAATTTTTAGTTAAAAAATTATTTCTTTGGTAAGAACTTGAACTATTTTGTTAAAAAATCGCTTTTTCTTCTTTTAAAGTTAATGATAATAAAATCTTTAGTCGCTTGCAATGGGGCCCGCTTACGCTTAATTGAACTCTATATTAAAAATGGATTTTTAAAAATAATTTAAAGCAAACAAAGTTTTTCCAATGGAACCCGATGGAGGCCAATTTTAAGAAACGCGATAAAAAAAATCAACTAAATTTTTGTATTATTTAAAGACAATGAAAGTACACTCAACTCCCTATATAAGAACCCCCGTTTTACGATATTCCTAGAATTGATGTCCTCGGCTGTTTCATAATGACCGAGAGAGAGGCAGTGCTCAGCCAAGCGCCACAAACATCATGAGGCCGGCATTCTTTACGTTTGAACTCCCTCGATTTAGGATCAAGGCCACTGTAAGCCATGCCCGAAAACGTCTTATATCAGGAGTTGAGTGTATACATAATCTTTGAAAAATAATATATTGTACAATTAGATCTAATTAATACTTTTATATAAAATACTTGTTCCAAAATCATCAATTGCTCAATATGAATAAATAATAATGAATAAATAGCAATGAATAAATAATAATAAATAAAGACTTGAGAAGGATTTGAAGCAAATGACATCAACGATTGTTTTTCAGAATTAAGATGATAACTTCAAGCTTTATTCAGCCTGAGGTCTGAGTTTATTCGGTAAATTTTGAAGTTTAGGAGAAAAGCCCTTATTATACGCTCGACAATCCCTACCCTACTTCTTCTCTGCTCTTACTTGTCTTTTGGAAAGGAGTCCCCGGAAAGCGTGGAACGAGCGCTCCGTCGGGGATGCTTTGTTTGCGTTAATGAGTACAGGTCGCCGGTAAGAAATCAGTCGTTAGTAGAAAACTTTTGGTAGGCTTCGTTCCCGGGGTTGAGATGACAATGGGTTTCTCTCTTTGTTCTCTTTTTAGCCTTTGACGTTCGACTCGTCTAAACTCAAGACTCAAGAGGATTTGATGTTCGTCATCTCCAAAATTTCTTTGCCCAAGGACGGAATGTCTTTTTTTCAGAGTCAAGTTTGACATGAGCTTTATGACACGATGAGAATTTATTCGCCTCTACGGATTTTCATTTTATAATGGTTATTTTATTTTTTGGGGTATTTTATAATGAAATTAAAGGATTTCCAGGACTATGTCCTTGATTTAAGGGTAGTATGCCAAAAGGGCTTCGTTCACACAAATTAAAAAATGAGATTATTTATTTGAAGAATAAAAAAAATCTAAAGGATATCCCGACGCTAGGATATTTTTTATAATTATATATTTTATTAATAACTGAATTTTAGCTTCGCTCCCTTTGTGCATGCGCAGCCGCATCAATCTGGCAAATTATTATTGGAACCAAAAGTAAATGGTTGCTTTAAAACCAGTAATTGATATTTTAATTTTTTACTAACTTCTAAAGTTAAAAGAAACGTTTCCCTCGAGCGAAGAAAAAACTTCCCCCTCCATTTTATTGGAAGCTTAGTAATATTTTTTTATCTAATTTTTTACATTCTCACAGTTTATGATTGAGAATGTATTAGAATTGTCGGAAATTTGACACCTACATGTTTCAACGGATCTCCACGTTTCGTGACCCCCTGAATCCGA
>JAWWLR010000158.1:40729572-40740110 GCA_035041075.1 Acraspis erinacei | reverse complement strand
CGCCGTAGGCGCGCACAAACTTGCGAGCGAAGCGAGCCGCTCGCGTAGCGCGCTATGAGAATGTGCCCGTGCAGCGGACAGATTTTTTTTATATCTAATCACCAACTCAATATCTAAAAATTATAGGTACAACCGTTCCCTTTGAGCGAAGAAGAAACTTTCCCCTTCATTTTATTGAAACCTAATAATATATTTTTTAAAGATATAGATTCAATTAAATTTCTACAAAGTACATTCTCACCTTTTTCAAATTGAAAATTGAATGTTTTGTCAGCATTCAACCTTGAGGCAACTTGAATTAGTCCCCCTCCATTTTCTTGAAACCTAGTAATATTTCTTTATCGGTCCTTTTTCATCGATTCAGTCAGAAGCAGAGCCTTTTTTCTAGATGGGGGGGGGAGCGGCATACGCATATAATATGAAATGGCACAATTTGTTTCTTAAATAAGAAATAAAAACCGAACACTAAATAATAAATAATATCTAATAAATAATAAATACATGTATAAAATTCCTTTTGCCAACGATTTCACAAAGATTCTAATGATTTTATAAAGATTTCACAAATCTTAACAAATATTTTTTAAATATTTAAAGTATCTCGCAGATTTCCAAAGATTTCATAAAGATTTTAATAATTCCTTAAAGATTTCGCAAAAATTTTGAAGTTTTCGCAAATATTTTCGCAAGGATTTAGGATAGATTACAAAAATTTCACAAAGATTTCTGATAGATTTTATAGATTGCACATAGATTTGAATAATTTCACAAATATTATAGAAAATCTTTCTAATGTTTCGAATGTTTTTCTAATAGTTCAAAGATTTCATTTCTTTCCCCAAGATTTCTCAAAGATTTGAAGGGTTCCAAATACATTTCGTAGAATGCATAGAAATTTCAATGATTTCCCAAAAATGTCACAAAGATTTCAATAATTTCACAAATAATATCAAATATTTCAAAAACATTTGAAATATTTCGCAAAGATTTCAAAAGATTTCAGAACGACTTTAATGATTTCCCAAAGATTTCAAAGATTTCAGATAGATATCTAAGATTTCACAAAGATTTCAATGATTTCCCAAATATTTTAAAAAGATTCTAAACATTTCTTATAGACTTAAAGTATTTCACAAAGACTTCAGGCATTTCAATCATTTCAAAAATATTTCAAATATTTTGCAAAGATTTCCAACAATATCAGAAAAACTTTATAAAGATTTCAATGATTTACTAAAAATTTGACAAACATTTCGCAAAGATTTCTGATCGTCTTAAAAGGTTTTACAAATTCTTCAATGATTTCAATAATTTCACAAATATCAAATATTTCAAATATCTTGCAAAGATTTTCAAAGACTTTACAAATATTTCAATGATTTTCCAAAGACTTCACAAAGATTAAAAGTATATCGCAAAGATTTTAATTAGATTTCAAAGATTACACAATGATTTCAATGATTTCCCAAAGATTACAATAATTTCACAAATATTACCAAATATTTTTAAATCTTCAAAATATTTCGCAAAGATTTGAAAGATTTCACGAAATTTTCAAATATTTCCTCAAGATTTCGAAAAGATAAAATAGATAGATTAAAAAGATTTCAAAAGTATTTAAATTATTTCAGAAAAAGATTTCAAGTAGATTTAGGAAAAAATTTAAATGTTCTGATGAATTTAATCATTGAATTTCAGGGGTGGGCAAATCAATACTTTGCCCCTCCCTAGTCGATTTACGGAGGGGGGCATTGCACCCTGTGTCTCCTAGCGCTACGCTGCCTCTGGATTCATCAGCTAAATACTTTTAAAAGATCTGACTTTTTAAAAATTGAATATTTGATATTTTATCACTTTCAAAATTGAAGAAAACGTGCCCCTCGAGTGAAGTAGAAATCGCCCCTCCTATTTTATTGAAACCTAATAATATCTGTGGATATAAACTTTATTTTGATTTGATGAGCAACTCAATATCTAGAAAAAAGTCTTATTTTTTTTAATTCCTCGAGCGAAAAAAATTCCCTTTAATTTTCTCAAATCACCAAATTAAAAAATTCAAAGTTCGACCCCCCTTCATTTTTTTTAAAACCTAGCAACATTTTTTAATCAACCCTTTTTTTTATCGATTTATCGCCCTCAATGTTGTAAAACTCTAATAATTTTTTTTAAATTCTTTTTTGGTATCGATTCAGCAAATCAATATCCAGGAAGAAAATTATCACTTTTTAAAGATTGGAAATTAGATTTTTTATTAGCACCTAAACTTTAGAAAATTATGCCACTCGAGTGAAGAAAAAATTTCCCTCTCCCTTTTCTTCAAATATAATAATATTTCTTGATAAAATTTTGTTATCGCAAAATCAAATGAATAATTAGAAAGAAAATTCTTACTATTTAAAAATAAAAATTTGATGTTTCATCAAGATCCAAAGGTAAAAAACGTGACCCCCGAACTAAGAAAAAACTTCCCCCTCAATTTTCTCAAAACCTAGTAATATTTTTCTTCAATATACTATCTTTGTTTAGATTTATCAACTCAAGATACAGAAAAATAATTCTCACTGTTTTTAAATTGAAAATTAAAAGCCAGAAACTTTCCCACCTACTTTTTAGATTCCTAAGAATATTTTTTTATCAAACCTTTTTTATAGAATCAGTTACTAAATTAAATTTCGCTTTATTGAATTCTGAATGTTTGAGTGTAACTTTTACTGTGAATTTCTAATATATTTCAAATTCTTAAATTCAGTTTGAAGTTTCGCATGCAAAATGTCTTGATTCGTAGAAATCAGTTTAAAAGCCTTGAAGATTGACATCGTGCATCTTTTTTTATTTCACAGTCAAAATTAATTTAATTTGTTTGCTCAAATATTATATCCAGGCTCTTACAAATTTTGCAAGTTTCTTTTTTCTCATTGTAAAAACGAATGTCTACACATTCAAGTTTCCTCTCACGTAATTCGCAGAACGTTACTAAACACAGGAATTAATTACTGGTGTGAAAGTGATATACTACGCATATTCACGACTTTTGACTCTAAAATAACTTTCAGACGACGTTAACGTTGAATTGCAGTTTCGTGAAAGTTCCATTAAACTTTTCTTACGCGCATTGAGTTTTATTAAGCAAGTTTCAAAATCGCAATACACCAGGAAGGAACATACTTCCACGAAAATGTATGAAAGCAAAAAAAGAAGTGAATTTCTCCCAAAAAGTTGACAAATTCATTACAAGAATAATTATACGAGTTTCTCTTGGGGACCGTACTTAAATTACGTAACAGCTAAATAGGGGAGGGGGCCGAGACATTTTTTTACGATTTGTTACGGAAGGGGGGAGGGTGTCCTTCACTCATGTACGTAATTTTTACAAATTGGCAAAGACTTTCACATGAAGATTATCTTTTTAGTAATAAATTTTATTATTTGTTAGAAAAGTTAACAATTTTCTTAAAGAGATCCTTTATGGTCATAAATTCAACCGTTTTGAAAAAATTCGTCTTTTTGGATTAAAAATGTAACTTTTTCGTAGAACATTAAACTTTTGTTTACAATTCATGTTTTGTTGCTGATAAGTCAACTGACATTTTTTTTGGATGATAAATATTTTTTTCTGAAACTTTGTCTTTTTGATTTGAAAGATCATATTTTTTAGTAGAAATATTTCCTCTTTCTTGGATAAAAATTCAACTAGTTTAACTATTTCCTAAAAAATTGACTTTTTGTTTAAAATTCGTATTTTTATGTGAAAAAGTCAACTGAAATCTTTTTGGATGAAAATTCAAATCTTTTTTTGAAAATTTATCTTTCTGATTTAAAAGAAATATTAAGAAATATTCTTCAGAAATGAGAGACCGAAAGAGAAACAAATTGCTGAAAATTTAGGCCAAAAAGGCGAATTTTCAACAAGAAAACTAGTTTGAAAACAAAACGGAAAATAGTTTAACTTTCTACCAAAACAGTTCAATTTTCAACCCAAAAATACGAATTTGCAACAAAAAGAAGCGAATAGAACGATTTGCTATCAAAATTACTGATTTTGGACAAAATAATTAAACTTTTAACCAAATAATAATTTTTGAACCAAACAAAAAAAGATTCATGAACCAATAATGTTTAGATTTTCAACGAAAGAGATTAATTTTTAACTAAATTTATGAATCGTCAACTGAAATAGTTAAAACTCACAAGAGCTGAAACAATTAATTTTTTTACAAATTTGGTGAATTTCCTACAAAGTAGAATAATTACAAAATTTTCAACTAGATATTTGAGTTTTTCAATAAAACAGTGAAGTTTTTAACAAAAAATGAATTTTAAACCAAAAATCTTAACTTTCTACAAAAAAAACGAAATTCTGACAAAAAAAAACATGAATTTTTGACATAGAAAGACAAATCTTCACCAAAAATTAAAATGTTAAATTTTCAGAATGAAAATTAATTTTTCACTAAAAAAAACGAATTTTCAAAAAAATAGTTACATTTTCAACGAAACAATTTTCAAAACAAGTCTAAAATTTTTAATCAGAAAACTGATTTTTTAACAACTTAGTTCAGCTTTCAACCAAGGAGTAGAATTTTCAATTAAAAAAGGTAATTTTACAACAAAATTGAAATAGTTAAATTTTCAGTAAAAAAAAATGATTCTTGAACAAAAAAGAAAAACTAATTTTCAACAATATATTTTAATTTTCTACCAAAATGGCTGAATTTTCATCCCGCGAAGACGATTTTTTGACACAAAAGTGGGATTTTCTTTAAAAACATGACTTTTTAACAAAATTGTTGAATTTCCTACGGAGTCGATTAATTCATTAACTTTTCACGAAGCAATTACATTTTCAACCAAATTCCGGAATTTTCAACGAAGAAGGTTATTTTTAAACGAAAAAAATTAATTTTTATACGAGGAGTGAAGTATTTAAAAAATAAAAATTTTAACAAAAATACGTACATTTTCAACCCATTTGCATTATTTCTAATAAAATGTTTAAGTTCTGAACTAAAATGTAAAATTTTCAAATCAAAATTAATTTTTCACAAAAAGAAGCGAATATTCAAGAAAATAGTTATATTTGAAAATAGACCATTTTCAACAAAATACATGGATTGTCAACTAAATGGTTATATTTTTAATTAACAAAACATTTACATTTTGTAGTAAATTAGTTGAATTTTCAACTCAAAAAGACGAATTTTCAACACAGCGGTTGAATTTAAAAAAAAATCACTTTTGAAGGAAATTATTGATTTTTCTACCAAGTAGATTATTTTTCACCAAATAGTTGAATTTTCAATCAAAATCATCTATTTTCGACCAAAAAGTGAAATAGTTACATTCATAGTTAAGAATTACGTAATTTTTATAGTTACTGTTACTGAAAAAAATGATCACTTCCTTGATTATTTACAAAATTAACCTCTCGACCACTATCATTACTAAAAAAGTAATAATTACAGTAATTAGTTAAAAGACACAATCAAATATGTAGGCTATTTTAATCAAACCTTTTAATAGATGGAGTATTTAATTGATTCCACAAAAAAATTGGAGGGTTCTACAAAAGATTTTATTAACTCAAACCAATTTTATGGTTAAATCAACCAAACACATGTAGTTAAAGAATTGATTAGAATAACCGAAACATTTGGTTGCGTCAACCAAATATATTATTAATATTCAACTTTGTTGAATATTATAACAATATTCTATAGTTGAGACAACAGTAAAATGTTTTGAACCATTTTTTTTGGTTCAAGCAAGTTTTTTTTATGAGTCTAATACTTTCCATTGCTGAAATTAAGTTCATGCTATTTTAATTAAGTG
The DNA here is from genome assembly GCA_035041075.1 of Acraspis erinacei. Lineage (NCBI taxonomy): Eukaryota > Metazoa > Arthropoda > Insecta > Hymenoptera > Cynipidae > Acraspis > Acraspis erinacei. The sequence goes on along the minus strand of JAWWLR010000158.1, from coordinate 40,734,281 downwards.
AGCGAGGACGTAAAATTACTTAGAGGAAGGAAAACTACCGGTTAGGCTTTATCTACGCTGAATATGAAGTTTTTCAGAATTTTTTTGCATCACTATATTATTTTCCTTCCGGATTATACGCAAGGTTCTTGATATTCTATTCCTTTGTGTCCTTGGAATGGTTCCATGTCTATGCACTTAAGAGAATATGAGAAGAGACGGCTGCTGTAAAGAAATCTAGTCGCACTCTTGATCTGCATTTTCGGGACATATCTCAAGTACTCCAGAGAATTTTTCTCTAGTTTTTTTCTCACGCTCTAATCAGACAGTCTCTTTTCTCTTTCATTTCCCAGACGTCTCCCTTAAAGTGAATTAATTTCCCTTATTCTCACGATTCTACTCGAATGACGAGAGCACTTTTTATTTGAAAATCTTATTTCATTTGTTGAGTTATTCCCCAGGTAAGAATCAAAAGTCAAAATGTTCTTATCCTTTCCTGGAAAAGTTAAAGTAATGAGATATCGCCTTTATATTGTTGTTGAAAAGCTAATTATTGATTGCGACTCTGTGTAAATATGACTTCTAAATTCGGTTTTCACATTGTTCAGCGATTAATAAAGATTACAAATTGTCTGCAATATAAATTTTTTCAATCAAAAATTTGAAGTAAGTCTTTTTAATTCATGAAAAAATTTATTTCTAAAAGTTTCTGAACATTTTTGATAAAAGATAACAATTAAATTGTGCCCATCTGCCTTAAATATTTCCAGAGAGGAGAAGTAGGTGAAGTAGCGAAAGTGAGGGTAAATGGTTTTAGGGAAAGTGGGGAATCGAGTAGAAACTGGGGCAGACGAGAAGTAGAGAAAATCAGGAAAAGTAGGTAAATTGAGAGGAAACAAGGGAAGCAAAATTAGATGCAATGATGTTAAATGAGGGGAGGGAATGTATAGGGGAAGTAGAAGAAATAAGGGAAAGAATAAAGATATGTAGGGAAAATAAGGGAAAATTTTGGGAAACGAGGGAAGTTAAAGTAGTGGAAACTATAGGCAGGGCATTAGGGGATGTGAGGGAAAATGAGTGAATTGAAATTGAAGGAAGTGAGACTAAAAAACTTTTATGAGGGGAGGGAAAGTAGGAAAATGGGTGGATCCGGAGAGACGAAAATAAGAGAAAGCAGAAGAAGTAGGTGAAGTGAGGGGGCGGAGAAGATAGGAAGTAGGTTCGATGCTGGGAAACAAGAGAAGGAACTATTTAGAGGAATAATGGAACTGAGGTTAAGGGTGTATGGAAAATAGGAAGAAATAGGGGAAATTGTAGAAAATTAGGGAAGGTAAAGTAGGGGAAATAATGGGAAATTAGGGGAAGAATTAGAAGATGTGAGGGAAAACTAGGGACGCGAAGTAGAGGATGTGAGGGAAGTAAGGGAAATTAGGGGCGGGGATGCATGTGTAATAAGGGTCAGGGATGTAAGGGAAATGAGAGAAACTAGAATAAATTATGCAAAAAGAGGGAAAGTTATGGAAATCAGCGGAAATGAGGTGGAGTAGAGTTAACAAGGACAAATGTGGAAGGATAAGTGAGAGAAAGTATGGGAAAGTGTGGGAAATTAGGGTGATAAGTAGTGGAAATAAGGATAAATTTTGGAAGTGAATTAGAGGATCGAAAGGTAGTAAGGAAAAGAAGGAAATTGATAGAAATAAGCAGAAAAGAGGAATATGTGAAATCGAAGAAATTAGGGGAAATAAGGTGGAGCAAGGGTAAAAAGGGGAAATATCGGAGGGGAAGTACTGTAAATTATGGGTTATTATGTGGGAGAAGTAAAGGAATTAAGGAGAACTCAGGGAGGCGAAGTAAAAAATGTGAGGTATGTGGGTGAAATTATTCCAAATTATGGTAAGGAGTTGGGGACGGATGTGGCGAAGAGGAGAGTTATCTGTGGAAGCGAGGAGAGGGAAAAGTATATGAGGAAGAAGTTGGGGAAGGTGTTGAGCGAATGGTAAAGTGAGGGGAGGGGAAGTAGTAGAATGTAAGGTGAGTAGGGAGAGTATAGAAGGGAGAGTATGAGAGGGGGATGTTTAAACGACTTAATTAACGTTTTAATAGGCTACGCCGGCTACGGAACCGTTTTTTAAGGGCGCGTGATGTCTGCTCTTAATAATTTTTTATTTTGGAAAACAATTATGTTCTTAAAGTTTTTCTACCACTCTTTTAAAACGTTCTGACACTTGTAAGGATACGAGGAACATGAAAGTAAGGTACCAATGAACAAAATATTACTGCTGTTAACAAAAAATTACTGGTACCGACCATACAATTTTTGGTAAATTTTACAACAATTTATGTTTTATTATAAAAGATTAATTTTAAGTTTTGAAGATTTCAAAATATGTACAGAAAGAATCTTGCAGATTTTAAGCCATTTTTTTTATTTCACACGTTTTTAAATATTTCGAGGGAAACTGAATTATTTACAAAAATATTTAAAAATTTTTAAAGTATTGAAATTATTTGAAAGAAATCTAATTTTAAAGTTTTTTCAAAAAATTACAAACTAAATGTAGAATTTTTAGCATTTTTAAAGGTTTCAAATAAATACAATTTTTTTTAAATACCTGACAATATTGTGAATAATTTTTTATTTAAAAAACTTAATTTGAGGCAAAAATTGAAGATCTCAAAAAATTTCAAACGGCTTCCTAAAATTTCGAAAAAGAACGTAGAGATTTGTAAATCAAAAATTCTCAGTTTTGCAGGATTTAAAATTTTTAGAAAAAATTCGAATAAGTTTAACCGATACTTAGAAGTATAAAAAAATTATTAAAAACTGAACATTTTAAAAAATTTTTTTTGAAAAAGACTAAAAATATTGAAAAATTGAAAAAGATTTCAAAAATCTTAAAACAAAATGTGGATTTTTGAAGATTAGGATTTTGAAAGTTTTTGTGTAATAGATAAGAAAATTTTTCCAATATTCTTTGGAAAATAAGAAAAATGTCTCAAAATTATTTTCAAAGAAAATTTAAAAAGATTTCGAAAAATTTGAAAGGATTTCTAAAAATATAAAAAATGTGGAAAATTTTAGGACATGTTTTTTATTATAAAAGATTTTCCAAAATTTTAAGAAAAATTCGAGTCAACCTAAATAGATATATTTACGAATTTTTAAGAGATTTGAAAACAATTTAAAACTAGAGGACTTCCAAATTAAAAAAAAACGATTTTTAAGAAATTTTAATGGTTTACAGAAAACGAAAAAATTTGCTTGCAATGCGGATAAATTCATTTTAATCTAGATAATTCGAAGTAATTCCCTTAATCCAAGTCTCTTATAAAATTATTCAAGTTTCGAGACTCAAATAATCCAAGTCTCATGTAATTGAGATAAATTCACCTATCATCCAAAGTAATACACTTTTAATTTACGTAATTTGAAGTAACTGATGTAATTCAAGTAATTAACTTGTAATCCAGCAAAATCCAGGCAATTCGGAGTAACTTACATAGGCAATCCAAATATTTCTTAACATTTTAATTAAAATTAATCTTCTTTTTTATATCATATATTACATTCTATATTATATATTATATTATATATTTTTTATATTGTGGAAACTTCTTATTCTTAATGTAAATTTAATTTCTTCTAACCGAAAATTTTCAAATTTCTATGTTGGAGGAGCATTCATGAAGATTAAACTTTTTTGCAAATTAATATTTTGGGTTAATAAACTCAATTATTTCGGTAGAAAATTCAGTTCTTGTCGAATTTTTATCTTTTTCGAATAAAAATGCAACTTTTGTTGCAGAATTCATATATTTTTTTTTTAATTCTACTTTTTTCGGTAGAAAATCATTGTTCTTAATTGATAATTCAACTATTTAGTGAACAATTACTATGCTTTTAGTAAATTCAATAATTCGTTAAAAACCGTTTTTTTCTTTTGTTAAAAAATCAACTGTTTTGTGGAAAGTTTGTCTTTTTGGTTTGATTTTTTACATTACGTTACTTTTTTAAATTAAAATATCTACTACTATATTTTTTTAGAATATATTTATTTTTGACTAAAAATGAACCTACTTAGTAGAAAGCTCATCAAATTTTGTTAAAGAATCACATCTTGATTAAAATTCCAGTTGGCGTAAAACGTAATTATTTTTTTGTAACTTCATGTTTTTAAATTAGTTTCTAAACATTAAATTGAACTATTTTCATGAAAACTTATCTATATTAGTTGAAATTTCATGTATTTGGCTGAAAAATCTTTTTTCTGTAGAAATATAATCTTCTTGCTTAAAACTTTGACTGTTTATTTAAAATGATTGAATTTGAATTTTTGAAAATTGATTTTTTTCAATTCAAGAATTTTTTTGAAAATTAATCCTTTTTCTAGTAAAAATTTTAAAAATTTTTTAATAGAAATATAAGCTATTATAATTTTCGTTAAGAATTCATATCTATGTGTGAAAAGAATCTACTTTGTGGAAAATTAAATAATTTTGTTTAAAAAAAAAAAATTTTGGTAAAGATTCTTCATTTTAGTGGAAAATTCATTTCTCTGGTTTGAAAATTCAACCCATTCTTTAAAAAATCAAGTTTTTTTAAATTTATGGTCTCATTTTTCAACTGCAATTTAGCTAATTCAGTTAAAGATTCGTCGCTATAGTTTTTAGAATTTATCTGTTTTAGTTGAAAGTTTAACTACTACGTTGTAAATTCATTTATTTTGTTT
>JAWWLR010000158.1:40686104-40700737 GCA_035041075.1 Acraspis erinacei | reverse complement strand
AAAAAAAAATCATTTTTTCAAAAATTTTATTTGTTCCTAATCATTTTTGTATAACATAATGCATTTTTTCGTCAATTTAAATTAAAGCTGCATTCAACGGGAAATATGACTCTAATATCATGTATCTGTTTACACCTTTTGAACATTTTTTATAGCTAAATCAGTTGCTGAAATCGTGAAATCCTAATTCGCACTAGTGTGCGGTACATGGGTTCTGGAATGACGTATACGGCGAGAAGGACAAACAACAAGAAGACCATATCCTAAAATTTCTAGATAGGCCACGTCACCTCTGCCAACGTAACAAATGTTTACAAGTTATTACCTCAAAATGGAAAAATTAAACGCGCTTAGACACAAAATCAGTTTTTCCTTACTATATTCACGTAATTATTAAATAATTAATAAGTAGTAGTAATTCAGTAATAAGGAGTTAATTAAGTAGTTAAGTAATAAATAATAAATTATATTTAACTTAATTATTAATTTTTAATTTTTTATATGATTGACACATAATATTACGTTGTTATAAACTTACCGACAAAATCTGGAAAAATGGCCATTGCGATGCACAAAGTTTCAACTAGAATCTTCATTTTTGTGAATACTGTTCGTTCCAGAAGAATGTACAGAATGAATATTTTACACCAGATTTTTCTAATGTTTATATACCTGATGTCATACCTTTTATCATGACAAATTATATGAAGCTTCTATGAGGTAAATTGGAGTGGGAAACTTATTTTTCTGCGATATTTGTATTTCAAATATTTAACTTGTCCAGAGGAAGGCCAAATTTGTGCTATGCTATACTAAAACAGCACATATTTTATAGAACATTTAGTTCGTTTACTGATTATAAATGTTAACAAAGTTTACGAAAGGAAGGCCTTGAATATAACAGCTCAATAGTTACCTCATAAATTTGAAGAACATTTTCATATTTCAAAAGTCACACTTACTTCCCTGGTACGCTCTTTTTCAATTTTTGAAAAATTCTGCATTTTTTCCCTATTTTCAAGAAACTTCCATTTTTCCACTTTTTCTTCTTTGTTCTTAAATTTTCGGAATACAGCTCGTTTGTTTAAATCTTCTACTACTATACTATTACATTGTTACAAATTCTTTTTGTCTAGGTAGAAGATTTCTCATTTAAATTGAAAATTCAGACTTTCGAGTGTAAAATTTCATTATTTTTTAGAATGTTTATTTCTTGGTTGAAAATTGATTTATTTTGCTAATAATAATAAATAATAATAATACATCTTTATGGTTAAAAATTTTAATTTGTTGTTAAAAATTCGTCTTTTTGTAGAATAACTAATGATTCCGGGTTGAAAATTCTACTGTTTTGTAGATAATTCGCGTTTTTCTCTTCTAAAAAATTCGACTCCTTGGTTGGACTACCTTTTTAATTTTTTTGTATTCATCTTCTTGGATGAAAATTTAAATCTCTTGTTGAAAATTATTTTTTTAAATTAATTCTTCATCTGAAAATTTTAAATGTCTGTTTTCTGCTTCAAATTAAAACTTTAGAAGTTGAAACGTGAAGATTTTCTGGTAAAAAAATTAACTATTTAAAAGAAAATTTCACTCTTTTGTAGAAAATTATTTTTTTTAATTAAAAATTGATGTATTTTTAAAAATAATTATACATATTTTTGATTTAAAAATTAATTTTTGGATGAAAATGTTTTTTTTAACATTCAAATGTTCAATTTGAAATGGAGCTTTTCGGTTTAAAAATTCTTCTGTTTTGTGGTGAATTCGTCTTCCCTTCTAAATTCAACATCTTTGATAATAATTGATGTATTTGTATAAAAATTAATGCATTCTCTCGAAAATTCCTCTTTTATGGCAAAACATTAATCATCTCTAAGGAAAAATCTAAACAAAAAATAAGTATTTGAATCATGTAAAGTTGATGAAAAACTCAACAATATGGTTGAAATACTTTCTTAGCAAGGTTTTTTCTAAGATTCACTTCTTTGGTTGAAAATTTAACTATTATTGAAATTTTTGTTATTTTGGTTAAACATTTATAATTTAGAAATAAAAAATCAAATATTTGATAGAAAAATCATATATTTTGATAAAAATTCGTCTTTGGGGTTAGAAAATTAATCTTGTTTATTTAAAATGTATCTTTTTGGTTCAGAATTGAACTATTTTGTTAAAAATGCCTTTTTTATTTTATTTTAATTCGAATGATATAAATTCGTCTTTCGGTACAAAACTAATCTTTTTTCCTCAAAAATTCAGTTAGGTACTTGGTCAAAAGTTTTAATACTTTTGGTTAAAAGTTAATTTTTTGCGCTCAAACCGAATGTGTTTTAGATAACACTTATCATTAAAATTAAAAATTTAGATTTGCGGGTTACAAATTTAAATATTTAAACGAAAAATGCACTATTTTATTGCGAATTATCTTTCTCGGTTGAAACTTATTTTTTGTTGTTGAAAATTTAACTATTGGGGTTAAAAAATCTACTTTTTGGGTAGAATATTCTACTGATTTGTAGATCTTTCGCGTTTTTCCTGCTAAATTTATTCAACAACTTTGTTGAAAATTGATGTATTTTGTTCAAATTGATCTTTTTTTTATATAAATCGATAACCATATTTGTGGAAAAATCCATTTTTTGGTGTAAAAAATTAAATATTTATTCAGGAATAATATCGAACTGATTGCAAATTCAACCAGTTGATTGGAATACTTAGTCGAAATTTTTTTTTTAAAGATTTCCTTTCTTGGTTAGAAATTTAACTCCTTTCTTGAAAATTAGTTTTATTTTTCTTGTTTTGTTAAAAATTTTTTTGTAAATAAATTAACTATTCCATTTTTAGAAAATGAATCTTCTTAGTTTAAAAATCATATTTTATTATTAAAAATGCAACTGTTAAGTTAAAAATTAATCTGTTTTAGTTCAGGATGCAACTCTTTTCTAGAAAATTCTACTTTTTTGGTCGAATTCAACTTTTTTTCATTTCAAATTAAAATTTGAACTTTTTTATAATTGAAGGTCAAACTGAAGATTTTAGGGTTGAAAATTGAACTATTTTGAAGAAAATTGCCCTATTTTGTAGAAACTTGATTTATTTATTTCAAATTCATTTACTCTTTTAATAAGAATAAATAATAACAAATATTTTTGATTAAAAATTTAACATTTTTGTTGAAAATTCAATTTTTCTGGTTTAAAATACTGCTGTTTGGTGGATAACTCGTCTTTTTCCCGCTTAAATTCATCAAATTTGTTGAAAATTTATGTATTTTCTTAAGAATTAATGTATTTTCTTGAAAAATAATATATTTTGGCAAATCATTAATCATAACTAAGGAAAAATCTTTAAAAACTCAATTATGTGATCAGGAATAATATAATAGAATGGAATTTAACTATTTTGTTAAAAATAAGTATTCCCTTTATTTTCATTCAACTGGTATAAATTCGTCTTTCGGTACAAAAGTCATCTTTTTGGTCAAAAATTCAGTTAAGTGCTTTGTCAAAAGTTTAAATACTTTTTTACAAATTAATTTTGTTTTTTTGTTAAAAATTAATCTGTTTTATACAAAATTAACCCATTCGATTTTTGGCAACTTATTCCTATTGGTTACAAAATCACCTTTTTGATTGAAAATGCAACTGTTTGGTTGAAAATTAATCTGTTTTAATTCATAAATCAACTGTTTTATTGAAAATTCTACTTTTTTGGATTTTGAACTACTTTATTAAAAATTCATTTAGTTTCAGTTAAAAATTTAACTATTTGGGAAAAAAGCACTATTTTGTCAAAAGTTATATTTTTTGTTTGAAAATTAAAGTATTTTGTTATTAATAATAAACAGAAATAGTACATATTTTTGGTTAAAAATATAACTTTTTTGTTGAAAATTAAATTATTTGATTAAAAAATCATTTTTTCGTTTAACTCAACTATCTCGATAACAAATAATTTTTGTTTAATTTTAATTCAATTGATTAAAATTTGTCTTTTGGTACAAAAGCCATCATTGTTGTTTCAAAATTGATCTTTTTTCTTTAGAATTCAACTGTTTTTGTTAAAAATTCGTTTTTCCAATTCAACTGGTAACAGATTTGGCTTTTCGAAGAAAATTCGTCTTTTAACTGTATTCTGACAAATTCGTCTTTTTCGGCTAAAAAATGCATCTTTTATGATAAAAAAACTCATCTTTTTTATTGAAAATAAACTTTTTGTATTAAAAATTCTTCTCTTTCGCAGAAAGTCTTAAAATCTTGGAAATTGAAAGCTTTAAATTTTGTGGTGTTGTAAGTGCGCAAACATTAAATTAGAGAAATTTTTAACGAAAATAATGTAAAATGATAATAAATTAAGTGCTTAAACAATTCTTGTTTTTACATTTTTGTAAAGAAATGATGAAATGCGTGCTTTTAGTGGAGGTTATGTAACCTCTTTATATGTTTCACAATTTTGCTTTATTATTATTACACGCTTCAATAAAACTGAAAATGTTACTCGAGTTCTTTTATTTAATTTCAGATTTATCAAGTTTTAATAAATAATATGACCAAAAAAGAAAAAATGTAATTATTTAAAACTAAGTAAATTTTTTCTTCTTGTAAAGTTATTTTAACTTTGAATTAAAAAAATAAAGTTGAAAAACAAAATTTTTAACAAAGAATTTTGGAAAATAATTATAATTTTTCTTTGGAATAGGGATTTTTTAAAAGAATGATTATTTTATGTTTGTTCAACGAATTATGTCAAGAACTTAAATTTAGAGAGTACTAAAAAAACTTTTATTTGATTTAAAAGAATAATTTTTTTGTTTAAAATAATGATATAAAGTAATTCGTTTATTGAATTTTAATCAGAAATTTATTTGAATCCTACCGAAAAAATAAAATACTATACAACGCATTTTTATTTCCTCAATACAAATATTAATGCTTAATTAATAACCTTAACCTTGGAAACCTGATATTACTGCCAATACTGTGATATATATTTTTTTAATTTCGAATTATTAAAATTTATGTATTGTCATTCTCAACCTATAAACCCTATAAAAGTCATCTTTATGGGTTGAAAATTCAACTATATTAGTAGAAAATTCATTTTTTTAATTGACAATTTATTTATATTCTTGAAAATTCGTTTTTTGTATGGTTGAATTTTTTTATCTGGAAATTCAACTACACCATTATTAGTTAAATATGTATATTTTTTCGTTAAAATTTAACAACTTGATTGAAACTTGAATTACTTGGTTAAAAATTAATTTTTCTGGTTAAAGATTCTTAATTTTAGTTGGAAATTTAACTATTATCTTTAAATTCAGTTTAAAAGAAATTAATTTTTTGAACAAAATTTTAAATATTTCATTTAATGAAAATTTTTCTTTCTTTGTTAAAATTCGTGTGTTTGGTGAAATTTTGTTGTTGTTTTTTTGGTAGAAAATTAACATTACTGCTTGAAAATTCATCGTTTTGGCTTCAAATTTAGCTACTTGGTTGAACGTTGAAATACTCTATTAAAAGCCCATTTTTCTTCTTGAAGATTCTTGATTGTATTTGAAAATTAGTAAGTTGAAAATTTAACAATTATCTATAAAAAAAATTTTCAGAAACTAATTAATTTAACTGAAAATTTTACTATTTAATTTGGTAAAAATTTTGCTTGTTTAGTTTAAATTCATGTATTTTGTTGAAATGTCGTTTGTAGGTAAAAAATTAACAAACTTGTCGAAATTTTTTTTTTCTTCAGTTGAAAATTCTAATACTTGGTGGAAAATTCAACTTATTTGTTAAAAATTCTTCTTTTTGGTACAATTTAACTGTTTTTCATTTTTAATTAAAGTCTCTGTTTGTTGAGATATCAGCAATTACATTTTTTTGGTAAAGAATTCATTTGTAGAGTTTTTGGATAAAATAATCTACTTTATTAAAAATGAAACATATTTGTTAAACAGTGTTCCATTTGGTTGAAAAGTCAAAATGTTATTAAAAATTTATATTTTTTTGTTGACTTTAACTGTTTTCAATTTTTAATTAAAGTCTGTGTTTGTTGAGATAATGACTATTACATTTTTCGTTGAGAATTCATCTCTCTTGGTTAAAAGTTAATCTACTTTTTAAAAAATTCAACAATTTTCTTAAAAGGTCATATTTTTGGTTAAAGATTCTTCATTGGAGTTGTAGATTTATCTTCTCGGTGAAAACTGTAACTGTTTTGTTAAAAAATGTATTTTGTAATATACATAAATTTATTTCTTAACTGAAAATGAACTATTTCACCTGAGGATTCATAATTTCAGTGCAAATTTTCTATCTTAGGTTGAAAATTAGTTTTTTGTTGTTTTTTTTTCGTAAAATTAATTTTTAAACTGAAAATGTTTCAGTTGAAAAATCAACTGATTTGCTTGAAATTCATGTATTTTATTAAATTAATTAAAACTGAAATTAAACTAAATTAAATTATAGTTCAACTAATTGGTTAATAAAATTTAAAATTAATTTTAAATTTTTAATTTAAAAATATTAAGTTTAATCAATTTTAGTTTTTAATCAATTGAAATGTTAAATTCCATCTTTTCAGTAGGAAATTAGGCGTCCTGGATAAAAATTTCTATTATTTGGATAAAATAATCTGCTTTGTTGAAAATAAAACAAATTTGTTAAAAAGTACTCTTCTGATTGAAAAGTCAACATTTTTTCATTTTTGGCTGAAATTAACTGTTTTTAATTTTAAATTAAAATCTAGTTTTGTTGAGATATTAACTATTAAATTTTTCGTTGGTTAAAGATTCTTCATCTGAGTTGGAGATTCATCTCGTCGATGAGAAATGTAACTGTTTTGTTGACAAATGTTTTTTTAATAGAAATTTCTTTTTTAACTGAAAATTCAACTAGCCCACTTGAAGATTCTTAATTTCAGTTTAAATTTGATCTTTTAGGCTGAAAAGTGAAATTTCTTTGATGAAAATGCGTTTTTTTGAAGTGATTAAAAAATAAAAATTTTATTTTATTTTTCATTGTTATTTTATTTTTTATCTTTTTACTTTTTTTATAGTACTTTATTTTTTAATTGAAAATTTAACTATTCCACTTAAAAATTCATAATTTCATTTAAAATTTCTTCTTTTAGGTTGAAAATTAAACAATTTGGATGAAAATTCATCTTTTTTTGTTGATAAAAATTAATTTTTTAATAAAACAATTTTTAGTGGGTAATTCAACTGATTCATTTGAAATTCATGTATTTGGTTTAAAATTCAACTATTTAATCAAAAGTTCATCTACTTTGTTGAAATTCAAAATTTTATTAAATAGTAATCTTTCTTAAGACATAATGTCTAGCTTAGGTGGAGTAATCCACATATCCGTTTATAGAGGTAGTCCAAAGTAATCCACCTTCGCTGGACCGCATAAACTTGGATTTTTTTCGTTTGCATTTAATCTTCGTGGGTAAGCCATATCTCATAAAATTTTCCATATTAAAGAACAAATTTTATATCCCCTTTCCGTGATAAAAAAAAGCCATAAAATGGCACTCAAGCTACTTCCAGAAATTTCTTTAGGTCTCGACAATTTGGTACAGGTGGATCTATTGTGAGAGTCGTAATGTCGGTCATGATGAAAAATGAGAAAAACCCGGTTAATGGCATAGAGGTCGTAGAGGGGAAAATAAAAACGATAGAGGAGAATCACGAGATTCTGGTAATCTTGAGGCACGATTATATGCGGTTCTTATGTAGGTTTTACACGGTTAGGAACGTGGGCCCGTTACGGCATTAGGAATTCCCGCCTGAGGTGATTCTTTCGACTCTCCTCAACTATTCGACGAAATAAACGGCCTTGCCGCCCGAGGGCGTAAATTATTGTAAATCTTGAGCCTCACCTGTCCTAATGGGGTTATTTCCGTCCCAAATAAGCTACATGAGATTTGAGATGATTTTTCTTTACGACTGCACAGAAGCATTTTAATGCTTGCTGTCGATCATTGACCATCGGAGGTATGAATGGAAATCAACGGTGAATAGCACAAGAGAAATGTCCAAGGAGTCTTGAATAAGGTCGTCAATCATTCTTGCTTGAAGGGTTTTAAACTCAATTTCATTTTGAAAAACTTTTTTATGAAAGATTTTAAAGATGGTATTGTATTTTTTTTAAAGACACTTTAGTGTTCTTCAGAATTCATTTAGCCATTGTGTTCATGATTATTCATGACGACTGAATTTAATTCATTTTAAAGTTTATGTATTTTTTTGAAAATTCATATTTTTCGGTTAAAAATAAACTTTTTTAACTGAAAATTTAACTATTCCATTCTTTGTTCAAAACTAACTTTTTTGACAATTTAATTGTTTTGTAGAAAATAGGTCTTTTTGGCTTCAAAATTCGACTGACCTATATACTAACTTGTAGGTATACGGTATACTTTTCATTGACATTTTATTAACAAATTTCAAAATTTTGATTGCCGTTTTTTCGTAAAGAATGCTTTCGAAATTTCTAAAAGATTTGTGTGCTTGGATCTTTTATAATCAATTTTGTTAATTTTTCAATTAACAGCAAAGTAAAAATTTCCTTTAACTTTTCAGAAGTACCATTTGTTTTCATCAAAGAAGGTTTTATACCTGTACTAAAACTACCCAGAAATGACTTGCAGTAGATGGAAATGATTTAGAAATATTGGCAATTGTATAAATATTTTTTATAAACAAGTTCACAGTTTCGCTATTTTTTAATAAATAGGCTAATTTTTTCACAGGATCAACTAAGTTTGTCTTTTCAATGACTCTTTGCCATTACGCTTTAAAACTTCGCAATAACTTTTTATCATTTGAATAATTTTCATTTAAAAATTCCAAGTTCTGCTATTTTCCAACGAATAGGCTCAATTTTCTTGAATGAATAAATTCAGAATATTTTTCGGGTGACTGTTTGTTTACTTAAAGAATGTACAAGAATGATCAATTTTCTAAACGATTTCCATAAACAACTTTAGAGTTTGGCTATTTTTCAACGAATAGGCTTAATTGTTTTACATAATTAACGAAGAATGTCTTTGCAATGACTTGAATATGATTTTTTGCAAAATTTCAAAAATTATTAATTATTTAATCAATTTTCATTAAAAAATTCAGCTCTTAACTTTCTTCATCAAATAGGCTTAATTTCCTTATGGAATCAACCAAGAATGTATTTCCAATTACCGTTTTCTATGACGCTTTGCACATTCCAAAGAATTTTTAATTATTTAAATAATTTTCATATAAATAAACTCAGAGTTAGGCTTTTTTTTAACAAATATTTTGCAAATTCGTGAGAATTAATAATTATTTAAACAATTTAAATAATCAAATTCTGTCATGATGAAATCTTTGGACATGAAGGAAGAAAAAGAGGCATGCCAAAATAAAAAACGGTGACAAGAAATTATTATTCTTTATAACTATCATCTCCTATACATATAGTAATACCAGATATTGACGGGGTTTCTTGAGATTTTCCACTTTTTGTCAACTTTTCACTTAATGAGATAATAATAAATACAAGTTAACAAACTTAATTGTTTAAGCTAATTATTATTGTTTATATGTATCTTCTGTGAAATAATTGCAAAATGTTGGGTTTTTTCTAAAAAATTTTAACTTTGCTTTGTTTTTTCGTTTATGAACAAATAATAATTAAACAATAGAGGGAATCATTTTTCAAACAATCTCTTTCTTTTTTGTGAATATATTTTTCTGAAATAAAACACATTTGAAATATTCTTCAAATTTTCTACATGGATTATATTAAATGTAATTTTTCTTTTAAGTTACTAAAACAAATTATTTGTTTCTACTTGAAAAATCGAAGAAATGCTAACAATTTCAGAAAAAATCGCAACTTTCTAGCATTGCTTTGTGAGAAGGTAATTAAACAATAATTAATTGTGTTAAAAATTGTGTTTGTTTTAATGCAATAATTACTATGACAATAAGTGAAAAGTAGATAAAAGAATACAAATTTCAGAAAAAACCGCAACTATCTAGCATGACTATATTAGAAGATAGTTATAAAAAGGAATAATTTCTTTACATGATTATGTTTGCTGAATATAAATAATTATGACCTCGTTAAAATTAAAGAGTGTACCAAAAGTAGAAAACTTTAGAAAAAACTGCAACTTTCTATCGTCCTTCTAAGAGAAAATTATAATAAAGAAGAAATTGTTTGCAGAATTATTTTTCTTAAATTTAACTGGGTAAAGAGAATTAAATTTTTTCTCTTTTCTACGCAGTAAAAATATTTTTATTTTTTCACATCATAAGTGTGTGCCCTTAAAGGTCACATGTTTCTAAAATTTGATCAGAATCTTATCAACCATACAAATATTGTACCAAAGCTTAACATCCCTGGGAATCTCTTTACCGATAATACGATCCATGCTGTAAGGTATCATTTATTGAAACAGAATAAATTGTAAACTTTTAGAATTATTGATATAAAAATTGCAGTCAAAATAAATAATATTAAACAAATAATTTTTTATGTTTTCGATAAATTAAGTGAAATAATATTACTCATATATTAAACACTTTGTATAAAAAAAGAAAGAGTTGTACGAAATTTTTTACTATTTTGCAATACCGAAAAATTTTATAAAATTCTGTATTTAATAGTTAATAATCGATATTGAAACAAACATATTTTCATTGTGTTATACTTATAGATAAAAAAGTGTGCGTCCGAACAAAAAACGTTAAATTATCATTGTTGAGAAATTGATTTTCTTGAGTAATTGTCTTTAAAAACAGTTTATTTAAAGAACATACTTCTTTTTAAACCTTCTTGTGCAATTTTGTTACAAAATTTAATTTTCTAATTTTTGGGTTTGTTTAAAAAGTGTATTTTCAAATATATAATACTCTGTGTCGTTCTCTGCCGTTCGGTTCTTTAACCGTTCTTAAAATTTCGATTCTTGGTAAACCAAAATTTTTGTTATATTAAAGCAAAATTCTCAATTTTTCCAATAATTTCACATATCCCTTTTGTTAACAAAATAACCAACTTTTATGTAAAATACAACATTCTTTTTGCTAGGGGTATAATTTTTCAAAAATAAGATTCTCTTGTGTCATTTTGTGCACTTACAAAATTCGGAGAAAAATCTTTTTGATAGGGATGTAATTATTCATTACTAAACTTCTTTTTTGTAGTTTCGTGAATTTAAAGAATTTAAGAAAAAATACTTGCTTGTAGTTAAAATGAATTCTTTAACATAAATTTTATGGATATGTAATTAGTCAAAACTAGACTGCTGTTATGGAATTTTGTTGCATTTACAAAAGTTTAAGAAATATTACTGATTGAAAATAAATTTGTTGAATGTTTGCTGGAAAATAAGAAATAAGCAAATTTTCCTAAAAACGAAATTAATAAAATGATAGATTTGGGTTATCAATATTACATTGTGAAAAATTTATTTGATAAATTTGTGCAAATATTTTAAATTCCTTTTTTTTCTTGGTTTTTACGATGTCTTTTCTAAGAATCTGTGGTCTCTGTTTTTTTTTCAAGTTCAGGGTGTAATGAGACACTTGCTTGAGTGTGCGTTATGTCCTTGAGCCAGAGAGACGTCTTTTAAAGTCAGTGAATAATGCCGAATAATTTTTTAAAGAAAAATTTCTATCTTCTGTTGGATTTGAGAAAAAAATTACAAAACTTTCAGTTTTATTATCACTTCTCAGAAATATTTAAAATAAACAAATGTTAATAATTCTTTAATAATTAACTTCAAATTCAATTCTGTTTTTTTAATTAATATTAGCATAACATAAAAATATTCACTATTGTTCAAATTTATTTCCAGACCAAAATTTCCATCCGATTTGTAATTTCTTTATAAATTAAAAATAATACAATTCTGCATTTATCGTTTATACAAGATTAAAAAAAAGTTCTTCAATATTTTTTGATTTCATAAACAAAATGACAACAACAAAACTTTTCAACTTTTGAAGAATACATTTGTTATAAAATATTCGGATTCATTAAAAAAAATCTAGAATCAATGACACAACGATTTAGAAATTTGTTTAAGTAGAATTGTAGAAGCTTATAAACTTTGGAATTTTCTGTAAAAAAATAAACTTATGAAAATTATTTCATGCAGATTAACAATGTTTAGTCACTGAATTTAGACAGAATTTTGACAATGTATAGAAAAAAGTGGTTTATGACTATTATTATTATTACACCATTAAGCTTTAAAATTTAAATCAATTAGAAGTAATAAATAATCTTCTATGTAGTAAACAAATTTTATAAAAAATTATCTGTTCCAGCTATTTGTCATTAAATAAATACAAATTTTATTGGAAACCATCATAAATGAACCTGTAATTATGGTTTAACAATTGCTTAAAAGAACCTATTTAACAAATCAGCTCTTTCGCTAAGTTTCGAGTTATGAGTTAATTTTTTCAACATAATTAAATGTAAATAATTAAACTTCAACCTTTCTTAGAACTTTTGGGCGATTTTCAACAATTATTATTATCAACAATTTCATAAATAAAATTTTATCGTCGCATTATCTTATAAACTAAAAATCCGACTTTCCTGTTGAACTCAACTACAAATCATTCCTTGCCGTCAGATTCGGCCAATCAATAAAGTCATTATATGTAAGTATTGATAGAAAAATTTTGATTGAAAGCAAAATTATCTCTATATCTCGAAACGTAGCCAATGTTTTGTAGCCAAAAATTGTATTTATTTTCCAACAAATTGCTAAAATAGATTATTTGTTTATAATACTTGCTTACCATATATCAAACCCCATTTTTCTATGCATTTTAAAAATTTAGTCTGAATTCAGTCCCTAAACATTACTAATCTCCAAAAAATAATTTTCATCCACTTATTCGTTTATAACAAATTTAATCAATTTTTAAGCTTCTACAATTCTACTTAAAAATATTTCTAAATAGTTATGTCATTGATTCTAGATTTTTTTTAAACGAATCTGAATATTTTATAACGAATGTATTCTTCAAAAGTTAAAAAGTTTTGTTCCTGTCATTTTGTTTATGAAATAGAAAGTTTAAAAAATCTTTTTTAAAAAGTCGGATTTAAACGATAAATGCAGAATTGCATTAATTTTCGTTCATTAAAAAAATTTTAATCTGATAAAAATTGTGGTCTGGAAATTAATTTGTCCACAGGTACTTTTATTTGCGCAATAGAAGACGTGACGTTTGAATTTTGTCTCGAAAATCAATAATAATTTCAGAACTTACATTCCACACATCTTTTGGAAAACGCGTTTTTCATTTTTTTTCACAAAATTTTCATGAAAAAAATAGTATTCTGATTTTTTTTAAATTTATCTTAAAATAAGTAAATTAGAGCTTTGAAGAGTGAAATCAGTCAACTAGAACCTAAGATACGTCACTGGAAAAGATTGTCCAAAAAATAAAAGTGCCATATATCCGTCATTTTTTCTAATTTTCCAAAAATAATTGGTGGGATCCTAAATTGCAGCTAAATCCCATTCCGACATGGAAATTTCCGTGATCAGATGACGTGGATTCCACCTCCTATCAAAATTTCCCTGAATAATAATACTGAAGGAATGAGAGGGAGGTGGTTTGGATGTCTCGCCCAACTCCTTTTTTTTTATTGTTATATATCTGTCTAATGAGCCATTTAATAATACGTGTTTTTAAAACATATTTCTCTTATCTTAACTGTTCTTGGGCAATTATTTTACACAAATTGATTTGCTTGAGTATTTGTTTCTAAAAACAGTTTTTTAAAAGAACATACTTCTTTGAGTCTTCTTGTGCATTTTTGTCGCACAATTGGACTTTTAAAAGTTTATGTTTGTTTACAAAATGTACTTTCAAGACTGAACCAAAAATTTGGTTGTTCGAGCCAAATTTTTTAATTGCTATAGAATGAACAAACTCGTTTTGTTGAGCATAAAATTATTTTGCTGGAAAGTTTTGTTGAACTAAACGAAAAGTTTGGTAGGCAAAACAATTTTTTTGTAGATTGAACAAACTTATCTGGTTAAATTAACCAAATATTTATTAGCTTAACTTAATGATTTCTTAGACTTGACCAAACTATTGTAGATTTTACAAAATAGTTTTTCTGAACGAACTAAATATTTGTAATCATAACAACATTATTTGTTATCGAGCGAACTAAACTTTGGTAGACTTAACAAAGTTTAGTAACAGAGTTTAGTTGAAGCAATACTATTTTTGTCAAGCAAAAATTATTTTTTACGGGAAAATGTATTTTGAAAAAATGTGTAAAATATTTGCTGTATGAGAAAAATAATTAGAAGGACAATGTATTGGTACAATACAATGTGTTTGATTTGTAGAAAGTTCGTTTAATTAATCACAATTAATTTTCAGAATACTAGGTGATTAGATGAAAGAATGGTTAATTAATAGACTTATCTTAAATACTTTAAAATACTTTAAGATACTTTAAATACTTCCTTAATTACCTTTAAGTATGTTTTTAGGATTTGCGAGATTAAATACAACGAATAATAAAATGTAAAAATCATTTACCTTAAAATACATCTATAAGAGACCCTAGGCCCCACTCGTCTAAAATCTGTTGGTTCGCAGC
>JAWWLR010000158.1:40591095-40603320 GCA_035041075.1 Acraspis erinacei | reverse complement strand
TTTGTCAAACGTTCTTCAGCCAGTCCCAGGACATGAACTTAAGTCCCTTGTTTCGTTAAATCTTCTTTAGCCGTTTTTTAAGATGAACCTAAACACACTTTTATTTTGAAACGTTCTTCAGCCATTCCCTCAACATAATTCAGAAAGCATTTTTTTTCAAACGTTCCTTAGCGATTCCGTCAACATGAACCTAAAAACATTTGTTTTGTCAAAAGTTCTTCAATCATTCCCTGAACATGAACCTAAACTCACTTGTTTCGTCAAACCTTCTTCAGATATTTTTTACATGAACCTAAATATATCATTCATGCCATTCTTTCAGCATGAAGCAGAATACACTTGCATCATCAAACCTTTACAGCCATTCTCTCAAAATGAACCTAAAAACACTTGTTGCTTCAAAATGTTCTTCAGTCATTTTCTCAATATGTACCTAAATAGACTTTCTTTATCAAACGTTTTCCAGCTACTCCATGAACATGAACCTGAAGTCGCCTATTTCATCAAACTCTCTCCTTAGACATTTTTTAAAATAAACTTAAACACTCTTGTTTTGTCAAGAGCTCGTCAGCCATTCTGTCAACATGAACCTGAATACACTTGCTGCATCAAACGTTCTTCAGCGATTTTCTCAACATGAAACATAACTCAGTTGCTTCATCAAACGTTCTTCGGCCATTCTCTCAACATGAACCTAAAAAGACTTGTTACGACTAAAGTTCTTCAGCCACTCTCTCAACATGAACATAAAAACAAAATCATTCTCGCATATTGTATATCGTTGTGTCCAGATGCCAAACTTCCATCTCGGAGAGATCTAATTAAAGGGTTCTAATTCGTGAAGACAAAATGGAAAGGTGCTAACTCACATGCCAAATTCCCAAAGTTTCAAAATCCAATATAAATTATACTGGGAACATCAGCGCCCTCAACTTTATAGCACCTTTTTATTTGGCTTTGTCGAGTTAGCTCATTTTCAGTTAGATTTTCTCGAGGTGGAACCTTGACATTTGACCACATGGATATGTACACTAAATATTGATTCAAAGAGCTTAGCATTCTTAAAATCTGTTGTACACCTTTCTTCGACATCCGATGAAATTAAAAAAAAATTAATTCCTTACAATCATTCAAATACCGTATATTAATCTCCTGAAATTTCTTTGAAACAATCGAGCTCCCTTGAAATCCCTTCGAATCCTTTAAAAGCTATGGAACCCCCTTAAGATTATTTTAGGTTAAATACAATATTTAAAAATCCTTGAAATCGTTTAAATTCTTAAAAATACCATAAAAATTTCTGATAATCCGTGAGAATCTTTCCAAAATGTTTTCCATTCATTGAAAATATTTTAGAATTCATTAGAAAATTTTACAATCCATTCAAATCCCTTCAAGTCCTTTAAAATATTTGAAAATTTTTTCAAATTCCATTACATCATTTGAAGTTTTACGTGATACTCTAAAATCGCGGGGTATACTTTGAAATTGTTTGATATCTCTTACAATCCCTTTAAATGCCGTAAAATTTGTGGCGCCCCATTGAATGTTTCAAACCCCTTTAAAATCTTCGAAGATTATTTAAAATTCCGTCAACTTTTTAAAGCTTTTAAGATATTTAAAAATCCCGAAAAATTCCTTTAAATCTTTTACTTTCTCTTGAAATACCTTAAAACCCTTTGTAATCTGTAGATAAAAAATTCCCTAAATCCCTCAAAATCCTTAATAATCCGTCCAAATATTTAGGTATCTCTTTCAGAACCGTTTGGAAGTCTCATTAAGTTGGGTAAAAATTTTGAAATTGTCTGGAATAATTTTTAGTACTTTGAAATACACGAAAAATAGCATTGTATCAAGAAAATATCGTTACGAATACGAACGATAAAATCAATGTTTTCATGATACAAGAATATGTAACTTTTATTTATAGAAAATGTACTTTAATAAAAAAAATGTAGAAACAAATTTTTTTTGTATCTAGAAAATATCCGTATTCATAACGATATTTTCTTGATTCAATATTTATTTTTTTCCCATGTAGCTAAAAATCAATTAAAATCTGTTGAAATCCTTCGCAATCGCTAAAAACCGTTAAAACTCTCATTAACAGTGAAAATAATTAATATATTATTGATATATTGACTAAAAAATATATAAAATCGTAACAAGAAAGGAGGAGTTACAAATATCTTACGAATCATTACATTAGGGCGGTGGGGGGGGGGGGGGCTGCAAAATAAAAAATCATGCTTAAGTAATTGGTAAAATTTCAATCTAATGTTTATGGAAATATATATTCAGCTAAGTATTTTAGCATTAGCCATTCATAAATTAGGACGTATTTCTTTCGAGAGTACTTTTCTTAGGATTTACTTCTCATTATGCAAAGCTTCTTTTTCCCCACGCCCTGATTTCACCATTGTTCTACTTCTCGTTATAGAGTTTAGCTGATATTTTATTATTTTTCAGAACAAAGAAGTTGAGTGACATGAAAATGCAAAAAAAAAAATTGAGTAGTGAACTACTCTTCCTAATTATTAAAAATTGAGGTCATTATAAAGGAAAATACAAGCCTAAGACTCACCCGACTATTAACAATTTTCGACACTTTTTTAAATGTTAAAATTATTTTGCTACTATTTTGAAATAAATGACACTAATGCTACTATTTTCTCCAATTGCTCTTAACAATGCCTCAGATTTTTCACTTCGAGTTTAAACATATTGAAACGATCGAAGTTTCGAAGGTTTTAGAGTATTCTAAAATCTTCTAAGGGATTTCAGAGAATTTCAAAGATTTCAATTTTGCCAGACCGACGCGGTTTTATAGGCTCTCCAATGAATCTAAAGACTGACAAAATTTCAAATAATTTTAAAGGATTTGAATTTCCTTAGGGTATATTTGATCAGATTTCAAGCAATTTTAAGAGATTTAAAGAGTCAAACCTCCTACTAATACGGAATTATAAGTAAAAAAACCCTCCTCCAACTATTTCATGGCTAATGATACGGAAAATACAGTCTTACCAGTCAGTGCTTTAAACAATGTGTATAAGGTATTTGAAAAGGTTATCAAAGAATTTCTAGCGACTTTACGGAATCTCGAAAAATTTCTAGAGACCTTTCAGAAAGTAAATGACAAGATTTTATGGGGCCTCAGGGGATCTTAAAGATTTAAACATTTTTAAAGGAATTCACTAGATTTAACGGATTTTTGGTGGATCCCAAAACTTTTAGGATATTTTAAATACTTCAGGGGGTTTAACAAATTCAAGATGTTTCAGTATTTTAACATTTTCAAGACAATTCAAAGCATTTGAAAGAATGTAGGCTTTTCAAATAAAAACCAAGGATTTTAACGAGATTTCAAAGTTTGTAAGGGTCTTCAACAATTTCCAAATATTTCCGAAAATATCAAAGAATTTTAAAAAAGTATCCAGGATATCAAAAATATTTAAAAGATTTTAAGGGACCACAGCATTCATCTAGAGAACGTACAGGAATTAATTAAATGGAATGAATTTTGTAGAGATTTTTAAGGGTTTCAGGAATTTCAGAAATTTCACTATGTTTAAGCGGTTCATCTTAGAAGATCTCAAAAGTTTACAGGTTTTTAAAAGCATTTAAGCGAATTACAAAGCTTTTAGGGTACTGAAAATGATCTGAAAATATTTAACGCAATTTTATGGACGATGTATATTGAAAACTAGATTTAACAAATATTCAACTCTTCGAGTTATTATTTTTCTAAAATTAAATGACAATATTTTGCTCATATTTTTTTTAAATTGTGCTACGATTGAAACTATTTTTAACTTCTCAAAAGAGACGAGGCCATTTCGATATTTTTTATCAGTAAGTTAAAAAATAATGAAATGAAAACAACATTTTTTCTCAATTTTAGTAATTACTACTATCTGCAAACAAAATAATTCAAATTTTATTAATTTTCTCGGGCCATAGTGAGAAGTTTCAAAATATTACAACGGAATTCAGAGTATTTTTGAATTTTTTGAAAAATTTTTGAAAAATTTTAACGGATTTGGCCATATTTCATCCAACTTCCCGACGATTTCGGTAATTTTAAAAGATTTTGAGGCTTTTGTTAACGTATTTTAATGTATTTTTTAGAAGCTCAAATGACTTCATAGAACTTTAAAGATTTAAAAAAATGTAGAGGGATATCATCACAGTATTTCAAAGTTTAAAAAATTGTTTTCAAGATATTTACAAGGATTTTAAAGATTTTAAATAATTTTAAAGATTTCGAGTGATCTTAGGGTACTTAAAAACATCCCAAGACATTTCAATATAGATTTAAAGAATTTGAAGATATTTCAGAGGATTTAGAAAATTGAAGGATGTTTCAAAAGATACCAAGAAATGTTCCAAAGTTTTACAACATTTCAAGGGACTTATAAAGATTTTAATTTATTTAGAATATCTTAAAGAATGTTAAGAAATTTTCAAGAATTTTAGGGAATTGAAAAAAATGTCATGGTTTTAAAATATAAAAATATCATCAGATTTCATGTTACTTTATGAGTTTATGGAGCTGCAAGGGATTTTATAATATTTGAATAAATTTTCAAATAAATAATTTACAATAGTGAAAGGATTTTAGGATAACGCAAGAATTTGTCTAGATTTTAAATATTTCATAGAATTTCCAAAGATTTTCAAGAATTTTCAAGATTTTAAAATCTTTAAAAATACTTCCAGACATTTTAATTTGCAAGCAAAAAAGATTAAGCCTTAACCAAAAACAATTGATATTTCCACCAAAAAGAAATAAACAAATTTTCAAAAAAATAATTAAACTTTCAACAAAATAGTTACATTTTTAATCTTAAATATTAATTTTAAAAACCATAAATTTTTAAACAAATAATCAAATTTTCGACAGAAAAAAGTCTATTTCCAACGAAAAATGGAAAAGTTCATATTTCCGTAAAAAATATGACTTTTGAACCAAACAAAAAAAGGAATTTTAAACAAAGTAGTCAAATTTTCATCCAATAAGATGAATTTTCAACTGCCATGATGGATTTTCCTACCAAGCGAATGATTTTTCAACAAATCAAGTTTTTTCAGTGAAGAAAGAAAAATAAGTTCATGCGAATTACTCAACTTTGAATCCCGGAGACGAATTTTTTGTGAAATAGTTAAATTTTCAACTCGAGAATATGAAGTTGCATCAAAATAGTTAAATTTTGATCCAAAGAGATAAGTCTTAAACCAAAGAAATAAATTTGTAGCAAGATAGTTCATATTTTATTTAACTAGTTTTTGCAATTAAAAAATTGATGTTTCAATCAAAGAAAAAAACGAATTTTTTATAAGAGATGAATTTTCAATTAATATGATGAATTTTTAAAAATGAAAACTAACTTTTTAACAAATTGGTTAAAGCTTCGTCACAGTAGATCCATAATGCAATAATGGATATTTTAACAATTACATATTTTATTTTTGAATAAAAAAAAGATTGAGTTCAACCAAAACAGATGAATTTTCAACAGAAAAGTTGAATCATCCTCCAATTTTTGTGTAAAAAAGATTAAACTTTTTAAACAGATGAATTTTCGCACCAAAAAGAAGAATTTTTTCAAGAAATAGTTGAATTTTCAAAAGAATTTTTTTTTAACGAAACAGTTAAATTTTCAATTGAATAATTAAATTTTTAAACTAAATATTAAGTCTTTAGAAGGAAACGACTGCAAAAAAAGAAATAAAAATACCAGGCAAATCCATTATTACTGACAAGATTATTATATCGGGGTGACAGCAAAACTTCATTAAAAATTTCTTAGGTTTCTCTGATAAAATTTTCATTTTTCCTGACCGTGGTAAAAAATATTTTGTTACACTTTCTTTTATGAAATTGCATCGTCACTAAAATAAAATTCATTACAATGAGTATGCATAAATATTCGAAAACTTTTCTAAAGTTGTATCATTAACCAATGTACTTAAAGACAATTAGTTCCTTGGTTTTAAATTAGAAATATATTTCGGATCTCTAAAAACAATTTTATCTTAAGATACAAAGGTCTTATCTTCATATTTCCAGAATTATTATTTAATAAGTTGAAATAGTCATTTAGCTAATTGTTTTAGGAAAATGAATGATTTCACTATTTTGAATACATCCAGAAATAAATTTAAAAATTTCCAATTTTGTATGCATGTCCCCCCCTTCCCAAATTTGTGTGGTAATAAGTAAATAAATTTAACAAGCGTTATCGCTTAAACAAATTGTTATTACTTATAACTATCTTCTTCCAAATTTATGACAGATAGTCGCTGTGTTTTCTGAAATGTTCCATTTTTTATCCAATTCCTGAAAGAAGAAATTATTGTTTATAACTAACTTCTGTAGTAATGCTAGATAGTGAAAAGTCGTTTTTTTTTCTAAAATTCGTCACTTTTTACTGAGTGAGAATAATAATAATGCAAATTAATCAAATTTAATTGTTTAAATAATTAATTATATTTTATAACTATCTTCTGTTAGGGTAATGCTAGAAAGTTACGGATCATTCTTGAATGTTCAGTTTTTCTTTAACTTTTTAGTTAGGAAGGAATATTGAATATTAATATTAATTTAAACAAAACCGCTCTGAGGTACTACTTCAAGAAAAGATTACATTTGCTCTGATCAATATAGAAAATATGAAGTATTATGTTTCTCTCTATGGCCTAATTATTATTTGTTCCTAACAAAAAAGCCAAAGCAAAGTTAAAGATTTACAAAAACTGCATTTTTCTATCAACTGTCCACGAGAAGATATTTCTAAGCAATAATAAATTATTTGAACAATTATTTTTGTTAGCTTGTATTAATTATCGCCTTTCGAAGTTAAAAGTTGAGGAAAAGTGGAAAATTTCAGAAAAAGCCGCAACTAACTCAGAATACTATAGGATAAAATAGTTATAAAGAATATTAATTTGTTTAAACAATTATGCTTGTTAAGTTTCACTAATTATTAACTCACTCTAAGAAGAAAATGAACAAAAGTTGAGAACTGCAGAAAAAATGGTAACTTTCTTCCCTTATTCAGAAAGAAAATTATTAAAACCCTAATAAATTGTTAACTTTTTTTGTTAATTAGAATTAATTATTACCTCACAGTTATTGAAACTTGGACAAAAAGTGGACAATTTGTATAAAAAACTACAACTTTGTAGCATTATTCAATTATTCTAAGAAAATATTATTATAAATAATAATACATTATTTAAACAATTATTTTTCCTAACTTAAAATTAATATTGCTTTGCTTCAACTGAAATACTGCAAATAAGTTGAAACTTTCTGAAAAACCGCAACTTTTTAACTCTATTCTAAGAGAAAATTTCTAAATAGAATAATAAATTGTTTAAACAAATTATGTAAACATATAATTATCAGTAAAAGGTAGGATTTCATATATTAGTAACAATTTTTTCTAGAAAAAACGTCAAAAAATCATAATTAGCGACAGAAACTCGCAACAAAAATGTTTCACTTATAGAATTTTTTGGAAGCCTATAAAACATTCTTATGACGGTGATATTCAAAAAGTAATTATTTATTTGTATTCTGTACCTAATTGTGATGAAAAATATTGAGTTTCATCTTGATCCACCTAATATTGACGATAATGAATAAAATTTACAAAAATGTATTTTTTCCTTATGAGAAGTTCGTGTTAAACTGCATGGGGCTTGCGGAACATCTAAATATTATTTTTTAAAGGAACTTATTTTTTCTGGATTAAAACGGGGGCTTTATACATGAAAATTGAAAAAAATATTCCAACGCATTTTCTGACCATGCTAATGAACATAGATGCGACTACCTACTTATCTTGCAGCCAAATAAGTTTGCTTGTATAAGAAATATATTCCTGAGGCTCATAACAAAACGGACACGAGGACAATGCTTTTGTTTCAATACACCTTTTTCTCTGGGTGTTAAAATAATTTATACACATGAAATAGTTTCTTGGGAAAATAATTTATAGACTGAAAGTATTTTTCTTGGTGTTTGACTTAGGCCGATGCCCCTGGCGAGTCCTTGAACGTGTACCTTAGATTCAAGCTTCTAGAGTGTAATTGACCCTAAAGAGCACTTTGAAAAGGAAAAAAGAGATCATGATGCGATCTGCACGTTGCAGCAGTCAAAGACGAGGTTTGTAATGTTGGCAGTAAAGGCGTTACCCAGTCACCGACGCCCCAGGTCTGCTCGATATTATATATTACGTATCAGAAATCACTACCGAGAAAAGCACTTGCCACTTGTACCTACGGAAAGTCCAGTATACCACAAAACATTAAAAAAATTTTGTTTTCATATTTTATGATTCTTGGAAAATTCATTCTGACGTGTTTTTTTTGTTGCACTTGATGCTTTTGTTGCAAAATGGATATCTTTTGTCTATACTTTTATTACGAATTTAATAATATACTATCACATGTATACTACCGTGTTATTTAAGAAAACAGTGCCTATACGAAAAATTCTAAATGAGTTTTTTTATATCGTTGGAGTCGTCGAAAAAAAAACACAGCGTATAGTATGATCGAGGATGTCATTTTTAGGATTGCGACTAAAGTGCGTGGTACTGCGATTGTAGGAAAAACTTCTGGTAATGCATATGGTGAAATGATGAAACTCAGGCAGCTCGAGAGAAAAGCAAGAAGCGTAAAACAAAACGTTGAACATCACAGGTCTTAGCCGTGGGGAAAGGAATAGACTTGAAAATGATTATAGAATGATTATATCCACAAGAAAAGGAAAGTGCAACTCCTATTTTTAAAAGTAAATATAAAATCAGAACAGAAGAAGAGAATAAAATACAAAACGACTCTGAAGGAAGCCAGATATTGCTTTACAAAGGAATGAAGGGAAGTAGAAGTACAAAGGTTGTCAGTAGGAGAAATAGCAAAGGTAAAATTCTATATGATACAAACGAGATACTAGACGCTTTGAGAGATTCTTTTAAAGAATTATTGGAAGATGAAATTATCGGCCTATATCTTCATCACATAATAATTACTTAAAGGAGTCTTTTAAAGCGTCTAATAACCCGTCTTTATCATTTAGCATTTCACAATTGCAATTACTCATGCTGCCTAACTCTGTACTCATTGGTTATGATCGAGGATTTCAATGTTAGGATTGCGACTGAAGTGTATGATAATGCGGTTGTAGGAAGAACGTCTGGTGGTGGATGGTGGAATGATGAAATTCAGGCAGCCAGAAAACAGTTCATCAAGTGTACAACTGATTTTTGAAAATGACTGGTCATAACGAGGAGGAAAAGAAGAGAATTGAAAATGATTACAGACACAAAAAAGGAAAGTTAAACTACTAATCAAGGAAAGTGGAAATAAAATCAGAAAAAAGAAGAGAAGAAAACACAAATCGACTTTGAAGGAAGCAAGAAACTGCTTCATAAAGGTATGAAGGGAAGTAAAAGTACAGAGTTTGTCAGTATTAGAAATAGCAAATGTGAAATGCTATATGGTGCAGACGGGATTCTAAACGCTTTGAGAGATTCTTTTAGGGAATTATTGGAAGATGAAGTTACGAACATACATCTTCATCACCTAATAATTCCCTAAATAGTTTTTCAAAGCGTCCAGTATACCGTACGTATGATCTAGCATTTCACCCTTGCTATTTCTCATGCTGCCTAACTCTGTACTATTACCGCCATTCATATTGATCAACACCATTTTATAAGACAGTTTCTAACTTAGTTCAAAATCATTTCGCATTTTTTTTTCTTCTTATGTTTTGATTTTATCTTTACTTTTCTTGACTAGTAGTTTCACTTTCCTGTATTTGTGTGTGTGATATTTTTCACGTCTACTTCTCTCCTCATCGCTAAAGTCGGTGATTTTTAACCTTTTTATAGGTTTTTTTCTGTATGCATAATAAAAGAACTTGTGAACAAAAAATACTAATGTTAATGGATCTGCCGTTTACAAGATAAATTGATTTTTAAATGAAAAAAAAATCGCGATGAGCAACCTCTAAATATTATCAGATTTATTTCTCCAAACACATGTTTCATTTTCGATCCAAAAGAAACAAAAAATAGAAAATGTAAACTCAAATAAATATTTCATATGAAGTATGAATATGAATAATGATCAATGTTTTCGTACCGTATTCATCTAATCAATTTATTTAATTACCTTTTTCTTCTTTCGAAATTTGATTTTCAAAGCATGAGAGTACAGAAAAATCTCAAATTTATGGGCATTATAGATTTTGGAAAAAAAAAAACAATTCTAACATTGAAAATGGAATTGAATTAAATCATATTTATTCGACAGATTTTAAACTTTTATACAGCATGAACAAAAGTAACTTTTACATTAAAGAACAGGCGACAATTAAATTATAAAAATAACCAGAACAAAATCATTTTTCAACACTTTCGAAACGTTAATAACATCTCAGTGTTTAATGCTTATTTTTTTAAATAAATACTTACCTGGTATTGATTGATTTTTCATCAGACGTTTCAAAATTTAAACCCTTTTTTCAAAGTTTCATCATTTTAGATGGAAATTCATCTATTTGGTTAGAAGTTTAACTACATTTTGAAAATTCGTAATTTTTTTGGAAATTCCTTCCTTTACAAGTTGAAAATTTAACTATTTGTTAGAAGCTCAAGCATTTTTTTAAAAGTTAATATGTTTGATTGGGGATGCAACTATTTGGTAAAAAAATCAACTTTTTAATGAATTTAGCTCGTTAAAATTTCATTTTTAAAATTAGAAAATAATGTCTTCAACTGAAAATTTTCACGATTATATTTTTAATTCAATAACATCCTTTTCAGACGAAAATGTAACTGCTAGGTTTGAAATTCACCTTTTTGATTAAAAATGCATCTATTTAGTAAGCCATTAAACAATTTTATTAAAAATTAGTTTTTTTCGTTTGATTCAAATGGTTGTAAATTTGTTCTTTTCGTATAAGGTTCATCTTTTATGGTAGAAAAGTTATCTTTCTTGTATGAAAATGAACTTTTTGGTTTAAAAATTCAACTTGTCGGATTTAATATGCACCTTCTTAGATGGAACCTTCAACTATTTTGATAAATTCAGATGTTTAGTTTAAAAATCAACTATTTTGGTAAAAGTAAAATTATTTTATTGAAAATTCCACTTTAAAGTCAGTTAAATTCAGCTTTTTCTTTGTAGAAAGTTGCACTGCTTTCTTCAAAAAAATTCTTGTTTAAAAATTTATCTTCCTTGGGTAGAAAAGAACCCTTTTGTTGAAACTTCAACAATCTTCGAAAAAGTTCGTCTTTTTATTTGAAAATTTAACTATTTAGTAAAAGTTTAGCTATTTTATTAAAAATTAAAAGGGGGTTCAAAAATATTTAAAGATTGGTAACGTCACATCACGATCGTAAAAAATAACATGTTGCTCATATAACTTCTTCCTTCTGGAAGAACCAGTTTATACACTATTAATCGAGTCGCATTCAAAGTTACGAACCTAGGTTTCATATGCTGGATACTTATATTAATGATACAGTTTCATTGACCCCATGTTTTAAAATAGATAAATTTTAATTCAAATGGATATTGATTGCCATTAATCATATAGGTACTATAAGAAGACGGTTACAAATTTTGAGAATTCATCAATAAATCTTTTCAACCTATCAATCATGCACATCGATTTTACGTTCATATATGAAACTAAATTTCTCTCAAGAGAAACTGGCATTCTATAATGTCACAAACTATCCGTATTTAAAATAAAGAATATATATCGCTGAAGTTTAGAAAAATTGCATAACATATATCAGTGCACGTCGTTCTGGTCTGTTGAAGTTTATATTTGGATTAAATAATGCAATCGCTATACTCAAAAGGGCACTGAAACCCTGTTCTCACTTACAATTCGTTCCATAAATGGAAGACATTACTGCAATTAGATAAATTTTGCAGTTATTTTATAATTTATTACAAAACATAAGTACAAATAATACAAAAAAGTTGTATAAATTATCTAGTTTAAAAGTGAAAATTCTGTTATATAAGGAATGACTTAAGAATTGTATTATGCTCATAACAGTCTATTATAAAATAACATAAAGTAAATCCTGGATTCATTATCTAGGAATGAACTTTAAATCTCCTAAAACGAAAAAAATGTTTTTGAAGTTAAGGTAAAATGAGAAGTTTTCAACAAAATATAACAAATAA
>JAWWLR010000158.1:40572850-40584379 GCA_035041075.1 Acraspis erinacei | reverse complement strand
AAAACTAATTCGAATTTTCTTTCATTTTTTATCTCTAAAGTCTAAAGGAAGCTTAGGGTTTTCCCTTTAAAATCTCATATGTTAAAAAGTAAAATGTTCACTTTTGATTTATAGAAATAAGCGATATGTGGTTTTTTTTTTAGAATATTCCGTCTGTTTTAGAGATTTGTAGCTCTTCTACGGGCAATAAAAAATGTTCTGTATTCAATCAGAAAAATATTTTCTTGAATTACAAAAAAAGTTCTTTTAACATAATTTCCCCATTTAACCAAAAATAATTTTAAATTAAAGAAAAATTATTGTTGGAACCAAAAAATATTTCCTTGGTTCGAAGAAATTTTCTATAAATTCAATTTTTTTTGTAGTTTTGATTGGTTTTTTCACTTACATTCAATTGATCATAGGAATTATTTGAACCTAAAAATGATTGACCTTCAAAATTTTTTTTACATTTTTTTGGTATTTTTATTAATCGCTAAAGCAAATGGTGTATACTCATAAAAAACTCATGGCTTATTTTCATAAATAAAAAATAAAAAGTTAATTTTAAGCCTCAATGCTCTTAAAGCAAAAACCTCAACTTCCAAAAAAGTCATATTTTATGCTTTCATTTTTCACAGTCTGATATTTATTTAAAATAAAATGTCTATGATCAGTAGAAAGGGCATTAAAACAAAGTGATTTGAAATGAAATGTTAACAACTTTAAAATTAAAAAAAAACTTTAGATTAATTTAGATTGAATAATTCAAAAGGACACAATTTTTAACAAATGTTTATTTTATGACAAATGGTGTTTTAATTCAAACATTTTTTTAATTTAGAAGTTCCAAGTTTAGTTTTTTAATAAGCAACTCTTTTCATGTTTTAAAATCTGAAATTGAAAATCTTATTATTTGAACCAATTTTGGACTGCCAATATAGAGTATAAAAAATACTCATATTAAGCAGTTTGAATATTTTAATAAATATTTTGAATTAAAAATAAAAAACTAATTAAAAAGTACATGCACTGTTTCAAAATATTAAAAAATTAAAGCGTTTTCAAATTGCAAGACAGGCATAAGCTCAGGAAAAATATTTGGTTACCATTCTGCCCTAAATGTCAGGTAAAATTTTTATGACAGACGCAATAAAGGAACAGAACTGGGGTCAAATCTTATTATGGACTCTAAAATTCAAACTGAAGTGACTCCATTCTCGAAGCCTCTTTCCTAATATTAAAATTTATGGTTTGGTGTCGAGCGAATTCTTTTGAAACTGAAGCTGCTTGCAATTTTTGCAACTTTGAAGTATTACAAAAAAATAGATGGAACTTTGACTCCTTTGAATAAATTAAAAAAAAATTTAACTTAATAAGTAAAGTTTAGCAATTAAATTTGGTTTCACTTTTTAGTCTGATTACAACTTCCAATCTGTGAAAGTGATGTAATGATACATATATCTCGAAAATCTCGCAATCGTTGTTGTTGAAAACATAATTAGCTTTCCATGGCTTGAAGCTTTTTTATATCTTACATTTTAAAAACTAAAAATATAAATAATCCTTTTTAAAGTTACGAGAGTGTTGCAAACAAAAAAAAGACATTTTAAAATATGTAAATAATTATAGTTCAAACAAGATTTGAATTCTTGAACAGTTTTACGCATTGTTAACGTTTTTTTTTTTATATCCAAAATTTTTTATTTGAAACAAAAACTTTTAGACTTCGAACAATATTTACAATTTTCAACCATTTTTGTTTTTATTATGTTAGCTCTATTCGTCTGGAATTATTGTGACTTTTATTGAAAATTTTGCTGTCGCTGTAGGTTATGTTCGTGTTTTTTTCGAAATTCGTAATTTTAAAGAAAAATCTCAAAAACAACCAAATTTACAAAATTGAACAATTTCTGCTTGTGATAGTATTTTTTGTCGAAGATTGCGATTTTTATTGAAAAATCATTAAATTTAAAAAAAAATTTTAAACAATCTTATAGGTTTAGTTGTTGTTCTACTTTCAAAATATTCAGAACCTTTAAAAAATTTGGATTATTTTAGTATTTTTTTTCGAAAATTGTAAAACATTTGTTCGATACAGATTTTAAAGAAGTTTTACAATTTGGGAGCACGTTTATGTTAACTTTATTTACCGGTCATCGGTTATTTTAAGTAAAAATTATTTAATTTCAAAGAAGATTTACAATTTGACACAATTTTTTTTTATTTTATGTTTGCGTTTTTGGTCCAAAATTGGTATTTTTAATCCAAATATTATTCTGAAAAATTTTCAGATTAAAATTCAGCCATTAAATTCTGATTTTTTACAATTTGCTGGCAATTTTTGGTTTTATTGGCATTTAATGCTGGAAATAGGTAATTTAAAAAGATCATTAGATTTCAAAAATAATATTTTTGAAAATAAATTTCAGGTGATGCTCGTCTTTTCAAAAGACGACTTACAACCTTAAACAATTATTTATTATGTTATGTGAAGTTTTGTTTTGTTTAGTCTACAATTGTCATTTTTAATTAAAAATCATTAGTTTACAAAAAATACAAAATTTAAACAAGAATAGGGTATACATACGTATAATTGTAAAAACCTTACGTTCTGACAAATATTGGTATACAATGATACTTGTATTTTCAAACAAAAATCATTATAATTTGAATAATATTTCGAATCTTTTAACAATTTTGGATTATTTTCGTGTTTTTCGTTGGAAATTAGTAATTAGATTTTTTTAAATTTTCAAACATTCCAAAGAAAATTTACAACTAATTTGAACAAATTTAGGTTATGTTGACGTTTTAAAACCAAAGTCGGCATTTTAGTAAAAAATCATTAAATTACCAAAAGGATCTACAATCTTTTTTTGTGACATTATATTTGTGTTTTTCGTCGATGAATTTTTTTTAAAATTTTTTAAATCAAAAGATTTTTCAGATTATCATTCACTCACTAAATTCGGAATTTTCTAAAAATTTGCTTCAAATTTTTTTGATTTGTTACTGCTTTATACTGAAAATCAGTATTTTAAATAAAAAATCATTGGATTTTAAAGATAAAATTTTTTTGAACAATGGTAGGGCATGCTCGAGCTTTTAAAAGACGATTTACAACCTAAAAATTTTTTTTTATTTTGTAATGTTAATTTTTTTAGTTTGAAATTGCTATTATTAATGTAAAAATAATTAGACCATAAAGAAATTTTACGAAATTTAAACAGGAATGCGGTATGCTAGTGTTTTCCACTAGTAATGGTTTATTTAAAAAAAAAGATTCCAACAATTAAACTGACAATTTTGAACACTCGTAGGTTATGTTAGCGTTTATTTGGTCAGAAATCAACATTTTTATTAATAAATTATTAAATTTTAAAGAAAAATTCTTGAATTTTTAATAATTTTCTGTTACATTTTTGTTTTACATCGAAATATGGTATTTTTAAACGAAGATCATTATATTATTTAGAACAATATGAAACATTTCAAAGAGGATTCACAACTTATTTGAACAATTTTAGGTTGTGTTGAAGTTTAACATCGAAAGTCGGTATTTTTAGTGAAAAAAATATATTTAGAAGAATATTTATGACTTTTAAACAATTGAAGTTTATGTTAACTTTTTTCATCGCAAATCTGTTATTTTAATCAAAAATCGTTTGATCTTAAAGACAAAGGTTTTTAAAACAATTGTAGGATTGTGGTTAATTATGAACCAATCTATTAAGATTATTAAATTTTCCAAATTTGACAAAAAAATCCAAAAATTCATACATTTTTTAAGCTGCTAATAATCAAATCGTCCTTTGTAAAAAATATGCACGCTTTTTTAAGGGACGGTTTACAACCTTATAAACCATTTTTTGTTAAATAATTTTGTAGGTCTGTAATTAATATTGTCAATAAGAAATTATTGTATCTCAAAGAAAATTTACAATATTTTAACAAGAATAAAGTTTTTAGCGTCTTTTACCGAAAATCCGTTAAAAAATAATTAAAAAGTAATTCGATTTCAAAGATGTCACAATTTTGAACAGCTATATACACAAAATTAATTTTCATCAATGATCCATAATATTTTCCTGTGGCTTCCTTTTTTATTCGAAATAATAAATACTACTGAATACAAAAGATTACTAATATTAATTTCATATTTTAATTTTAAAATTGCGTAAGAGAAAAAAAGATGATATATTACATAATAATTTAGCATTTGTTTTCTAGATGAATTTAATAAATATATTGATTATATACATTTCTCCAAATAAAAATATATCTATCTAAAGATTTATTAATTTATTTAAACTTTCATACTTGAAATAAAGAATTTGAGCGTATTCTCCGATCGAAAAAAAACACAAGCAAAGAGAAAATATTATTTTTGATTGATCAATTTTTGTCCGGTGATAGGAAAAAAATTCTAAATCTAAAGATTGATCAAACACGCCTCATCATTTGTAAAATCTTTCAGAGTACGTGTAATCAGCCAACAGGAGGATATGATATCCGGATTTTTACTTTCATTTTCTTTTGGCTTCAACGAGAGCCCTCATTCCCTTTTACCCTCGAGGTAGTTTTTTACACCATCCAATTATGAAGGATAAAATGCTTCTCTAAGTGCGACAAACTTGCCAGTCACGTAGACTAGGTGTTTCATTATCAAGTCATCTATTGTGTACGAGAATGGAATGAAGACAATCAGTACCTTCCGATTATCATCCTCAATCACCAGTGACATTTCGTTTTGAATTATAATCAAATATCATACTTAAAGAGCATGTTTATTTATTAAAATATAAATATTCAAATACTTCTACAAATAATTATTTTTAAATATATCAGTGCAAGCAAATAAATATTCATTTATCTTAAAACACTTGTGCCTCAAGGAGATAATCACACAAAACATTATTTGCTGATGGCGACCCATTTTCAAAGAAAAAAAATAATAATTTGTAAATTTATGTAAATATAACAATTTTAAAACCTACCTTTAATGCACAAATCGCTTGTTTCTTGAATTTTCAAAAGTTGAAAATTCAATGCTCCATTTTTTTTAATTGGGCTATCAAAAATTATTAATTAAGGAAACCTTAATTTTCAGCATTTGAATTTTTAGTATAGTCGAAAATTTAATTCTTCAAAGTTGAAGAAAACTTCAAATTTAATTTTTAATGTTGATGATTAAAGGAAATTGAATTATCATCTGTTAAGAATTCAATTTCAAGTCTTTAACCATTTTTAAGATAAAAATTCAATTTTCAATTTCCTTAAAAGTTCAATTTTTTTAAATTTATCTATTGAAAATAAAATAAAATTTAACTTTCAACAGTTGAATTTTCAAAAGTCTAAAATTCAGCTATTTAAAATTGAAGAAAACTTCTAATTAAACTTTTAAATTTTGATAATTAAATGGAATTGACTTTTCAACTGTCGAGATTTCAATTTCAAGTTTTCTTCTACATGATATATATATATATATATATAATATTAAAAATCCAATGTTCAATTATTTTTCAAATATGAGACTTGAAAATCAAAGAAAATTGATTTTTTAACAGTTCAATTTTTAGTAGCGGAAAATTGAAAAATAATTTCAAATTGAATTTTTAGCTGTTGGTAACAAGAAAAAATTGAATTTTGAACTGGTAAGAATTCAGTTTGAAGTTTTCTACCATTTTTGACCACGACAATCTTTTCCGCAATTTTCGAAATTTAAAAAGTCAATTTGCATCAATTTTCAACAGTTCAAAAATCAAATGCTGAGAATTAAAGAAAATTTAAATTTTTGGCACTTCAATTTTTAGTAATTGAAAATGGAAAAAAAACTTCAAATCGAAATTATGGCTGATGATAATTAAAGAAAATTTTATTTTTAACTGTTAAGAACTAAATTTTGAGTTTTCTACCATTTCTGACAATTGAACATTCAATTTTCTTTCATTTTCGGCATTTGAAACTTCAAATGTTGAAAATGCAATGTTCAATGTTTTCCAAATTCAACTATTGAAAATTGATAAAAATTTAATTATCAGAAGTTCTTTTCAAATTATAAATTATTGTAAAGAAATTTTTAATTTCTCAATATTTCTTGAAATTATTAGAATTTCTTGAAAAATGGTGCAAAATTTAAAAGAATGTCTTAAAAACTTAAAATCTTGCAGTTTCTTCTTTGACAATTTTGCGGAAATCTTTTTCAAGTATTCTTAAATATTCTCTTAGAATATATTTTGTAAATTAAAGATAATTAAAAATTTCCCCAGAAATCTTAAGACATTTTTTATTTGGTGAAAAATCTACATTTTGTTTTAAATTTGTTGAAATTTCTAAATATATCTCAAGCTTATTCGAACTTTAAAAAAATATATTGTAATATTCCAAAATTGCAAAATTTTGCTAGAAAATCTTCTACATTCTTTTGCGAAATTAAAAATATTAGGACAAACATTGAAATGTTTTGAAACCTTATCAAGTATTTTCTTCAAATTATTTTTTTAGAATAAAAATCAGATTAAATCTTCTTGAATATTTTTTTTATTTTATTTTTATTATTATATTTTTCATTATTTTATTTTAGTTTTATTATTTTTTCTTGAAATATTTAAATTTCTTAATAATTATTAATGTTTTCAAAGCTTCTAGAGTTTTGAAATATCTCTTGATATAAATCAAAGTTTTTCCAACATTTTTTTAAATCCTGTAAAAATAAAAGGAATTTCTTAAAATCTTCCAGATTCTTTTTCGATATCTTTTGAAATCATCGAAACTTAAAATTTCTGTTTGAAAATAAAAAAATTATCATTTAAAAATTTTTCAAATATCATATTACCAATAATGTTTTGAAACATAAAAAAATGTTACCATCAAATAAGATTACTTACTTGAAAATTTTGATTTACTAAATTCATGCTAATGCAGAAAATTCATTATAGATAAAAATACATATCGCATCATATATCATGGACAAGCGTCAATGCCATTTTTAGAACATTTGGTCAAAACATAAAAAATTTGGAAATTGCATTTAACAAAATTCCAGAAAACTCAAAAGAAAAACTGAAAAAATCCACTTAAAGTTATGTTCAATTAAACTTATATAAACAACGAATGAGACATTTTCGAGAATATTATACCATATCATGGAAATTTCTTATCAGAATATAGATGATATTAAAATTTTAACGTGAGCAAGACACGTAATTAAATGCGCAATCCCAATAAAAGAAAAAAGATTAAATTGTAAAAGGTTGGATGTGGACTAATTCTGCCAATATTCATTAAGGGGTTTTTCACATTGCCGGGTATAAATGTGCAATTAGACAATGATTTCTAACCTTAAAAAATAGACTCATCAAAATAATTTATCAGATGAAATATTTTATTTAGACACTTTTAATTAAAGCGCAACTCATTTAAACTGAAATATCCGTTGTTCATTATATTATTTCTGCCATGTACATTTCAAATTCTTCAGTGTCAGATTAATCCGCATATCTGCCACAACAAAATTAAACCGATGTGAAAATTTTTCTCTTTCTTCTTTTAATATAAATTTATTGTCCACTATTTAAATGCCATTTACGAATAACGTAATTTCATAAAAAAATGTTGGGCTTTTTAAATGAATAAAAAATATTTTTTCTTTATCAAATAATTTCAGGGAAATTATTTTAGTTTAGACTGGTTTCCAAAAATATTTTTTATATATTTATTCCTATAACACTTTTGAATATAATTTTTTGTTTTTGCTTTTTTAATATTTTCTTACATAATTTAAAATCGTCTCAAATTAATTTTAATTAAAGGGGTTCACTGTAGAACCAGTTAAATGACAAGAAACAACATTTTCAGGAAAACAAAAAAGACTCAAAATTTAAATTGTTTATACAAAAATGAGGAAAGAGTCGCTATTCCAGTGAACACTCCACTTCCCCTACATCCCTTCACCATGACCTACTTACCCTCCCCTACTCGCCCCGGATTTTTATGATTTCTTCTATTTTCCTTCCCCTGACTTCCCCTACTTTTCCTCACATCACTTCCCCTCATTTTCCCTACTTTCGCTGCACTAATTTCCGCTTATTTCTTCTTATACTCATACTTCCCGATCCTAATTTTCCCTTCCACATATTATCCCTCATTGCCTCTAGTCCCCCTCTTATTATTTACCCTTATTTCTCCTACTTTCCCTGTCCTTATTCTCCATCATTTCTTCTCATACCCATACTTCTCTTACTTTCCCCCGCGCTTTTCCTGGATATTCTCCTCAAACTTTTCCTTACTTCTTTCCTTCTCGTCCCTCACTTCCCTTTACTTCCACTACTTCCTCTTCTATAATTTCCCCTCACTTTTCCTACTTCCCCACCCGTAATTTCCATTCACTTCCCTAACTTTCCCTCCCCTCAGTTGGCCAAATTCCCCTCTCATCATTTTCCCTCACCTTATCTTTCCTCAATTCCCCCAATTTCGCTCTCCTAATTTCCCCTACCTTCACTTCCCCTACTTTTCATCTCATCATTTCCCCTACTTGTCCTGTCCGTATTACTCCCCTCATTACTGCTTGCTCTCCCTGGTTCCCCGCTTCACACTTTCCCTTACTTCCACTACTTCCCCACCCATCATTTCCCTTCACTTTTCTTACTTTCCCTACTCTAACTTCCAATAGTTACTTTCCCATCATTTTCATTTACTTCCCTTACTTCCCCTCTCCTAATTTCCTCCTCCGTCATTTCCCCTAACCTTCCCTTTCCTTACTTCCCCTTTATTCCACCTCAAAATTTCCTCTCCCCTTACTTGTCCTCATATCATTTACCCTCACTACATTTACTTAAAAAATGATAATAAGTGTCAACTTTGTTGTTATATAAAAAATTGATAAAAATTACCTTTAAAAATGGGCTCTCACAAACCTGCTCTATAATTTAACAAGAAAAAAATTTTCTGCACCATTGTGCAACGCGTTGGTAGTGTATATATTTTAAAGGACAAACAATAGAAAAATATAGTTCTTTTTTGTTTGACAGTATATTCAGATAATTCTCTCACATAAAAACATTATACACATCCATTTAAGAATCCCTTTATCCACCACAAAAGATTTATCTGACAAGGAGAAGGAGATAGCAAACACTTTTCTCGTCTAATAATTCTCGTGCTCCCTACTTTTTTTCCTTATGAAATACTCATTCGAGGGTTAAAATCTTCGGTGGTAAAGGAAGGGCACGTGGTTAAGGGGGTTCATTTTTTCTTTGGCGCCTGTATTCTATATAAGGGGTAAAAGATTGATGCAAAGGATTCCAAATAGGAAGTGGAGGTCGAAGGTCAGAGGATGAGAGAAAGAGAAGATTAAAGAAGAAGTCCGGAAGAAGGCATAAAGGGGGTGGACGCCTGTGTACTCATAGAAAGACAAAGCTCTTTTTATTCTCTCGCCGACCGACGTCTGCGAAGGAAGAAAAATCCCGGTTTATCTAGCGGAAGTGACGAATGGCAACGACTAGTTCCTCCATTGCTTTTCTTCAACTTTTTATTTTTTTATCCTTTTTCAAACACTTCATGACTTCCTTAGCCACGTCTTGATCATCCTCTTAATTCATGTCTCTTCCAATTGTTTGATTTAATCATGTCGAGTAGTCAGAAAAAATATTATTTATTAGTAAACAATGATGTTATTTTGTTGACCGGGGTATATTATTTTGGTAAGAAAGAAAAAATATAACAATAAATAAATAAAAAATTGACCCGTAATGGACACTGTTTATTATTTTATATCAAATAAATTAATTAGTACCCTGGTTAACAAATTTATTATTTAACAAACATTTTTACGAAATTTAGAGATGCAGACTCGCGTATGTATAGTGTCATTCCCGGTTCAAATTCGGACTAATCTGATTTTTTCTTATTTTTTTGAAAATAATAGACCAATAATCGATACTATTTAATATTTAAAATTAAAAAGTTATTTATTAGTGATTCGTGCTTGACTGCTGAAACACTTAACCAATTCGAATAATTTCTTCATTTAACCGCTATAACGTTAAAATTATAAATTATTATACAAAATTATTATAGACGTTAATTCGGTTAAACTTTCCATTTTCAAAAACCGTTATTCTTTGATCTTTTAATTACCAACATTTTTATTTTTTATATGGTCCAAATCCAACTTTTTTTTTTTTTTTTTTTTTGAGAGAGAATTCATCTTTCTCGATTAAAAATGTATTTACTTGGTTAAAAATTTAATTATTTAGATGAATTTTAAAGTTTAAAGATTTGTTTAAAATTTTTTTTTGCTAAAAATATTCTTTTCATCGTTTCTGGTTGAAGGTACAAATGTTTTGTTGGAAATTCAACTATTTATTTAAATATTGACTTTTTTATTGAAAATTTAACTTTTTTGTATAAAATATAACACTGATTGAAATTTTCTATCCTTCTTGACTCACAAATCTTTCTTGGTGGAAAATTCAACTCTTTTGTTGAAAACTTCATCTTTTTTGTTTAAAAATGCAAATTTTTGCTTGAAAATTAACACATATGTGTTCGTTTATTTAAAATTAGGCTGATTTTTTTGAGAAATAATAGCTATTACATTTTTCCTCAACAATTATTGCAACAATTATTGCATCAACTATATTTAAAAGAATTATTTTTTGTAAGTTAAACTTTTTCATAAAAGAATCATGTTTTTTCTTTCGCCAAAAATCATAGAAGACTTCTTTTTCCAAAGGCGTGATTTTTGGCATGAAAAATACATCAAAAGAGACCATAAGTAGCTTAAATTGTAAAAATTCCAAATGTAAGATTGGACTAAAAAGCAGCCATTACGAAAGTAGAATGCCCTATCCTTTTGATTTTTAATTTATACTTGTGAATAATAATTTGATGCGAAGCAAAAATTAATCGAAAAATCAGCTTCGAACATTTTTTAAATAAATGTTAATATTCCTATTCATCTTTTTCGATATAAAATATGGACGATAATACGGATCCAGCGACTTATCGTTTCAATGATGATTTTTCCTGCTTAAAAGCTTAAGTCCTCAGTAGAAATTTTACTCAAAAGTGAAGAGAATTAGTGTCACTGTATCGACACATTGGACATTGATGAAATACGGTCTCAATATTCGCTGGTCGATGAGGGATTATAATATGCTTTCCCAGATATATGACCTCAGGGCCAATTTTAAGCCCCAGTTCAAATTGACCGGATTAAATCGTTCTTAGAGCAAAAGCGACATCTCTTGACTAATTCTCATCTTCATTTAGTTACGCATTCAGATATTATTACTTTTCTAAATTTAGAATGTTGTCACAGGCTTAAGATGGTTATTGCCCAACATGTCGAATGCATTTTTGGTTAGTTGGATTTTATATTTTTTGGGTTAGTTTGCACGGGGCTTTCCCGGTATATATCATCAGTCACGGACGCAATTATAATGCAATCGAGTGATCTGATGAGAGCGTGTGCCCCCGACATATTGGACAAAGCCTGGTTTTTACCCCATCATTGACGGACTGACTTGCAGTCAAGTGCGTGAT
>JAWWLR010000158.1:40471159-40489251 GCA_035041075.1 Acraspis erinacei | reverse complement strand
GATCATTCTTTTCTGTAGATTCGATTAGAATTACTATGATCAATAATTCAAAATATATATATATATATATATATATATATATATATATA
Organism: Acraspis erinacei; assembly: GCA_035041075.1. Lineage (NCBI taxonomy): Eukaryota > Metazoa > Arthropoda > Insecta > Hymenoptera > Cynipidae > Acraspis > Acraspis erinacei. The sequence goes on along the minus strand of JAWWLR010000158.1, from coordinate 40,489,162 downwards.
CATATATACATATATATATATATATATATGTCTTGGGCGAGTATAAATCAATGTAAAATTGATAAAATAGCAAGTTGCAAATTATTTGGAAAACTTGTTCCTATGCTGCGATTTCTCTTTTAGAATAAGACCCTTCAGTTCATGTTTAAGTTAAAAACAATTATAAATCTTAAGCTATAAATTTCGTGAAAATAGTTATGCCGAAAAGCAAATTTTAAAATTAATTCATTAAAATTAATTAAAATTATTTAGAACGTACAATTTAATGAATCTTTTTAAACATGAATATTTAAAAATATATTAAGATATAATTTTTTTATAATCTCAGTACAAAGACGTTGACGTTTGCAACCATCATAGGTCAACCGCATAGCTGGCGCGGCGCCACCACATGGCCACCGTTATCGTTTCCATATTATTTCTAAAATAATGAAGAGTATTATTGTTCTTACTACTTTTTTAAATAACAGAGCGGAGTGCGAAAAATTTCATTAAGAATATATAATTACAATAAATAATAAATAATTAAGAGAAGGTATGGAGAAAATAATGATATTTTGTTTCAAAGTACGAGATTAGATTAATAGCCCGATAATTTTATCATTTTCATATTATTTCTAAAATAATGAAGAGTATTATTGTTATGACTATCTTTTATAAATAACAGAATGGAATATGATAAATTGAATTAAGAATAAGTCAGCGCAATAAGTGATAAATAATTAAGAGAATAAATAGAAAAAATAATGATAATTTGTTCCAAAGAAATACCTTAGGTTAATAACTCGATAATTTTATCGTATCCAAATTATTTCTAAAATAATGAAGATTATTATTGTTATAACTATCTTTTATAAATAATAGAATAGGTTCGAAAAAATTGAATTAAGAATACATCAGTACAATAGATGATAAATAATTAACAGAAGGAATTTTAGAAAAAATAATTATAGTTTGCTTCAAAGTAATCGGTTAGGTTAATAGCCCGATAATTTGATTGTTTTCATATTATTTCTAAAATAATGAAGATTATTATTGTTATTACTATCATTTATAAGTAACAGAATGAATTATAATAACTTCTAGAATACATGAATAATAGATTAAATAAACATTAATAGGACAATTTAATCACTTTAAAAAAATTGAGTGGCAATGAATTTCTCAATTTTTACTTTGGAAAATTATTAAATTTTAAATTGTTATTATTTTTTCATAAAACCTACTTTCTCAGATTAATTTGACAATGGGCTTGGTAAATTGGAAAGTTAATTTAAAAAAATATTCCCTTATTATTGCTTTTTCGAAAGTGATCAATTAATTTTACTTCTTTAATTTTTAAGATTTGAAATATGTTGAATTTTCTATCAAATTCGTCTCTGGAAAATTCCAATGTTGAATTTTTAAAACTTGAATTCTAAAAAAATATAATTTTTTAATTAAGAAGATTAATTGTCTATCAAAAACTATATTAACTGCAAACTTTTGTACAATGTTTAACGACTTTTTCTTGAAAATTCTTGCGAATAATACGTTTAATCCAGAGCGCTCGTTGTCGAGTAGATAATTTCAGAGTTTTACTACACTAATTTCTTAAAATAACCAGTATATTAAAAAAACGAACTCTTGAATTCTTCGCTGGTTTTTCAAAGCAGCCAAACATGGCACAAATAACCATTGTAGGAAGGAAAAATTACAAAATTAATATAATAAAAGTGAGAAACACAGTCACTTCTCATACAAAACAAGACCGCCTGGGGTATAAGCATGGCCGACTAGTCAGTTGACTGTCAGAACGGTACAGACAGAGGGCACTGTGACGTCACGTGGACATCACTTATTGATCTTCAAGATTAAATTTTGGAAATTACTAACATTTCTAAACTCAATATTTAGTCCTTTTCAAGGTATTTTAAACTTTTTCTTTATCGGTTTTCTTTTTCCGTATAATTTCTAAATGCTTTGATAAGTACTTGATGTGAGGAGTAAGCGAACAAAAGACGATAAATCCATTCGAGATGATTCCTAAAAAAATAGACAATTACTGTATTTCAAATATAAATTATATATATCAAATATATATATATATATATAATTTCTATATTTTGAAATTTTTTTTTAAGGACAATTTTAATGGGATCGATTTGTTTGTAACACGGGTCAAAAAAATTACGTTGCTCAATAAAATATATAATTTTGCGTCTTTTCGAGCTGTGTAGTCGCATTCTCTTTGACGAATTTGCAACTTTCCTTAAGAAGAAAACTGTTCTGTGTCGTTTGAGCGTTTGAATTTCTCCATTGAGTAGAAATTCAAAAATTGACCCAATTAAATTCATTTCTCAAGTTAAATAATTGCATAGTTGTGAAGAGCTAAACTCTCATGAATGAAATGGTATATTTTAAGCTGAAACAGTACAAAGATACAGAGCGACAATTAGTTGAAAAGCGGCCTCCAGCCCAGAAATTATTATGTAAATTGAAGTGAATTAAGTCGAGTTAAAAACGATCCCGCGAGCTATTTTATTATATAGGTACTCTTCACTTCGGGCTCGAACGAGCATGAAGGTCATTCTTTCGATTATCAAAACGAATAGAATTCACTCCATTTCCTTTCCTGGAGGGTTTTTCTGATTGATCGCATTTTCCGCCTTCTATGATTCTTGACGCTTCATCACGGTGAAAAAAATTTGAGTGCCTTATAGAATTTTTTGTTTAAATTATTATTAACCGTTTTGATGTGGTCATGAAACCGAAAAAGTTTTCTTGTCAACGAATTTGGAAAATTTACATTCTCAAGATGTGCGAAATTCATTTTCAATTTGAGGAAAATTTTTTTATTACAAAATAAAAATTTCGAATCACTATTTATTTTCTAGATTTATTTGTTTATTTATTTTTAAGGTCATAATAATTAAATATTTTCTAAGATTCTTGAAAACATTCAAAAAGATTTTGGAAGACTTCAGATATGTGAAATCAAAATTTGAACAAAAAAATTAATCTTCAACAAAATAGTGCAATTTTCAAAACAAAAAAGAATTCTTAACTAAAAAGTTAATTGTTAATGTTTCAATCCGAAAGGATTTTTATTTCGAATCAGACACCGTTGAATTCATACAAAAAAAATTCAGTAAAATATTTGAATCTTCAAACAAGAAGGATTAAGCTTCAACCAGTTGTATTTTTAGTCGAAAAAAATTAATTTTTTTAAAGGAGACGAATTTTTTACAAAAGTGTTTAATTTTTCAATCCGAAAATATGATTTCTCAACAAAAAAGTTCATTTAGAAACAAGAAGTTAATTCCCTAACCAATATTTAAATTTCAATCAAAAAAAAAAACTTATAAGCCAAATACGAACTTTCTACATAATAGTGTCATTTTCGACCCTAAAATATGAATTTTCCCATAAAATTATGAATATTTAAGTAAAAAAATTAATTTTTTAAACAGTATCTTAACTTAAAAACGCGAATTGTTAAGAACATTGTGGAAGTTGCAACTAAAAGATATTTTTCATTCAAGACAAAAAATGGAGGCAAATTATAATTTCAAGGGAACATAATTTTAATCACAAAATCAAATTTTCGAGGGAAAATTTTTTTTTTAATTTTGTTTACTTGTTTTGAAGATATATAAATATAATATTCCTTTTTTTTCGAGAAAATTCAAAAAGATTTTTGAAGATTTCATATGTCAAAAAAGTACCTAAAACATTTCTAGGAATTTCTTTTGTTTATTTTACAGTATTTTGCAAAATTGTATGACAAATTTTAATTGATAATTTAATAGATAATTAGGATTTTTTTAATTTGGCTATCTTGAATTCTTTTGAAGTGTTTTTAAATCATTTGAGGGATCCTTTCAAAAATTAATTTTTTTAAGTAAAGAGTCACTTTAAATATTTCCCGAACTATATATGTATTAAGATTATCTTATTATCTTAAAACTTTCAAGAAATCTTTTAAATTTTGAAATTATTTTTAATATTTTTTTGAACTTCTATCTATATTTTGAAATTATTCGAATTTTTTCTAAAATTCTCAGAAAATTTCTGTAAAATAGATCAACTTTCGGTAAAGTCTTCCAGATTTCGATTTTATAATTTTGGAAATATTTCGAAAGTTTTTTTTATCTTTTTGACCATTCTCTTAAAGTAAAGTTTGTAAAATAAACAATAATTTTTTATTTTTCGGAAATCTAAAGATATTGTTTTATTCTCTTGAAACCTTTTGAAGTTCTTCAAAAGCACCTAAGTTTATTATTCAAAATCTTAAAAAATCTGCATTTTGTCTTAAATTTGTTGAACTTTTAAAAAATAATTGAACAAATTTACTTTGAATTTGTCCACATTCTTTTCCGAAATTTTAGGACATAATTTGATATGGTTTAAAATGTTCTTCCATGTTTACTTTAAATTAATTTTAAAGAATAAAAAATCAATTTAAATTTTCCCTGAAAACTTGAGAAAAAATGTTGTCTTTTTGAGAAATTTCAAAATCCTTAAAAAGCCTCAAAATCTTCAAATATATAAATTTGTTTCAAAATTTTTCGGTACTGATAACCAAAAATTACGTAAACTAAGATATTCTAAGTTTTCGTACAGAATTTCATTTTTCTCAGCTCTCTGAATGTATACAAAAAATTTTAAATTATATCATCGCAGCAAAATGTGAAGAACAGAATTGTTTTCCATTGTAAAAGAATCTAAATTAAAACATTCTCTTTCTTAGTAATGTTTAAAAATATTCGGAAATCAATTGTATCATCAACTAAAATAACTTATTTTGAAATTTTAATTTATTAATTTAATGATGCAGAAAATTCTTAATGTTCATTAATTTTCATCATAATTTATTCCTTCAGTAATAAATGTTTACAATACAAATTTTTTCTTCAGAAATAACAATTTACCAAATTCAAAAGAAAAAAGTACAAACTGAATTGCTGTTCTACTAAGACAGCTTTACCAATTTATTTATAGCAATTATTTGAAACTTGACACCAATAATGATTTAATTTATAAAAACAAAATTTTTATAAATATAAGAAAACGGAATATCTGTCGTATGGTGTGAAGCTATTTAAAATAAAAATACAATTCTTTATTTTAGCTATGTTTTGCCCTCCTTTTTTAAAGCAAATTTGTTTTCTTCGTTTTTGTTTATAAAATGAAATCGAAGAAAAAATTTAATTCTTAAAAAAAATAATTCACATACTTTACTTTTCAGCAAATAATACAATTCTAACCAAAAGTCATACTTTCTCAACAAAAAATGTAATAGTTGATATTTGAAACAAAAAAGTATTTCGATGTGATTATTTTAATTTTAAAAAAAATCAACCAAATAAATACAATTTTAACCAAATAGTTACGTTTTCTACTAAACAGATCAACTTTTAAACAAAAATTCAATAGTTAATTTTCAGTACAAAAAATTAATTTTTAACAAACAAAACAGCGAAATTGAACGAAAAAAACTCATTTTCAATAAGATATTTGAATTATCAACCAAATAATTGAATTTTTAACTGGTTTAGTTGAGTCAAGTTTAGTTTTATAGGCAGACAGGGATAAAATTTCAACCTCAAATCAAATGTAAATTAAATTACTTTCAGTCGCGCAAGTCAATTTTCAACAAATAAAACGAATTTTCAGCTAAATTTACGAATATTAAAAAAAGAGTTTTTGACAAAGAAGATTAAAGTAGACGAATTTGAAATTTAGAAAATCTAAACAAAAATCATTATTGTTAATTCTTCAATGAGATTTTTTTTATTTTTAATTAAAGCAACTTGAAAATCATTCAAAAAATAAATTTTAAACAGGAAGTTTTATTTTCTAACAAAAAAGACGAATTTGGCTAATTAGTACGTCTACAGATCGAATCATTCATATTGAAGGATATAACCAGTAACTTTCATTAAATAAATCAGATATTTGGATCGATTAAATCTGTAACTCTCAACGTTTTAATCAGTCATTTATGGTTAATTGTAATAGTTTATTCAAACGTAGGAATTAAATTTAAACAAATTATTTAGGATTAATTGTACTATGATATTATAGCAGACAAAACAGTCACTCCCGTATAGAAATTATCTGCGCAAACTTGGGTCCTGATAGGGCGTTGTTTAGACCGCCTATTCCAGATTGTCTTTTCGGGGCTCAATCGGGTGCTGGCTAGCCATGGTGTTTAAAAGTACCCAAAATAAAAAATAAGCCATTTTTTTGGGGCTCAATCAGGTGCTAGCTAGCCTATCAGAACCAAAAATTAGCCTAAGTTTTGAAACCGAATATTTGTTAGCACGTTTAAAAAAATAACCAGGGTGTTTAAAAGTATACAAAATTAAAAACATAAATTAATAACAAATAATTTGTTTTATCATTAGCACGACAGTCTGGAATAATTTGAAAACCATATACCATATAAAAACGTTTCACTTCTATTCAACACCATAATAGACAGATTTGACAGCGCCCCATAATTGGTTAGGGAAATCTACCCTGGCCCCGATAATTCTCTACACGGGCTTCTATTGACTGAAAATCAGTTATTTTATGTAACTATATCATTCAGTCGGCACTGATTTTTTTAGTAAAAATATACTTCATTAATTTAATCAGTGAAATTTTGACTAATTCAAATTAAAAATGTGAAGTAGGTGTATAATATATATTTTTAAATAGAACCCAAGACCAGTAATGGCACCATAATTTAAAAGAGAGAGACTTGGAAAAAAGATGAGATAAAATGAATTTCAGATTGCCGTATAGTCCCATTTTGGTGAATCTAGCACGAAAGCTTTTCTCGGTTTGCCCTGGGCGTTGGAATCGTTCCTATTCCGAATCTCTTAGAGCACCGGCAATAACAGTTTGACATAATTTTCATGCCTCGTAAATATTATTTAACGCTCTGTATTCTTGTGGAGTTCACGGCTCTTAGCGAATTAAGTTTGCCATCTTAAGCCCAATGTAACGAGCCTCGCTTACTTAGTGGCAAGAATCGTGCGGCGAGGAACAATCCTTCGTGTTAAAATTTCATCTACGTAACTATAAACCGGAAAGGAAGAAAAGAAAAGTTGGAGGCGTTTGGAAGTTTTCCTGTTTCCCGCTTACCAGGTCTTAAGGCTCGAACTAATTAGCACCGGCTGGCTTATCCGGTTATGATTTTTTTTTTCTTTTTTTTTTGAAGCGATAATGTCGCTCTTTGTTCTCGGTCGATGGCATACGTAATAAACGAACCGTCTCTTATGATTAATGATTCTGCTGTCGTCTGTTTAGATGTAATGCAGAAATTAACTATAGTGAATTCCTTTTCCCCACCCGTTGGGCTGGGAAGATACTACTATTATATTCTGCATCGCGCATCGAATCTTGAAGATAGTCACTCTGACGATGCAGTAAATGAGGGCTAAGTGGTGAGTTGTAAAAGAAATAAAAAGGAAATTTAGGAGTATTTTATTTGAAAGAAATCAGATGTTCTGCTTTAAAGGAGATCAAGTAAAGATGTCGTAAAAAGTAAAAGAAAAAACTAATCAAGAATTTTTTAATTACAGCACAACCAGGGTGGTCCAATTTTTCTCTCGAATTTTCATGCATATCCCCTCTAAATTTGTTTGAATCCACAAAAAAATAAATGCTTTAAAAAATTATATTTAGAAGGTTCTACAAACACAGTGAAATTTAACACAGACATTTTAGTAGATTTTTTTTAGAATTGTCATTATTAAGTGAATCGAGTCGATTTGATTTTTTTGTGTTTACAGCGAGAAAAGTTGACAATATGTGTATATTGTTTACTTCACCGTGCGGTGAATAATAAACTTCGGTAATTAATCAACAATTAAAGTAAAAAAACGGCTTTCTAAGTGTTGAAATTTATTTTAAAAAACTAATTTTCCACCAAATAGTTGATTCTTTTTTACTAAATTATTGAACTTTCAAGACGAAATGACGACTTTTCTATACAAAAGAGTTAAATTATCAAATCGAAAATATGAAATTTTGGTAAAAAAGTTAAAGTTAAATAGTTCGAGTTAAACAAAAAGTTGAATTTTCGCTTAAAAAAAAACAATTTCCGCCAAAAATGGAATATGTAAATATTTAATTACCAAAGTAATTTTTCAACAAACAAAAAAGGAATTTTCAACAAAATAGTTCATTATTCCAACCAAAGGATGAACTTTTAACTAAAATTTTCAATCGTCAACAAAAAACTGCATTTTTTAAAAATAGCTCAACTCTAAAATCTATTTGTTAAATTTGTAACTAAAAAGATAAATTTTGAAACAAAAAGATTAATTTTCTGCCGACAAAGGGGAATTTTTAACAAAAGTAAAGAATTCTCAATCAAAAGGTTTAATTTTTTACCGAAAAAGGTGCATGTTTAAACAAACGGATTAATTTACTAGTAAAAAAGACAAATTGTTAATAAAATTTAAGAATCTTCAACCAAAAATGTTAATTTAAAAACAAAACGAAAAAAATTTCATCCACTTTTAAACAAAAATCTTAATTTTCTACAGAAAAAAAGAATTTTTAACAAATTTCAAGAATTCTCAACCAAAAGTTAAATTTTCTAGAAAAAAAAGATAAATTTTTAAACAAAAAGATTCAGCTAAACGTTCCAGCAATCGTGAAAGTATTTCAACTTTAAAATCTAGTTGTTAAACTTTTAACTAGAAAGATATATTTTTAAACAAAAAGATTAATTTTATACCGAAATCAAACCGAATTTTTCACAAAAATCAAGAATTCACAACCAAAAGTTGAATTTTCAACAACAAAAAAAGATGCATTTTTAAACAAATAGATTAATTTTCTAGCGAAATAAAAAAGCATTTTTTTAAATTCAGGAATTATCAACCCGAAAAAAATTAATTTTTAAACAAAAACATTAATTTCCTACGAAAAAGACTAAATTTCAAGCAAATTCAAGAATCCTCCACCAAAAATGTTGAATTTTTAAGAAAGAAAGAAAAAAATGGTCTAACTTCAAAGTTGTTAAATTTCTAACAAAAAGATGAATTTTTTAACAAAAAGATTAATTTTCTACCAAAAAAGATGAATTTTTAACAAAATTCAAGAATTCCGAACCAAAAACTTGAATTTTAAACTAAGAAGAAGCATTTTTAAACAAAATAATTGATTTAATACCAAAAAAGACAAATTTTTTAATCAAACTCATGATTTCTCAACCAAAAAATTAAATTTTCATCGAAAAACTTAAGCTTTTAAACATTCAGTTTTCGGAAATTCAGGCTCCAGTGTATTTCTAAATTTTCGAAGCTTAAAATAATCTTTTAAAATTAAACATAAATTATTCTTAATTTTTCGATAAATCTTTTTATTGGCGGGTAGTATCAAAGTATTAATAACAGAATTATTTCCCAATATTTAAAAACAAAACATATTTTTAATGAAAGTGTTTTCTTTTATAAATAACGCTTAGGATAATTTAAAAGTAAATTTGATCATGAAATGAAACTACTTATTAGGAATTTTTTTATTAGGTCATTTTTATTTAGAAAATTGATCATGCAGATAATTTGTAATATTTATTGAAAAGGAAAGACACTGAAAAGAGAATATAAAAATTTTAAGAAAAACACATTGCTTTTACGATTCTAAAAAGAATTTACGAACAAAATTGTTACTTTTCAGCGACTATGTAATCAGCATACTAATTTCTTTTAAAATTTAATGAAACTACATTAAAAAATATTATTTTAGCTTGAAGTTTAAAGGATAAATCTTTTAATCAAGAAATTCGTGTTCAATATAAAAGATTGAGTATTTAAAACAAATAATAATAATAAGATTTAATAAACCCGTGCCTCTAAAATCACTATGTTTTTTCTGCGTCTTATTCATTGCGTGAGATGTTAATAAAAGTTCGAGGAAGAGTTTATAAACAAGTTCCGAAAAAAACCACCAGGAAGAGTTTGCTGAGAAAACAGAAATCAATTGAAGCCGTCGAGATTTAGTGAAAGAGGCTAAACAGTTACCGATTTAACGTTTATTCGTTCAAATTAACTTATACACATTCTTGATACTCCTTTTTACTAAAATAGCAGAAATTAGTCACTTACGAAAGAAAGATGAAAACAAATTTACAGGAACATTTTACCAGATTAAATATAATTAATTTTTAATTCAATATAAATAAATTTTTTAACGAATAGCGAGAAACACAATAATTATCGACTGTTATTGTTCTTCCTGTTAATACTAATTCTATAAAGCAATACTCAATTTAGCTATAAGTCAGATTTTCGCCTCTCACCAAATCTCATTAAAATTGTTTTCAAAACGATTTTATGTTTTTATAATTAAATGGTTGCTTATAAAACTAAAGTTCTTAATCATCGGAGAAATTATCCATGTATTCATGACAACACATATTATCGAAAATGTGAAATAGTATTAAGAAATAATATAATCTCGTCAAAAACATCTATGATGAAAAAATTCCTTCCAGTAAAAACTAATTAGCACAATCAACTTAGTTTGTAAAATCGAAGTTTCTCAAGTAATTCTAAAATATATATAAATTTAAAACTTTTTTTAAATTGATAAAATTTAAAAAATGTTGAGAAGTTTTCAAATGGAGAAAAATGGAAACGTAGCGAGATTATTTTAATTAAAAAAAAGAGAGAGAATCTTACCCAGTTTTCGCTTTTTCTTCTTTTAACACATTTTCCACATTTCTGCCATTTTTTCAAAAATAGACCATTTAAAAATTTAGATTTCTTTTAGAATTAATTCGCAAACTTTGATTTCACAAACTATAAGTTCCCTGTACTGAAAAATTACTTTTCAAAGTTGTTAGCATCATAGAGGTTTTCGATGAGATTTCACTTCTTTTTCAATAAAAATCATATATTTTATTTTTTTGGTGATCACTACTTTCTTATAATTAGTCAAGATTAACCCTAACCCAGAAATTTATTTTAAAATTTATTTATATAAATTATTAAATTAAAAAATAAATATAAAATAAAAATAACATTATTAAATTATATTTACATAAATTATTAAAATTATTATAATTATTAAAAATTATTTATTTTGTCCAGAAAACACCACAAAAATGCAAAATAGTAGTTTCCAGGTGGTTTTAAACGAATTTCTAATTTCTTAACCATTAGTATTTTTTTAAACAATTTTTTGCGCCTGTAAATCGTAAAAAGTTTTATTTTCTAGAATAAATTACACAAATAACGAATCTTGAGAGCATTATCCTTTTTTAACGATATTTGGAAATTATTTAAACAATTTTTATTTGCTCAGAAAATTTTATTTTCCGACAAATCTTGTAAAGTTACTACTAACTGAAATCAATATCACATTTAATGAATGCAAAGAGTGATATTTTGTTTGAAAGGCAGTTCACAATTATTTACGCAATTTACATTTATTAAAAAAAAATTATCTTCAGTAAATCTGGAAAAATTAGTGAATGTTGAAAGTGACATATATTTTAGAAGCCAGTTCGCAATTATTTAAACAATTAATCATTATTTACTAGCGACCTTTCACCGGAAAGGTGGAGAAAATGCTATAGTTTCTTTGATCTCTCACACTGTGTAGGGTATTATTCAGTATTTTCTTATTTCAGAACTCATCTTCTAATTTTTCAAAAAATAATCATTTTTAAAAATAATTTTTATCAGTTCTGATATTGATAATTATTTCTTCAGATTGATTTCATTAATAAAAGAGATTACTGATTTATAAGCGGCATTATGCCCAAAGAATAATAACTATTCACGATTTACAGGATAAAATAATTATTTCAACGAATGGAAATTATTGAAGCAATTGCTAAGTATCTTAAGCAAGAGAAAGTTACCATTTTTGCGTTCTTTAATTGTATCTCAGAAAATAATAAAGTTTTGCAATTTACAAGGGAAAAATTGTTTAAACAAATGAAAATTGTATAAATAATTAGCAAATATGTTAAACAAAAATTATTATTCTTGAAATTCATCAACTAGATCATTTATCCAAAAATATTAACTTTTTTAAATTTACAGAAGAAAAAATTATTTAAACTAGTTATAATTCTTTCAGCAATTAAAAATTAGTTTTAAAATACTTAAAAACTAGTGAATTATTTAATAAAAATAATTAATTTTGAGAAATTAAAAAAACTGTTTTTAACATGAATTTGCCATAAAACTGATATTTTGCATTTTTTGGGGCATTTTCCGGGCAGAATACAAGGGGGTTAGAGGTGTCAAAACTAAATTTTATTGTATGAAAATTATTCCTTGAACATTCCTTAAAAGCTGACTAAACTGACGCACTTCTTTTTCCAGTTTTTATGAAAAAAAAATTTCTGAAAATAAATATTAAATCAAAATTTCTTGACAAGTATCACTGAAAATTCATCTATTCAGTTTATATTTAAATTTTTAGACCAATCGGTTGAATATTTTAGGCTAAAGGTCTACTGAACTTTTCAAAAATCGAATTTTAAGCGTTACAAGTCAAATATTTTTAGAAACTATTAATGAATAAATATTTTCTTAAAAAACAACACTGGAGCTTCATCTGGTTAATTTATCTAGATTTTGTGGCGATTTTTTATTCATTGTAAAAGGTTTTATTCAAAGCTATAAAGAATTTGTCGGAGATATCCACAAAAGGCACTATGTGCATAGATAGTTCGAGAAAATATATTCGCATTTTTTTACTTGCTGGCGATTTAAAACCGCCAGTCTTGATATGTTGCACAAAAAAAACTGAAAAATGAATAATTTGACTCAAATTTGAAAAAAAATCAGTTGTTTTGTTGTATTTTAAATAACGATGATTTAAATATTTTTCAAATCAGCCTCGATTAATCTCTTTGGAATTTAATGAGCCTTAACAAAAAAAGAAACTTTAAAATAAAGAAAAAGATATGGCCGATAAATCTTTTTCATACAAAAATTGTCATTTTTTTCTCACAGAATTTAGTTCCAACAAAATTTTAATTTTCTTATTTACATCATTACTTACAGACATCTCAAGATTTACTTTCTCCTACTAAAATTTAGTTACAAAACGTGAGAAAAATGCAGCCACGTTATGTGAATCTTCGATTTTCCCACCAGATCCAACGAAAATACTTCCTAATTCCACCAACTACAATTTCCCAACACAATAACAGTCTGAACAAATATTTTCCTACACACCCTTTTCGGTGACAAAGCCTACTCCTTTCTACCTGTGCCCAATCTTCGTGAACATAAGCACCACATATTGTACTTGAAACCCTGAAATAAAATCACTCCCATTTCCTGTGGAGATTATAGATTATACGGATTTGAAAAATGCCATCCACTCGATAATTTCGGCCTCTGGGTCTGGTGCCTCTTATAGTGACTGTGGTCCAGCATTCAGCAAGGGTTCTGCGACAATGGCACATGGTGCCTAGTGCCTAACAAAGAGTGAATATTTTGAAAGAGTTATATGGAAAGGGTGCAGATGGAAGGTGGACGCGAAATGTCCAGGGAAAAAAGAGGGAGATAAGGCAAATTGGCAAGCGAAGGATGGCGGCAGATGGTCCAAAATTTGGATTCAGGTAGGCGAACATTCGAACAGATCGGAAGCAAACGCGAGAGATGGCAGACACCTGCTCGGCCAAGGGGGAGTCTGATGGGGATGGTGGAGCAGCCGAGTGGAAACGTTTTTTAAATAACCGTCCACACTCAGCAGGTCCGAGATATGCGGCGCGGCGCTTCTCTTTTAGTCTTTTGCCTTTGCTTTTGCTTTTGCTTTTGCTTTTGCTTTTACCTCGTCGGCTGGAAGGTTAGAAGAAAATTGCAGACTTGTAGACCGGTACGGAAGCATGCCTCGAAACTGTATTTTGTTTTTCTTGCACATCATATACTGGGTGTCTTTCATCCTTAAGGGCATTTATTTCAATCTGGTTTCTATCCTCATTCTCCTCTTGAACCTTTTGTTTTAATCATTTCTATAATAATAATTTGCTTTTAATAATTTTGGTTTAAACTGTTTCTATTTTGTTTTAAAATTAAGAAAAATATAATTCTAATGCACCTGGCAAGGACAACCCAGCAGGGTGCGTCATGTTAGCTTTTTCTGGTTTATGCGTAAGCCGAAGAAAGCTAACATAAAACTCTCTGCTAAGTTACCTTAGCCACCCTGCTAAACTTTCAAAATTTTGTTTCCAGTATGGTACCCGTTACTTTAGGCTTAGGGCGTTTAGTTGAATCTGGTTTCTATTCTCTTTCTTCTCTCGAACCTTTTGTTTTAATAATGTTTATAATAATAATTTGCTTTTAATCATTTTGTTTTAAACTGCTTCTATTTTGTTTTAAAATTAAGAAAAATACAATTTTAATTCGTCTGGCAAAGACAACCTAGCAGGGTGCGTCATATTAGCTTTCTTCGGTTTACGCATAAACCCGAGCGTAAACCATAAAAAGCTGACATGACCCTGCTAGGTTGCCCTTGACACTCTGCTGAAATTTCCGAATTTTGTTACAGTAGGGTATCCAGTACTTAAGGGCATTTATTTGAATCTGGCTTCTATTCTCTTTTTTTCTCTAGAACCTTTTGTTTTAATAATTTTAATAATAATAATTTATTTTTAATCATTCTGTTCTAAACGGTTTCTATTTTTGTTTAAAAAAATGTTTAATTACAATTGTAATGCTTCTGGCAAGGACCACTAATCTTAGTGCGTCATATTCGCTAATTTGGTTTACGCATAAAACCCGAGCGTAAACCAGAAAAAACTAACATAACGACCCTGCTAGGTTGCCTTTGCCACCTTACTAAAATTTCCAAAATTTTTTTTACGATTTGGTTCCCGGTACTTCAGGGCATTTATTTGAATCCGGTATTGCGGGGTCAGATTTCACTTCCAATTGGTTGAATACTTATATCTACATTTTTGTACATGCGGCTTAATGTGGAACGAACAAACAAAAATTTTCAATTTTTAGTAGCACTTGGAAATCTACGTTAATTTATTAATAATTGGAACAATATTACTTATAATTCACCTAATATCATGAGCAGTAACTATTTTTCTGAGTATTAAATCTAATAATAATAAATTCGTGAAATAATATAAATAATAATAATTTTAAATAAATTAAAAATGTTTTAAATTACTTAACTTTTTAAATTTCCAATTAAAACTTTTTTTAATAAATATAAATAATAATAATAGTAAATTAACAAATAATGGATCATCCACAAATTACGTATTGTAAAAACTTTAGGAACGAGCATCCATATAAAATATAAACTCTGTTAAATGAATAAGCATTGAAACCTTAATGAAATTCTTTTAGAAACTAAAATTTGTTAGTGTAATTAGTAAGTTGCCTAACCTATTATTTTTTCAAAGTATTAAAAATGAACTTAAATTTTTATTTAAACTATTATTTTTTATACCTGAAATTATATAAATTGATATATTTATTTAGCGCAAGGTAAACAGTCTTTCCCCTTTTTCTCATTTTACAATTAAAATGTAAACTGAATTAATAAAACTCAATAGGGAAATCAAACTATTTTTTGTTACAGGAGATTTTTTTTAGTTCAACTCTTTTATTGAAAATTTGTCTTTTAGGCTCGGGAATCTAATAGTTTAATTGAACTATTTTTTAATCATCTCGTTTTCTAGACATTTCATATATTTTTTATTAACAATGCAACTGTGTGTTTAAAAATTAAACTTTATATTTTGGAAATTCAACGATATCAAAAATGGAAAGCTAATATCTAAATAGTTTACGATTTTTAAATTGAGAAATTCAAATTGTCATACAGAAAAAAGTCACAAAGACGCTTTGCTTTAAAAATACAATAATTTTACAAATATGTATAAGAGAGATTTTAAGCGCAGTATGTACATTTTACACACTGGAAAAAATTATTGTTCTTCAAAAATTAAAGAAACAGTTTTTTCAATATAATTTTTTCATACAACTGAAAATTACTTTAAATTGAAGAAAATTTTTTAAAGAATAGTCATTGAAAAATAACAATTTATTTGAACCCAAGAAAATTCTTTAAAACAAAATAAACTATTTTAAGTTGAAGAAATTTTTTTCATACTTAGAGCCAATGAATATTTCTCTTTGAATCAAAAAATCTTTTTT
Source organism: Acraspis erinacei (assembly GCA_035041075.1). NCBI lineage: Eukaryota > Metazoa > Arthropoda > Insecta > Hymenoptera > Cynipidae > Acraspis > Acraspis erinacei. The sequence goes on along the minus strand of JAWWLR010000158.1, from coordinate 40,473,029 downwards.
CTCAGTATATGTGGCAAAATATCAAATTAAAAAAAAAACGTAATCGATGTAGAAAAAGTGCGGTAAAGTTATGAAATACTTCCGGTTTTTTCGTAAAAAAATGCCTTATCCTCATCTGGAAAATTTCCAATATTTTCAGAGATACATACGATTTTCTAACCAATTTTGTGTATTTCCTAACTTTTCCGAAATTTAGCAATAGATTCGGAAGATTTTCCGATATTAACTGAAAATTTGCCAATTTGTTCGGAAAAACCTTTTATTTAAAGATTTCAAAAATATTTTCTACTACTATACTCTATGACAAATTTCCTACATTTTGTGCTATGCAGATGCCAATTCGACAGCCTCAAGATGGTAGTCTTTAGGTTGCGAAAAACCTATTAATCTCACCTTGGAGTTAAGGATATTTTCTACCTGATATTTTCAAGCCTCAAGCTCAAGAGGTTAATTGTAAGATTTTTCTTCAAGGACCTCCGAGAGAATCTGTGTATGTTTGTTATTCTACTTTTAGGGCCTTTGGGCCCTTTAGGCCTTTAGGGAAATTCCATTTTCAGTGTCAGAAATCTCTATTTCAGTTTCTTGTTTGGCAATACTTACCTTTGCATATTTTTTTCTCTGAATTCCTGAGTAAGAATTTTGAAATAATATGGAATATTTTATTACTTTAGAAAACTAAGAATTTTTTGAAGTCTATTCTTTAGTGCAAACAATCCAGCCTTTCAAATTTTTCTGCAGGTGTATGCTGTAAAGTAAACTGAGCAGCGAGTCGGCAAACTCTTCTCACAATTGTTTCCTTTCCTTAACTTTTCCTTTGTCAAAAAAAGTTTAATTTCCAAGAAAAATTTTTTTGCTAGAAATATGTATAAAAAAATATTTATTGAAAAAACGTTCTTAATTTTAAGATATAATAAAAGAAATATTTTGAAATTTTTGCACAATTTATGTATTGTTTTTTTTTGTTGTAAATATCAAGATTCGTGGTAGCAAATTGCCGTCAAGTTCAAAAAAAGCTACCAAAAATCCTGTCAGATTAAGAGAATCAAATTTTACGCTTTTACTGTAAAAAAGGAAACTTACCTAAAAGCATGAATAGTACAATTTTTAAGTCTATTCTAGACATAAAAAATTCATGAATTCAATTTTAAAATTCAGTTTAGATATCAAATCCCAATTGAAGTTGAAAAATCGAATAACATTTTTATTGAATTGCAGGAGGAATCACATTCATATATTTAATTAACTTATAAAGAAAATTATTCGATCAATGCAGTTAGTTTCATTCAGTAAATTAATGATTTTATGAAAATTAAATTAATTGACCGCACCTATATTTATTTAATAAAGTTAAAAGCATGAAATCCTACCAAAAGCGTCTGCGGTGCAAAAAATGTGCCAAGTACAACTACACGAATTTGTGAAATTAAAGTTGGTCAAATAATTTGGAAAAAAATATTCATAATAAAAAATATTATAATATTTTTTTATGAAGTATAATGTATAAATTTTTTAAATCCATTTAAGACATTGCATTATAAAACTTTTCGGATCCAGCCAATTTTTAGAATTTATAAACAAAGCCTTTAAAAATACATTAAAAAATTTTTCTAAAGCATCATTATAATAAAAGTTTATGAAAATTTGATTTTTTAAATTTCTATAGAATACTTGATAAAACAAGTTTATTTTAATAGGAATTTTTTTTACGATTGCACTGAACATATTTTTTAGTACGATATGAATACTTACCTTCTAAAAATATTAATATTTAGCTGAAAATATTGTATTTTTTAAGAAAAGTAGAATTTTTAATCACTTATTGATATTGCATGTGTATTTCAGAAATTATGAGAGCTTACACAACTGCAAA
>JAWWLR010000158.1:40314507-40328962 GCA_035041075.1 Acraspis erinacei | reverse complement strand
AAACATATGTGCTTTGTTGAATGTTCGTCCATTTTGATAAAATAATATAAAAAAATTCTACCAATTAACTTATCTTCACCTACAAGGTCAGGTAGCGTCGTGAGTTCTCCCGGAAGTGGAGAACAATGGATGCACGAGTGAGCCGCTAACATAATATATCACGACTTAAGTATCCATCCCCTCGTTTCTTAATATAACCTTATGCATTCATACAACCCTCATTTTACTTCTTTATCGTGACTGCATACACATAGGCCAAGAACCAATATACATAGAAGCACAGGCCTCATTTTCTCGCGTTTGCGCATTATTCATATATGCCTCATGATAGTCATGCTTCAGACGTCGCGACGCGCTCAGTATCGTGAAATCAATGAATCGCGTTCGAGTAAATCGCAAATAAAAAAATGTAATTAAAAAAAAAAGTGAATCCTCTTTATACCTTGTGTACATTTTACCTGCAAACTACCAAATAGTTAATCTGGTACCCGCATAAAAAAGTAGGGATTCAATTTTGTGACAGATTATTTTCTTAAAACCTCATTTTGAACTTCTGGTACCAAATTTTTTTTCAACTGTATTAAGTTCGCAAAGCGCGTTTTTGTTGCTGCTGTTAATATGGTTTATTGAGGGTTCCTGATGAAAATTCTAAATTTTTTAGAAATAAATACAACTACCCGAAATAGTTTTGAAAAAAGTTTCAAAAATCCATTTTAAAAAACCCAATTCTGACGTTTGAAGTAGTTGAAGTACTTTGAAAACTGCTAATTTTCCGAAAAAAATTGTTTCATACGTCAATTGAAGCAGAGTCAGTTTCGAATAATTCTAATTTAAAAAAATGACCTAGCCCCAATAGGTCATAAGTTATGGAATCCCAAAATTGATCACTTTTAATGTATTTTTCAGGGCAAATTACTCGTATTCAGTTTTTTTTAAATACTTCGTTTGTGGATAAAGCTACGTTAATTATGCCAGAGAAAAAAAGTAGCGCAAGAAATTATGCCTAAATGTAAAAAAAAAATTTGTAAACACATTTTTTGTTATTTAAAAAAAAGTATTTTTTTAAATAGCCCGTTTCGTGCTAATTTTTCGAAAAACATCGGGGTTCTATTTTTTTAACTTTCTAAGATTTTTCTCTAGTTTAATTTTTCGGCTGAAAATTTTGCTCTAAAATTCAATGGCATGGTTCAATCTACGCAAGAAGATTAAGAATATCCTAATTGAAACCTGAATTAATTTTTAAGCTATTGAAAGAACTTTCCTAATTTTTATAAATTAAAAAAATGTTTAGAGGTAGAGCACGACTCTTAAAATATACCAAAACGTTAAAAAATTGTGATCCCGAAATTATACAAAATACCATAAAAAGTTCTCCTTTTTGGTTAAAAATATAACTATTTTTGTTGACAATTCGTCCTTTTGGTATAAAAATGTATCTATTTTTGTAGAAATTGAACTATTTATGTTAAAAATATAAACATTTGGTTAAAAATGATATTTTTTGGTTGAAAATTGAACTTTTCTGTTAAAAATTCACATTTCCGGATTGAGAACTCAATTATTTTGTAGTAATCCTGTAATTCCGTGTCAAAAATTAAACAATTGGGTAGAAAAATCTACTTTTTTCGAAAATTTATCGTTTTAGTTAAAAATGCTTTGGTTTAAAATTTATCTTTTTTAGTTGAAAATTCAACTATTGAATTGAGAACCAATGTGTTTTATCAAAAATCTGTTCTTCTTACAAAAAATGTATCCTCGTGGTTGAAAATTCAATTAATTGGTTGAAAATTCAAGTATTTTGTTAAAAATGTACGTATTTCGTTGAAAGTTCGTCTATTTTCGTATAAAATTAGTATACTTCATTAAAAATTCAACTATGTGGTAAAGATTAAAGTATTTTATTGAGAATTCTTCTTTTGTTTGTCAGAAAATTAACTTTCTTATTTGAAGATGCATAATTTATATTCAAAATCCATCTCTTTGATTGAAAATACAAAGACTTTTTGAAAATTCGCCTTCTTTAAAATAATTATTACACTATGTAGATAGAAATTCGTATTTTTTGGTTGAATTTAACTGGCTAGAAATTCGTTTATTTTTTGTTGTTGGAAATTGATGTTTTAAACAGAAAATTTGAAAATAGCATTTTTGGTACAAAACATATTTTCTAGCTGAAAATTCAACTATTCTATTTTAAGAAAATTAAATATCTTGGATAAAAAATCATCTTTTGGGTAAATGTTAAACTCAACTGTTAAATGTTAAATTCAAATGTTCAAAAAACAAAACAACAACAACAACAAACAACAACAAAAAACAAATGTTAAATTCAACTGTTTTGTTGCAAATGAGTTTTTTTGCGAATTTCAACACGTACCGAAAAAATGCGGTTATTCGTACCAAAATTTCGTTACAAACAACTCCTTTTCCAGCTTCGCCTATTAGGATCGTACAAATCCGGCCTTTTTTGGTTTAGAAATAATCCTTTTAACTACAAATGTAACTATTCCATTTTTAATCCAAAATTAATATTTTAACTATAAATTGATTTTTTCTAGTTGAAAAATCCGTGTATTTCGTAGTATTTTTTTTGCTAGAAAATTAATTTTCATGGTTAAAAATTCATTCATTTTGGTTAAAAATGTAACTGGTTGTAAATTAACCTGTTTTGGCTTCAAAATTCAAACATTTTTTGAAAATTCGTCTTTTGTAGGTAGAAAATTTATTTTCTTGGAGAAAAATTTAACTATTTAGTTCAAAATTTGTTTTTTATATGAAAATTAAGTTTTTTCTTGAAAAATATACATTAGGTTGAAAATTAAACTACATTGATGAAATCTTAACTATTTGCTAGAAAATTAATTTTATTGTGGATCAATCATATTTTCGGTTTGAAAATTCAACTATTTTGTAGATAATTCATCTTTTTAACTTGAAAATTTTTGTTTGGTAGAATAATAATTTACGTGGTGGGAAATTTAACTACTTACTTAAATTTCATTTTTTCTTTAAATCACCACTATAATTGAAAATTTAATTTATGTGTTGAAAAATCGCTTTTTATCTAAAAATGTATACTTGATAAATTAAAAAAATCTACTGTTGGGTAAAAAATTAATGTATTTTATTCATAAATTGTCTTTTAAGTTAGAATTTTTACTTTGCTTGTCAAATTTAAAGCGTTACATATTGAATTCAATATCGTTTCTGCATTAATCTTACTAAAAACTATGTATTCCTCTAAAATTTCAGTCTTTTAGTGAAAAATCACCCTACATCTCTGCTTTAAGAGAATTTTAGACTCTTTTTCAATGGAGGGGGTGGGAGGTGTTTAAAATGGTTTTAAATTGGTACCGTAGTTTATGAACTGTCCCGAAGTGATAGTGTAAGTCTGAGCTAAATAAGGCTACCGAGCAGAATACTTGTAAGCTCATATCTTCTAGATGTAGTCCACAACCCTTTCACTCGACTCAGCTGATCGATCGTCAGAAAGAAAGAAGACCGGCGGATACCCAACTCCCACAGCTGAAGTCAGTGAATTGGCGAATCACGTGCCCGTTTATCAGCACAAAAGTACTGGCAAGGATGAACGGTACATACGCAAATGATTTACGATCGGTCCTATAAAGAGGATGATGGTGCGCCGATGTAAATGTGGCGAACAGCATCGTCGGCGTAGTATAGTGAGTACACCGCTGTACCTCCTAGGTCAACGTACCTTCGACCGAGTCCGAACCAGCAAATGCATCGTACCAAGAAAATATGCTTGCAGGGCCGCATACAATCAGGATGCCCTGCCGAAAATTCTGGACCTGGGTCAGGTGTAAGTAACTTGTTGATGAAGAAAAAAAAAGAGATTTTAGGAAGAAGATGTGTATAAAGATGATGGGTCTTAAGAATAGGATTATATGTATGCTGAAGGTGACGCGTTTAACTGTTTACTGATTGGACTCTAGTGACCCTTAGAGAAATGATGTTCCACCTTATTATAGGTTGTGAAATATGATGGTCAATAATGATATCATTAATGTCAGTTTTAGCTGTGATGCAATTGATGACGTTGCTACAATTGGTACCATTGTTTGCTAAGCTAACCACATACATAGTTTTTTAACTGCTGTTTTCGTGTTATGACTGGTAAGATTTTTATCAATAGTATATCTTGCCATTGCTTTTGATTTGTTAATGTGATTAGGACAAATGTTATAGTCTTTTTTACTGTTCATTGAACCAATGGTATCATTGGTAGCATGTGTAGACTGCATCATTATTCTAGTTTTCAACATCACTCAAAGAAATGTGCTCTTGTGTCGAAAGGATCATTCTTGGTGCAAATGGAATTTCCTCTTGAATTTAAAGTTAAGCAACTTTTTCTCCATTTGTTTATTGATAGGATTCATAGAATTGGAACCGATAATTTATTGGTATCACGGGTACTTAAAGGATATCTTGAATAGGAGTAAAAGAAGCTGCAAGATAAAAAAATCAAACTTGTCTGATATAGGTCTAACTTGGTCAAAATGTTCTCCTTTTGTATAGTAGTTTATGGGGAAAATGTTGTCATTTATATCAATATCTAGAGGCTTTTTACATCTGCAATTCTTTCGAATCCCGCCATTCACAAATCTTGATAAATCTAAGTAATTAAGATTTTTGGATTTATACTAAATTCTGATCTACTATGGAGATTATTAATTGTTCACCGCGAATTGAGAAACTGTTTACTTCTTTGAGGAATTTATTCAGATTTGTGACAACCCGCATGGGCTCGAAGTGATTTGGATTCGGAGTATTCGGATCTTTTCAAACCTTAAATAAAATATTTCATAAACTTATAGTGAAAAAATTTACTAAATGGGATTTAAATATGCATAAAGATATACAGGATGATATTTTAAGTATAGAGATTCTTAAGTGCATTTTAAACAGAATTTGCAAGGAAAACTTAGGAAAGTTACAATTCCTCGAATTTCTCGAAAATTTCTTTAAGAAAACTGACATTTAAAATATTGATGTGTTAATTAGTAAGGATTACTGCTTTCTGTATTTTTTTAATAAATCAATTTTAAAATCGGTCATTTAATCGAAGGAATAGAAAGAACTGCAGAAAGTAAATAAAGTTGATTAATAATTTAAATTTCAGACAATGTTTCTTGTTGCGTAAGTAACTTATTGATAATAGAGGAATAATATAGGATTCGCAAATTCTATTCAATAATTATATTTTAGTTAAACTAAGCATTTTATCTTAAAAAATACTTAAAAAATACATTGACTCTCGTACATATGTTTAAGGATAATTTTGATAATTTACATTTTTCAAGATTTTTCTGTCATATTTGCATTCATTAATGTCTATTTACGTTTCATTCATGAAAAATATTACTTTACCATCCATTCTTTTTTTTTATTGTTCAAGTGACATTAAAAAGAAAAAGGGAAATGTTTTATTGAACTTCAAAAATGTAGGTCCAAGCAAATTTGTATTTTTTTTTTTTTTTTGGAAAAGGGGTAAATTTCTCATCCTTTTATATCAAAGGAAAGCTTAGGATTTGTCAGTTTTAAGTACCCAATGACGCTTGCGCACGCGCTACTATATTCTAAACAATTATTTTCTTTCAAATAATCTAAAAAATCTAAACAGTGTATTTATATGTAAAAAAAGTCAAATTTACTCTTGACCTTTATTTTTCAAGGTCAAATATTCATAAGAGGTCAAAATTGCCAAGGTAGGTGATATATTCTCAAAAAACCCACAATGATCATTTTCATCAATTTTAAAAAAAAAAATCCCACTTGGAAAAACATAAGCTTCCTTTTAAGTTAAGAAAATAAAATATGCCTTTTTCAAAAAAGTCAAATTAGTTCTTGATCCTCATTTTTGAAGGTCAGATATTTTTTTGGAATAGATAAATATTGATCAAAAGAACTACATTTTTTAAACAATTATACTTAACAATTGCATCTGTATCGATAAATTTTTTAAGTTTCAAAATTTTTTCTTGAAGATTGAAGAAGTTTTTGCTCAGGATAGTATATCGTACTCTTCACGTGTGTATAAGGGATGAGTAGGTGCCCATTGTTTCTATAATTACCATGTGAGAAATTGAACATTCTCACACAGATTAGCATCAGTAGGATCATTTATTATTATAATCTTGGTTTCCCACGAAAGAACAATTTATTCTGAATATTTAATGATAAATGAATTCAGCAATTATTGTTTGTGAATGGAATTATCATAAATGAGGTGTCCGTTTGGAAAATGAAAGATGGGTAGAAAACTAACATGCGCGCAATTATTATTTTTTGTTGTCCTACGGAATTTAAAACTTAATACTGATATTAAATTTGTGTATCTCATAGCATCTTATATCTAAAATGACAGACAAGAAAAAAAATAAATATTTTTTACAATTGATAAAAATTGTTATTTCTTATGATGATTTTTTCACCAAACAAATTAAACTTTTAACTATAGAATATTAATTTTCGATCAATAAAGACAATTTTTCAACCAAAAACTACGAACTTTTAACCAAGTAGCTAAATTTCTAACCAAACATGTGAATTTCGAAGCACAAAAATTAATTTTGAACAAAGTAGTTCAACTTTCAACAAAGTCATTAAGTTTTCAACAAAAGAAAATTAATTTTTAAGTAAATACATAGTTCAATTTTCTATAAGAAAAGATAAACCTTCCACAAAGAACATTAATTTTTTACAAAAAAGAAGAATTTTTAACTAAATACATGAGTTTAAAAAAAGTAAATATCAATTATCAAACAAAAATATAATACTTACATTTTCAATGAAAAAAACAAATTCTCAACAAAAAAGCAAACAAAACAAATGTTCTACAAATTACTTACATTTTTAACCAAAGATATGCATTTTCAACTAAAATGGTAAATACTAAATTTAAAAACGAAAATAATTTTCAACTGGAATAGATCAATTTTGGACCAAGAATGGAATAGTTAAATTTTTAGTCAAATAGTTACATTTTAAACCAAAGAAATGAATTTTTTACTAAAATCATGAATCTGTAATAAGAAAAATGACTTATACAAAGTATTTCAACATTGAAATAAGTACTTGAATCTTCAATAAGAGAATTTTTTCTCTGAAATCACCAATCTGCAACCAAAAAAATGGACTTAAAACCAATTTGAAAACATTAATTTCGTACGGAACAAAATTATTGCATTCTTAAACAAAACATATTAATTTGCAACCAAACAGTTGCATTTCTAAATTAAAGACATACAATTTTCACCAAAAGGGATAAATTTTTATACCAGATAAAAAATTAAGGACAATATTTATGATAGCTGATAAAAACTGATATCTGCACATACCAATTTTCGAGAAAAAAAACATAAAAAAATAAAATAAAAAATTATTTAAGATTGTACTCGCAAATTCCCCTTTTAAATCGAATTTTATAGTATAATTTATAGTATAATTTTTTTTTCATTTTTTTTAATAACCCAAAAAACACACCCGACACAAACTCGAAAAACGGATACAATTTTTAGAAAATTTGTAATCTTTGAAGTATAATTATTTTTGGATAGATGACCATTTTTGTTTAAAATTGCTCATTTCCGTTCAAAAAATTTATTAAAATAATGTGCAATTTTTAGAAGTTTTAAATTTTCGTCGAATGTTTATAATTGATTTAAAGTTGGGAATTAAAAACAGTTGAATTCATGAATTCATACATTGGTTTCATAAGGAAATTCTTTTTTTAATACTAATTCTAGCCATATCGCTACGCCAATTTTTTTAGACATGATTTTAAAATGTTTATGAAAATTAAAATTTTAAAAATTTAAAACAAGATTATTTCTATTAGCTTTAAATATTTTTCAAATTTTTTAATTTCAATTTTTCATTAAATATTTCAACAGTATTATGAAAACTGAAACTCGAACTGAAATCACTACAACTAAAATTTAGGATATGATACTCAAATTAATTATTTATTTATCTCAAATATCCTATTTAAACCAATTTAGATATTATTTAAGTAAAATAATAATTTTGAAATAATTTTGAACCTTTCTTTTTTTCAAATTATAATTTTTTATTAATTAAAACAATGTTTACAAAAATAAACCTCCACTCTTACTAAAATCATCTACCGACAGAAAAATGTTTATTTAAAACCACGTTCTTCATAGCCAAACATGCTTCACTGAACACTCCGGAAAATGACTGTCGGCCGGAAGAGTCCACATCCGACTCTCCTACAAACATCAGCATTTTATTCTTTTGTTAAAAGTGGTTCCCATGCTCCAATCCAATTAAGATCATGACCGAGTTTACCAGCTAAATTCCTTTTAGACTGTATCAAAATAGTTTGTTTTTTAATTGAAAAAGTACTATATATTGCCTGAAGAAGCGTAAGTTTTTAAAAATTTTATAAATAACACAAAAATAAGATAAAAAAATTTTGCCTATATTTAATTTATACTAACACTAAATGCACACGTGTATTCACGTGTCTACAATTTTATTTCCTATTATTAAAAATATAAAAATTAAAAATTTTGAAAGATTTTAAATTGAAAACTTCCAAAATAAACAATTTATATTAGATATAATTTTTTAAGAAGGACAATGTTTCGAACTTATTGAAGTTTTAAGTTTTTGAAACTGACAAATTTTTCATCAGACTTGAAAATTTTTAAATTTTTAGACTAACGATAAAATCTTGAACGTTGGACAGTTTTATTAGTAAATAGTTGAAATTATATTATTTCCCATTTAAAAAAATAAAAAGAAAACAATTTTGTTTTGAATTGATGAATCACGAAAGTAAATGATTTCAGATTAAAATTTGGAAAATAGAATAATTTCAAAACGTACAAAATTTAATATTTTCATAATAGAATTATGAAAATCGAATAATTTAATATTTAAAGAATTGAAATTGCCAAGTAAAAGCTTCTGAAATTCTATAATTTAAAATTTTTATTACATATAAACAAATTATAACTTAGCATTGAAATTGATTCGAGAAAAATTTTCAAAGATAAAAACATAAATCCTCCATTTTCACTGATGAATATAAAAAAAATTTCACTGGTAAACCTCTAAAAGTGCATTATTATTTTTAAAGAACGATTAAAATAAAAAAAATCGAAATTCTTTTAAAATCGAAAAAAATGTTTATCCCCAAGTATTTTACTGTTCAAAATGAAAGAAAGTATTCAATTTTTAACGCTATTTTTAACCTTTTAATTTAAAATCGTACAATTTTAACACTTCATTCAGAATTATTATTCATTCTTGAAATTTTCAATAACAACGAAAACATTTTTCAATTTTCTATGATTTATTATTCTAAATCTTTAGCTAAAAATGGGATAATTTTAAGATGTACATGGAAAATTAAAAAAAATAAGACAAAGAAAAATTCCAATGTTTGAAATTACATAATTATACACCTTTAAATTAGCAATTTTTCTTCTTTTACGTTAAGCTTGAAATGTTAAATTTTTTTGAATTTTTTTTTAACAAAAATAAATAAACTGAAATTTGTGCAACTACCATGTCTTTTAATTTTATATTATACCATTTTTGAAGTTAGAAGTTTGTCTTCAAAAATTGTGATAATAAAATAGTTTTGATGAAAATTTGGTTTTTGGGTTAATGATCTATTTATAATCTAATTATAATCTAATTATTCCGTTATTGACTAAAAATTGATCGCTTTCAGTTTCAAATTGAACCAAAAAGTTTAAAATGCATGTACTTCGTTAAAAAATCGTCATTTATGGTAGAAAATTAATCTTCTTGAATAAATATTTAACTATGTTGCTGAAAATTAATGTTTATCTTCGTTGAAAATAATTTTTTTAGAACTGCAAGTTGAACTATTAAACTTTTTACCGAACATAGATCGTTTTCAGTTTAAAATTTAAAAATTCGATTTTTTTTACTAAAAACGCAGCTGCTTGTTTGAACTTTTAAACTATTTTTAAACAATTACATGCTGCTTTTGATTTTTCGATCTGAGGCTTAGTTTTTTCAGGATTAATTACAAAATTTTTAAATCCAGAGCACAGTAAATTTCTCCTATACATTCATTCTCCACTCATTCGCAAGATATTAATCGATTCATTTGAAATTTTATACAAGTTATATTTTTTTTATCCACCCTACTAAGTTCAAGAGGGAGAGATCGAGAGTTTTCGTTACAATTTATCACGGAATTTGTTACAATTTGTAAAAAATCAGGAAATTTTATTGGTCAAGGAAATGGGGAATTTACAAACAATATCTTGCAAAAGTCAGGGAATTTCTGTAACTTTAAATAACTGTCAAGCAGAATAAATTTGAATTTTTTTATTTTAATTTCAAATTTTTTAAATTCCACTTATAAAATATTCTAGGTTAAAAATTAAACAAATTTAAGATTCTGGACTTTAAATATTAATGGTGGTTGGGAGATAAAAAATTCATCAGGGAAAAATGAGGAAATGTTGAAAATAAACTTCTGCAACCATGATATAATATTCTTGTTAGTAATTTATTGGCCTTGTATTTATATGTATTTCTTTTTTTTGCAGTTGCTTCTTCCTAAAGATTATCTTTTTAATTGTTCATTTTATTATTTGTTTGAAAATTCAATAATTTTTTTAAAAATTGATCCTTTTTGGTTAAATATTAAACTGTTTTATTGAAAATTCGTCTTTTTCGATTGAAAATTTAAGTATTTTTGTAAAAATTTTACTTTTTGATTAAAATCCATATTTTTGTGTTTAAAACGCAACTGAAATCTCTTTTGGTTAACTTTTTTTTGGAAAATTTCTCTGTTCAATTTAGAAATTCATCCATTTCGTAAGAAACTGCATTTTTCTTGAACACATCTGCTTGGTTAAAAAATCATCAAATAGGTTAGAAGTTCATCCTTTCTGGATGGAAATTCAACTATTTCTTTAAAAATCTACTTGTAGTTTAAAATTCATATTTTAATGTTGAAAGGTTAACTGAAATATTTTTTGGATGAAAATTCACCAATTTTTTTTTATTTTGTCATTTTGATTCAAACATTGATCTGTTTTAGTAGAAATTTCATCTTCCATGCATAAAAATGCAACTATTTCGTTGAAAATTCATCAAATTTTTTAAAAAGTCATTCTTTTTGGTTAAAAATTCAACTGTTTAAGTTGAAAATTTGCTTTTTGCGTTAAAAATTCAAGTATCTTCGTGAATAATTTACTTCTTGTTTAAAAATTATATTTTGATGTTGAACTAATTTGTTGAGAAATCATTTTTTCGTGGATGATTCACGTTTTTAGTTGAAAATTTATCTCTTTGGTTAAAATTCTAACTATTTTGTTGAAAACTGATCTTTTTTATTGGAAATTTAACTAGTATGTTAAAAACTAATTTGTTTTGAAAAAGCATATTTTCTGGCTGAAAATTAAATTTCTAAACAGAAAATAACTTTGGGTTGAAGGATCAACAATTTAGATTAACTTTTTGCTACTATGACTGAAAAGTCTTCAATTCGTGAAAATTCGTATTTTTAGTTTAAAAATGCATTTTTTTAAAGATTAAATTTTATCTTGTTGGTTCAAATATCTACTGATGCACTTCTTTGATTAGAATTGATCTCTTTAGGTTGAAAATTGAATTATCTTGATAAACATTAAACTATTTTGTTTGAAAATTATCTTTTATCGTAGAAAAGTCATTTTTGATTAAAATAAATTAATAAATAAAAAATATCAAAGTTGCAGCTAAAATATTATTTTATTTCCTTTTATAAAAGATACTAGGTTAAAAATATTACAAGATCAGAATGCTGGTATTTGAATGTTATTGGTTAGGGAAAATGGAAAATAGTTCAAGGAAAAATCAGGGAATTTTGAAAATTAATTTGTCACCCTGCAAAGTATGTATTATCTCAAATAAAAAAAATGTCTACTAGTTTCAAATTTAATATCTTATTATTTCTGGAAACTATAAATTAGATACAGCAAGAGAAGATGCGAGGGGGGGGCATTTTGTTACGGTTCGTTAAAAGGGGGAGGATGTCGTGGAGAAGGCCTATAATCCGTTACGTAATTTAAGTACGGCCCCTAATGAAGTACTTTCACACGTCAGTTTAATTACTTCAATTTATATGCTTCTCCTGATTCGTCATTAAGATTTGAAAAGACGCATGCGTGTTTTGTTTTCATAAATATTAGTACGTTCTGATACAGTGTCACGATTGTTGTGATACAGTGATCGCGAAGAGAGTGACGCAAGAAGGTCGAAATTCAGATAATTTTACTCGTCTCGAGTCCAGTTACTAGTGTATTTAGTGTATTGAGTGTATTGAGTGTACTTACGAGTGGGTTTAAGTTTTAAGTGTAAGAAATGGTTCGTGGAAAAGTTATTGAAATTTTTATATTGTAATTCGATCAAGTTTCGATTACGTGACACGTCGATAAGTCTTGTTAGGCTGATATGAATTCATCGTAATTAATATTTATACAAATGACATTGTCCTGTAACACGTGCCGGAAATGTCCAATTTGTGTGGAAGGTAAAGTACATAAAATTACTTAAAAAATAATTAATTATTGTTACATTTTTTTGTCGTGATGACGAAGTTTTCGGGGAAACTATAGAATTGTTCATTCAAGTATCAAATATGATTTAAGGAATCTTAGGAATTAAAATTTTATTCATTATTTCCTTTTTTTAAATTATTTTTAACTATTCGATCAGTTTATAATTTATGCATTTTATTCAAAAATCATAGTTTGAATCTTTGTTTTGAAGCTCTCATAGGGGCATATTAAATATCTTAATTAAACCTTTTTTTTTTTTTGAAAGATTTTTTCAAAACTTTAGGAAAAATTCGAATCATTTTAAGATATATTGGGAAGATTCGAAATAGTTTAAAAGATAATTTAAACTTTGAAAAGATTTGAAAAAAATAGAAACATAATGTAGATTTTAGAAGATTTTGAAAAAATTTACAAGCTTTTTAAAAATTTTGTAAGGTTTCAAGAGAATAATAAATTTTCTTATGATTCATAGGAGAAATGAATTGTAAACAAAATTTTAAAAAATTTCAAAAGATTTCAAGATATATCTTAACATGTCAATAACAAAAAGTCTGGAGGTTTTTTAGGCATTTTTTTTTATTTCACAAGTTCTTTTGACACTATTATTATTATTCTAGGAAATTTGGGGAAAAATTCGAATCATTTTCTAAGATGATAAAGAAAAGTTTTTTTGAAAAGTAATGTAGATTTTGTAAAAGTTTAAAGAGAAGTAGCAGATTTTCTTATGGTTCCTAGACAAAATTACATGATTTTTTTATAATGAAAAACGAATTTTAAAAAATTTTTAACATCTCCCAGCCTTTCAGAATATTACTAGACATTTTAAAAAATTGGCAGACTTTGAAGCAATTTCTTTATTTTTGAAAGATATTTCAACAATCTTAGGAGAACTTTGAATCATTTAAAAATATATTAGGAAGTTTTGAAATAATTTCAACAACAAGAGAATAAACAAATTTTCGTATGATTTCTAGGCAAAATCAAATTGTTTTCTATTATAAAAAAGAAATTTAAAAGAAATTTTAAAAGGTTTCCAACCATTTTAAGATATTTATAAAAATTAAGAAAACACTGAAAAATTTTAAGGCAATTTTTAAAATTTTAAACGATATTTGACAATATTATTATTTTAGGAAATTTTAAGAAAAATTCTTATCATTTTAAAAGATATTAAGATGTTTCGAACCAATTTCAAAATAAGTCCAAAATTTAAAAAAATGTGGATTCTGGAAGATTTTAAAGAAAATATTCGAAAACTTGAAGAATTTCGGAAGGTTTAAAAAAATTTTTTAATTTTCTTGTGATTGTTAAAAAACAATTTAATGATTTTGTGTTCTTAAAAATTAAGTTTTACATATAATTTAGAAAGATTTTGAAATATTTCAAAAATGTCAAAAAAAAATTTTTTATTTTTTAAGATTTTAAAAAACTTTTAAGAAAAACTCGAATCATTTTAAAACATATTTAGAAATTTTGAAATAATTTTAAAAGTTTTTTATAGTTTGAAAAGAATTAAAAATTTTTTTAACAATTTAGATTTTTGAACATCACGAAATAAAATTTTCATGTTTTTAAGGATTTTAAAAGATTTTAAGAGAATAATCAAATTATCTTATGAATTCTAGGAGAAATCAAACGGTTTTTTATATTTTTTTAAATAAATTTTTAACAGAATTTTAAAAGATTTACTGAACTTAAAAATTCCCTGATATAAACAATTAGAAACCCGTTAAAATAGTAAATAAAATAATAAATATGTTCATAAAATAAAATTATTTTATTTATTAATACGAAGTATCTCGTCGTCCCGAAATTCGGGATGAATAGTCCAATATGTTTCATTAGCTGGGCTAGTCGTCCCGAATTTTCGGGAC